>CM077234.1:19899267-20101767 GCA_039654775.1 Spinibarbus caldwelli
TCCCGGCCTCCTTTTCAGAAGAGGGCAGAGCTTCAAGAACTCAAGCTCCAGCAATACTGGTCAGTCACTTGACTGTACTGTGCATAATAAATGATAGTTTATGAATTACACAGACGGAGAGCACAGCATGATAAAAATAATGACAGCTGGTCTCATTGTGCCTTAGCATGCTATCATAAACTTTATATGTCCTACGTGTGATTATGAGCTCGACAAATTCAAGTGGTCAACCTCACATTGCTTTCATATGCAATTTTTAACTACCACATTCCTATTCACAATCATTCTGGTAGCATGCGAGGGCAGCTTCAGTGAAAACAGGCATAGCTTTAGCAACATTAGCCTTAGATAGTTCCAAGAAGCTCTTTCAGAAAGGCAATTTGGAAAACAAATGCATGATACTTACATGCACTTTGTCTGAAGCTGACGTTCGCGCAAGAAGCGATGGTATTGATCCCTAAACATATAGGGGACTTTACAGATTTTTTCCAGGATATTTCCTTCGAAAATGAAATTTAACCACAGTGTCCTCAGCGGCTCAGATGGAGGGAGTCTATGGAGATGCCTATGTTCATTTGTGCATCCCAAAACACAACACTTGTAATGCCTCTTTAGCGCTGACATTGTAAATCTCCAGCAGCTAACATTACAGCAAGACAACAGTAATGTTGCACTGCTGAATAAATACAGCAGTACTGTATTTCTCGGACTGAGGAATAAATTAAACATTAAATTATGAAAGTTGTTTAATAATATTTCAAAATCATACTGTTTGACAGTATTTTTGGTTAAATATATGCAGCTTTGGAGAGCATAAAAGACTTGCAAAAAATTAAAATCTTACTGATCCCACTGAGTGTCAATCAGATTGCTTCATTGGAGAAGGCAGTGATTGCTTTTATTCTGATTTGTTTGGTGTAGTTATCCGATTTATGGATCTTTCTATTCAGTATAATAGTATAGTTTGTTACCTGGAAGGAACTTGACATTTAAATTAATTTTATTCTTAATGAAAAAAAGTTTTAAACTGACTGACAGTTAATAGTAGGTCTGTCTCGACAGGGTTTCAATGAAATTATTAAAAATCAGTTTCTCTATGAAAAAAAAAAAACATGAATAGGATTTCTGCTTGTCATTATTACTTGCCATCATTAGTGCCTTTCTGCTATGACATCGAGAAATAAACACTTTTGCTTTAGCGTGAGTAGCACGAGTGGACAGCAGGTATATCTAGAATGTGATTCTCATTAGTAGAAACTCCAAGACATGGACGTAATTTTTATGGATGAAAATCCATAAGCCATCCACCACATTGGAACAGTCAAAGACTCATGAGTTGACTGTGCCTCTGCAACCTGAAAAACTCATTGATTGCTGTGAGTAATGACAAGTTACCTGTTCCAAGATGGTGAAACGTTGACATGTCTGGAACGGGCGAATGTTCCTGCCTTCCTTTCATCCGTCCGTCCGTCCATCCGTCCGTCCATCCATCCATGTGTTACTGCTGTCAAATGATTAATTACGATTAATCACATCTAAAATAAAAGTTTTTGTTTACATAATGTGTGTGTGTGTGTATTGTGTATATTTATTATGTATACATAAATACACACACATACAGCATATATTTTGATAATGTTTACATGTACAGGTGCATCTCAATAAATTAGAATGTTGTGGAAAAGTTAATTTATTTCAGTAATTCAACTCAAATTGTGAAACTCGTGTATTAAATAAATTCAATGCACACAGACTGAAGTAGTTTAAGTCTTTGGTTCGTTTAATTGTGATGATTTTGGCTCACATTTAACAAAAACCCACCAATTCATCATCTCAACAAATTAGAATACTTCATAAGACCAATAAAAAAAAAACATTTTTAGTGAATTGTTGGCCTTCTGGAAAGTATGTTCATTTACTGTATATGTACTCAATACTTGATAGGGGCTCCTTTTGCTTTAATTACTGGCTCAATTCGGCGTGGCATGGAGGGGATCAGTTTGTGGCAATGCTGAGGTGGTATGGAAGCCCAGGTTTCTTTGACAGTGGCCTTCAGCTCATCTGCATTTTTTGGTCTCTTGTTTCTCATTTTCTTCTTGACAATACCCCATAGATTCTCTATGGGGTTCAGGTCTGGTGAGTTTACTGGCCAGTCAAGCACACCAACACCATGGTCATTTAACCAACTTTTGGTGCTTTTGGCAGTGTGGGCAGGTGCCAAATCCTGCTGGAAAATGAAATCAGCATCTTTAAAAAGCTGGTCAGCAGAAGGAAGCATGAAGTGCTCCAAAATTTCTTGGTAAACGGGTGCAGTGACTTTGGTTTTCAAAAAACACAATGGACCAACACCAGCAGATGACATTGCACCCCAAATCATCACAGACTGTGGAAACTTAACACTGGACTTCAAGCAACTTGGGCTATGAGCTTCTCCACCCTTCCTCCAGACTCTAGGACCCTGGTTTCCAAATGAAATACAAAACTTGCTCTCATCTGAAAAGAGGACTTTGGACCACTGGGCAACAGTCCAGTTCTTCTTCTCCTTAGCCCAGGTAAGATGTCTCTGACGTTGTCTGTGGTTCAGGAGTGGCTTGACAAGAGGAATACAACAACTGTAGCCAAATTCCTTGACACGTCTGTGTGTGGTGGCTCTTGATGCCTTGACCCCAGCCTCAGTCCATTCCTTGTGAAGTTCACCCAAATTCTTGAATCGATTTTGCTTGACAATCCTCATAAGGCTGTGGTTCTCTCAGTTGGTTGTGCATCTTTTTCTTCCACACTTTTTCCTTCCACTCAACTTTCTGTTAACATGCTTGGATACAGCAGCACTCTGTGAACAGCCAGCTTCTTTGGCAATTAATGTTTGTTGCTTACCCTCCTTGTGAAGGGTGTCAATGATTGTCTTCTGGACAACTGTCAGATCAGCAGTCTTCCCCATGATTGTGTAGCCTAGTGAACCAAACTGAGAGACCATTTTGAAGGCTCAGGTTGAGTTGATTAGCTGATTGGCATGTCACCATATTCTAATTTGTTGAGATAGTGAATTGGTGGGTTTTTGTTAAATGTGAGCCAAAATCATCACAATTAAAATAACCAAAGACTTAAACTACTTCAGTCTATGTGTACTGAATTTATTTAATACACGAGTTTCACAATTTGAGTTGAATTACTGAAATAAATGAACTTTTCCACGACATTCTAATTTATTGAGATGCACCTGTATTTGCATGTATATATTTATATTCATATAATTTATATCATATATGGATATATTTATATAAACAAAATAATTTTTTCTTAAATATATACATGCATGTGTGAGTATTTGTATATACATAATAAATGTACACAGTACACACACAAATATATATATATCTATATCAAGACCTGAAATGGTTGTGTCAGACAAATGAGACATTAACAATGTACACTTAGTGTTAGGACAATCCCCTTGGAACGACCTGGGGTTAAGTACCTTACTAAAAAAGAAACTTGCAGAACACGCTGGGAATGTTTTAGCCTAAAGTTTTATCTACAAGGCCACACTATCATCTAACCAATACAATTCCTCAGGAAGGTTGATATTAAATCTGTAGTTAGCACTGCAGATGATAGTTGGAAGAAACATACCTATTGAGATTCAAACACTCCTCAACAGCCCGAAGTGTTGTGCATCCTAGTTTTGTTTGGACTCAAGCTGTGTCAGAGGCTCTTCTCAGAAAGGTATATCATGCTTTTCCCAGGAGTACCTCATGTTAGCTTGTTATCCCCTTAACCAGAACCACTTTTTTCTGTACTTATTTCCACTTCAAAGGGATCCATTTTTCTTCTTAATTCTGGAATCAGGCCAGTCCCTGTACTGCATAAGTGGCTCATGAATTCATAATATTCTGTCGTGGAGAAATGTTGGAATGGCAGGTTATGATCCCTGAGAGCATGACTGTGATAATTACTGATTATCTCCAGATGCAAATGCATCAAGTACAATCATTTATGGCCTACACTAAATCTGCATTATACACAGTCTCATGATGGTCTCATGGGCTCGATTTCAGACAACACAGCTGGAGTGGTGACCAGGCGAGGGGGGTTCCGGAGACTGGAGCAGAGCATGTACCTGGTGCCGGTCGTTGTGGAGGACGGCGGGTATCCGATCCGAAGCAGCACGGGGACGGTGTCGGTGCGAGTGTGTACCTGCGACACAGACGGCTCCCTCCTTTCCTGCAATGCGGAAGCCGTCTTCTTTCCCATGGGACTAAGCACTGGAGCTCTAATGGCCATTTTGCTCTGCATTGTCATTCTGCTGGGTGAGTTAGACACATTTGCGTCCAACAGAATACTGGCAAGACAAAGAAATATGCATTTTATTAATGTAATGTGATAATTGGAGAAGATACAAGAAAAAAAGCAGGGGTTGTGTTTGTGTAGTCAAGTTGTTTTTATTTGTCATTTGATTTGGCCCAAGGCTCTGATAGCAGGACGCTAACAGTACTGACAATTGTGCAAACCAAATTATAGAAGTATAGGAGTTTTATGTCCCAGAGGTTTATTTTTATTAAACCTAACAGATTATTTAATAAAGAACTCACATGAATTCACAAAAGTCTTTATATAGTATTTATATTACTGTTCAAAACTTTGAAAGAGTTTTATGCTCAAACGGGCTGAATTTATTTGATCAAAAATACAGTAAAAACAGTAATTCTGTAAGATATTATTACATTTTGAAATAACAGTTTTCTATTTGAATATATTTTAAAATATAATTTAGTCTTGATGGCAAATCTGAATTTTCAGCATCCATTAATCTATTCTTCAGTGTCACATAATCTTATGCTGATTTGATTCTGAACATTTTTTTAACATTATTTGAAATAGAAGTCTATTGTAACAGAATAAATGTTTTAATGGAAACTTCCGATCAATTTAATACATTCTTGCAGAACAAATATATTGATTTCTTTAGTAACTCCAAACTTGAACATTAGTTTAGATTTTATTGGTTACTTTTGTCCCAGACCCAGACTTTCAATATTAAAATATTAAAATCCATCATACAAACATTAATTACATGTTTAAAACTAGGATAATATAAATAAAAATTATGAACCATTTTTACAGTCATTGTGAAAAAATGATTTATTTCACCCTTTGTGAGGAGAAGAATCATGACACCTATCACTTGTGAAGAAAATATTTGAATTGTACTTAATTTCCAGTTAAGCTATAATTTTATAATTATGCAAAACATGAAAATACTATTTTATTTTTTGTATATTTAAGATACAGTAATGCTAGCAATGAAATTAGCCTTAAAACAAAACCATCTTCTAGGGGGAAAAAAAAAAAAAAAAAAATTCATCACAGAACGCTATTAAAAAGCACATCATTTGAGAGGAAATGTTCATGACTTTCAGTAGAAAATTACTTACAATTTTTTTGTGATGCTCATAAACACACTGCTGGACAAATGGAATAAAATAGTAAGGTATGAAAAGTATGTTTTAAGAGTTTATAAAAGCCCATAGTTACAGAAACACCCATATAATATAAAGTATACATAAAGCATAGAATGTGAAATCATCCTTATAATAATTATTTAAAAACAATCTTCTATATGCGAAAAAAAAAAAAGAGCTGTAATGAGACAAGAGTACTGATGAACGCCTAAGGTAGAATTGCAATAAAAGCTCTGTATTGCAATAAATACTAGGTAAGTGATTTACTGTAGCAGAGAGTGACAGTGTGATGAACAGATGTGCTTTGACTTCATGTTTTCATTTGCTAGCGTTACAGAAAAGAGAGATTCCTTTATACGGTAACCACTTGGGGGAGCTGATGCAGAAATAATGATTTGAATGTGATAAATATTATATTCTAAAAGACAAGAAAATAACAATAGGAGAAAACCTTCCCCTAATAACATATGCAGGTTGATTTAACCAAATTTTCCCCTCTGCTTCTTCAGAAAGCGTGAATTTTTAGGTCTAATCTTTAATTCTTGCAGCATCGCCTGTGCCTCCCTGTTTCTTTCTCTCTCACGTCTTTCTTTGAGTGGAGTGGGGCGAGCGAGCGCTGTCTGCCTCTGAGGATGGAGATGAAAGCTCAGAGAAACTACCTCCCCTCCTCTCACACAACTGAGGCACTACGATGGTGACAGACAGCATGTCAAAACTGCATTATGGCTACCCTCGGGCTGCCGTTCTCTTTAGTCCCATTTTCAAAAACCCACGTCAGAACAAAAAAGAAATCAGCTAATGGCTCCAGAACATGTGACCACCCCTTTTTTCACTAGTTGTTGTCACTTAAAGGTCCTGTACTGTATGTATGTCAACGTGTATTACGCCACAAAACATGTTATGCGCCTCTGGTGTTTTTCAGTGATGGTGGTGCTCTATATGGGCCTGAGAAAACACAAGAAGAAGGACACTCTGATGTCGTCTAAAGAGGACATCCGGGACAATGTGATCCACTACGACGATGAGGGGGGTGGGGAAGAGGACACCCAGGCCTTTGACATAGGTACGTTACGCAATCCCAAAGGCATCAAAGAGACGGCGCAGCTGCAAAAAATAAGATCAGAGGATGAGCCCGATCGGGCTAGTGCGTGCATGTCCAACGAGGATAGCGAGGACATCCGAGCCTACATCCATCACTGTCTTCTGGAGAACTCAACACCTCCATATGACTCTCTGGTCACGTATGCATATGAGGGAGAGGGATCGGTGGCTGAGTCTCTCAGTTCCATTGAGTCCTGGGTGCTTGAACCCAAGGAGGATTACAGAAATCTCTGTGACTGGGGTCCTCGCTTCAAAACACTGGCTGGGATATTTAAAGAGCATGAGTGTAAGGACACAGAAAAGATGGAAAATGAAGCACACGCTGAGGCACTAAATGACAGAGTGGACTGAGAGCATTTTCACATGCTCTGTGAAAAACACAACGTTTATTTATTTCAGACATGGCACTTAAAGGAATAGTTCAATCTAAAATGAAAAATGTCATGTCGTTCCAAACCGGTATGCCTTACTTGAAATTTTGCTGCAAAAAATCTTTTGGCAAGAGTGTAGCAATGTATGAAGCATAGTTCACACAAAAGTCACTTTCAAAACAAACGGTTTTCTGCTGGTCAGTGTGAAAATTCATGTGTGCAATTTGTAGCTGAAATCTGTGTGGGGAAATCTTTTGCCCTTAATGTGATCTCATGGATTCCTATTGAAATGACTAGATTTTGCCTGCAAAAATTCGCTGAATATTGGTAAATATGGCCGCACCTTAACACAAGAGGTTTTTTTATTTATTTATTTTTTATTTTTTTGGTATGTACAATGAAAGTCAGTGGGGATCAAATATTGTTTTGGGCCCTAAAAATCAACACATCTTAACACAATAGAAGACATTTTAAAAATGTCTTGAGTGTTTTTGTCTATACAGTCTATACAATAAAAGTCAATGGGGACAAACTTGTTTTGGACCCCATTGACTTTGATTATATGGACAAAACAGCTGAAACTTCACTGAACAGTAAATGTCAACACCCCCTAACACAGAAAATATTTTTTAAAAAAGTTAAAGATTTTAGTTAAAGATTTAGTCTATGTAGTCTGTACACTGAAAGTCAGTGTGGACAAAATATTGATTTGGACAACACTGACTTTGAGTATATGAATGAAAACAGCTGAAGCTTCACTAAAAACAAAAAAGCAAAAAAAATAAAAAATAAAAACGGTAAATATGACTGCACCTTAACACAAAAGTTAGTGTTTTTTTGTCTATACCCAGCAGGCACAAAACAGGCACACAACGTCATAAGACGTTGATATTTGGTTAAATTTCGGTTGCGACGTCGGGTGACCAAAATTCAACATAAATTCAACGTCTAATGTCAATGTTAAATTGATGTCCAATACCGACGTCAGCTGACGTTGAGATTTTGTTGTTTTTAGGTTGTGCAACCAAAATCCAACGTTAAGTCAACGTCAAATTGATGTCAAATATTGACGTCAACCCGATTTTCATTTTCAACCAAAATGCAATGTCTGTCCGACGTCATGTCCAACGTCAACCTGACGTTACATAGACATCTGGTGCCTGCTGGGTACAGTCTATACAATGAAAGTGATTGGCTTTGATTATTTTTACAGTTGAAACAACAGGTTTTATTATTATTATTTATTTATTTATTTTTTTTCCCTGCAGAAGAAAGTCAGTCAAACAGGTTTGGAATGACATTAGGATATGTAAATGACAGAATTTTCATTTTGGGGTGAACTGTTTCAATAAGTTGTCGTCTATGGCTAGGGAAAGACACTGACAAGGCTGGCTATGTGCCTTTCCTATACCTCATGCATATTTTACACTCTTCTGTTCACTATTTAGGAAAAACGTGGAACTGTAATTTTTTCTGACTGCATTTTAACATCTGTTTTATATACTTCTACAAGTCAAAGAACCAAAAAAAAAAAAAAAAAAAAAAAGTGCTTTGATATAAAAAGTGCCTCATGAACTGCTTTATTTGTCTTTCAACTGTTGACATTGTTATTTACAATGATCCAAGCAAGAGAAGTCTATAACCTCTGTGTCAATGGACCAAGAGGAGGAAAAAAATAGGATAAACATCACTTTCAAAAAAGCGTTGCCCTGCTAGCAATCCTTCCAAACATATTTACCAGCACTTAGCAGGAATTCTGCCAGGCCAGTGCCCGGAACGTCACAGTCGGTGCTTTTCACTGATGCCCCATGAACACATCTGTTTGGATCGCCCTCACTGACTGCCCCAGACTGTGCTGCTTGCTTCCATGGTGACTGAGCCCCTCCAACCCTCCTTACTGTCCTCCAGGCCTCTGCCACTAGTTTGATAGCTGCAGGCTCTTTGCTCCTGCTGTCTTCCGGTCTAACTGTTGTGGTGGCGCTCTGACATCACCATACAGCGATTCATCAGAGCCGTGGCTTTACACTAGAGCGGCTCATTCCAGTGATTCTGTGTTGGCCAGCTGAGTCATTATAATGTTCATTTTGACCCATGTTTTCTATCGGTCTCCCTCAGAGTGGAGCTAATGAGACCTCTTTGTCAGTTATCAAAAGAGAATATGAAAGAATCTCTTATCCATTATTGATTATATTGTATAAACTTGTCTATAACAAACTCAAATGGAGACTTTCGACAATAAAGTTATGTTTGTGATAAATGCTCTTTGCGTCTCCCTCCCTAGGTTCAGATTTTATCAACCAGAGTTAAGCCTGTTATACAATGCAAGTGTAAGCATATTTTAATAATTTAAAGATTTATATTCATTTCTAATTAAATTTTTGTTAATTATAATACAAATTAGTTGTATTTTGCAATACTGTTCAAACAAGTTGGGGGTTGGTAAGTTTTATTTATTTTTTTTAAATATAGTAAAAAAAAAATGTAATATTGTAAAATATTATTAGAATTAAAAATATATACAAGCGCATCTCAATAAATTAGAATGTCATGAAAAAGTTCATTTATTTCAGTAATTCAACTCAAATTGTGAAACTCGTGTATTAAATAAATTCAATGCACACAGACTGAAGTAGTTTAAGTCTTTGGTTCTTTCAATTGTGATGATTTTGGCTCGCATTTAACAAAAACCCACCAATTCACTATCTCAACAAATTAGAATACTTCATAGGACCAATGAAAAAAAATTGTTGGCCTTCTGAAAAGTATGTTCATTTACTGTATATGTACTCAATACTTGGTAGGGGCTCCTTTTGTTTTAATTACTGCCTCAATTCGGCGTGGCATGGAGGTGATCAGTTTGTGGCACTGCTGAGGTGGTATGGAAGCCCAGGTTTCTTTGACAGTGGCCTTCAGCTCATCTGCATTTTTTCGTCTCTTGTTTCTCATTTTCCTCTTGACAATACCCCATAGATTCTCTATGGGGTTCAGGTCTGGTGAGTTTGCTGGCCAGTCAAGCACACCAACACCATGGTCATTTAACCAACTTTTGGTGCTTTTGGCAGTGTGGGCAGGTGCCAAATCCTGCTGGAAAATGAAATCAGCATCTTTAAAAAGCTGGTCAGCAGAAGGAAGCATGAAGTGCTCCAAAATTTCTTGGTAAACGGGTGCAGTGACTTTGGTTTTCAAAAAACACAATGGACCAACACCAGCAGATGACATTGCACCCCAAATCATCACAGACTGTGGAAACTTAACACTGGACTTCAAGCAACTTGTGCTATGAGCTTCTCCACCCTTCCTCCAGACTCTAGGACCTTGGTTTCCAAATGAAATACAAAACTTGCTCTCATCTGAAAAGAGGACTTTGGACCACTGGGTAACAGTCCAGTTCTTCTTCTCCTTAGCCCAGGTATTGCCTGATGTTGTCTGTGGTTCAGGAGTGGCTTAACAAGAGGAATACGACAACTGTAGCCAAATTCCTTGACACGTCTGTGTGTGGTGGCTCTTGATGCCTTGACCCCAGCCTCAGTCCATTCCTTGTGAAGTTCACCCAAATTCTTGAATCGATTTTGCTTGACAATCCTCATAAGGCTGCGGTTCTCTCGGTTGGTTGTGCATCTTTTTCTTCCACACTTTTTCCTTCCACTCAACTTTCTGTTAACATACTTGGATACAGCACTCTGTGAACAGCCAGCTTCTTTGGCAATGAATGTTTGTGGCTTACCCTCCTTGTGAAGGGTGTTAATGATTGTCTTCTGGACAACTGTCAGATCAGCAGTCTTCCCCATGATTGTGTAGCCTAGTGAACCAAACTCAGAGACCATTTTGAAGGTTCAGGAAACCTTTGCAGGTGTTTTGAGTTGATTAGCTGATTGGCATGTCACCATTTTCTAATTTGTTGAGATAGTGAATTGGTGGGTTTTTGTTAAATGTGAGCCAAAATCATCACAATTAAAAGAACTAAAGACTTAAACTACTTCAGTCTGTGTGCATTGAATTTATTTAATACACGAGTTTCACAATTTGAGTTGAATTACTGAAATAAATGAACTTTTCCACGACATTCTAATTTATTGAGATGCACCTGTATATATTTTAATATTTTTGTATATTTTAAAATGTAATTTATTCCTGTGATGGCAAAGCTGAATTACTCCAGTCTTCAGTGTTACATGATCCTTCAGAAATCATTCTAATATGCTGATTTGATGGTTTAAAAAAAAAAAAAAAAAAAAAAATTATTTTTATCAATGATAAAAAAAAAAAGTTTTGCTGCTTAATATTTTTATGAAAACTGCATAAAAAACAGTAACTTTTTGATAAATAGAAAGATCAAAAGAACAGCATTTATTTGAAATTTAAATCTTTTGTAACATTATAAACCTCTTTACTGTCAATTTTGGCCAACTTAATGTGTTCTTGCTGAACACAAATATTAATTTCTTCATAAAAAAAAATCTTACAGACCCCAAACTTTGAATGGTAGTGTAATTAAATTGTAATTAATTACAATTTGTGTTTTTATATTACAAATAATTATTCAAATAGCCTATAAAATAATTAGTGTGAGTAAAAATTATTACAAACATGATTTTCATGGAATCTAATTTACAAGTGAAAGCTAAACCTCAAAGTGACAATAAACTGCTTAAATCATCATTTACGGTTTATGTGCCCTTTAATGTGTTTAAATCAAGGCCATCAGATACATTTTACATCCGCAAACAATGGGTACTTTGCTTTATAATTTCAGGTTCATGTTGATAAACATGTTTACAATTAGTTTTCTCTGTCCAAAGCGCTACACATGGTAAAAACAGGCTCAGTGCTTAAACTCTAACTGTGCTGCTTAAGAAGGCAGTGTGAATGCCGTAACCTGTTAATATGAGTGCTGAAATAAATACATGTTGCTCACATGTGTGATGGGAAACAGGCTTTACAATCAAGGTTTTTTTGTTTGTTTGTTTGTTTTTGTCAATTTTGTGCACCTTACTCTTTCATTGTCAATTTCAACCTTTACAGTTGCTGGACTCACCAATATGAGTTAATAAATAGAAGAAATACATGGCCTTATTTATAACCTGCATGAGAAGACAAGGAAATTACTTTTTTCCTCAGGCTACATCTGCATTTTGCTTTTTTTTTTTTTTTCTTGTCCATAATCAAGTGGTTGATCAAAGAAGACGTATATTTCATTAAAAAAAAAAAAACATTTCCACTTTTCAATTCCTTCCCTTTTCATCATTAGACTATTTTTGTGCTCTCGCAATCCAAGACGACATCTTACTCTACCAAGTATTGAGGAAGATGACTTACCTTCAGTTTTAAAACCTGTAAATGCACTTAGAAATGTCAAGTAGATTCTAAATGTCAAGTTCTAAGTCGTATTGTAATGAGCCAGATAACAGTGAACTTTAATTGTGCCGTAAAGTCACACCCTTAATACAATAAAAAAAGGATGATTTTAGCTTTTGACAGGTCTTGGTCCAGGAAGGTCATAAGTAATTGTCTCTTATCAACATCTATTTGAATTGTCCCTCTGCTCTGGTATTGATTATTGCCGCTGTCTCGATAATACAGAAATTAATAGTTTTCTAACGAGCAAAAGCAATATACCCAATATATATTTAAAAGGACATTGCGATATGTTTCTAGTATACAAGTCTCTCCTTAATGTTAGAAAATTTCATAATAATGTTTATTTACCCATTTGCAAATAGTTTTTTTTTTTTTTTTTTTTTTAAGCCTTAAAACTAAAATGAATAGTTCACCCACAAATAAATTTGCCAAAAAATGTACACACCCTCAGACCATTCAAGATGTTGGTGAGTTTGTTTCTTCATCGGAACAGATTTAAAGAAATGTAGCATTACATCACTTGCTCACCAATGGATCCTCTGCAGCCAGAATGCGAGTTAAAACAGCCGGGAAAAACATTACAATAATTTTTTGGTTCTTAAAAAAAAAAAATGCTTTTCACTTCACAAGACACTAATTGCTGGAGTCATGTGGATTACTTGTGGACTATTATTGCTTAAAACAAGGAAAAACTATATTATATTGTTTTGTTTGTCATGTTGTGTATTATTGTATCTTGCGTGTTAAGAATGTTTTTTTTTCTTTACTGAAAAACAAATATTTTTTATTTATTTATTTATTTATTTATTTATTTTTGTGCAGTGAACACAAGCTTGCAGAAAGTGCATTGCTCTATGAGTATCTTTTGAGCATCAGCAGTAGCAGCAGAGCAGTGTAAGAAAACAGTGTTGCATTTCCAACCAGACACTTGACAGTGTTCTTTCCTCCCAAATGATTTACCCTTCACAAAACTCATAGATGCAGGCATCTTAGACTTCAAAGGGTTGAATTTTTTTTATTATTATTATTTATTTAGTTTTTTTTTTTTTTTTTGCAGTCATGCAGTCAAGGGCCATTGTAGAGACTCAAAAAGAAATCCCTTCTGTTCAATTCCATATCACACCAAAACCACATCAAACATGTAAACTCCAGCTGAGTCAGGCGCTACTTCAGAAAAGAATGCAAAATCAAGCACAACAGCATGTCTGTTCTAAGATGAAATGCTTTCTGCTGGAGAAGCACAGGCTGTGTGCAGTCTGAAGAGGTCTTTACTGATTGCTGACCTGCACCAGAATACTGGGAAAGACATTCCACACCTCTCTAATTAGAGGAATCGTTTTACACAGGTTACCCTGCAATGTCAGCCTATGAATCACTTTCAAAATTAATACTTAAGCAATGTTCAAAAGCATCTGTTTTACTGAGGTTAATAACTATGGAACTGCAAAAAAAAATAAATAAATAAATAAATTATATATATATATATATATATATATATATATATATATATACATATATATATATAGTTGTTCCAAACCCATAAGACTCAAAATTACGAGATAAAAACTTGCAATTCTGAGAAAAAAAAAAAAAAAAAAAATCTGAATTCTGAGAAAGAAAAAAAAATACCTTGTCATTTTTTTAATTCCATGATGAGAAAAAAATGTGGAATGTGGAGTTTATGTCTCATAATTCATACATTTTTGATCCCAAATTGCAAGAAAAGTTGCAGAATTGTGAGATAAGCTGCAATTACTTCATTCATTCATTTTTTTTTTATTGATTTTTTTTATTATTCCATAATGGAAACATTATTTATCATTTTGGGAAACTTTTTCTTCACTAGTCAAAAGCATCTTAACTGTGTCTCATGAAAAACATTGTTCCTTGTTATTTCCAACTGAAGCAATCGAAGCACACTCAGAGATGTGATAAAGGAGTCCACTTTGTGATCAAGTTCTTATGAAATGTTTCTTTTCAGTGAATCTGTTGAACCAGTTCACAAATCACACTGATTGAGTCATTTACAAATTGGACTGATCCGAGTATTCTTGAGTGAACAACTTACTCATTGTGTGATCCAGTCCCTAGCTTAGTTCACTGAATTGATCAAATCTTATTTAAAATAAGCAAAGAACCAGAAGGGATATGATCCCCAGAGCTTGAGTGTACAGGGAAGTTAAATAACGCCTTGAAAAGTAAGTTAAGAATTCTGAACTTTAGTATTGTCAAGTACTTCTCAAGTGTTTTGACTTGGTTGCACACACATTTGAATTATCAGTAACTTCAAATGATATTGAAAGTTTAATCTTTAGATGATTTTAGTGTATGACAATTTTGTTAATAAAATAAAACATTAGGTTATTCACAGACCATGCATATTTAATGTTTGCATCCACTAATGATCTTTACTGACTATTGCTAAATTTGACTCTGCTAAATTACTCTTTTTGTCTTCCAAGTGAGAAAGACCATCCTACTGGTTTGGATCGTCTTGAGGGTGAGAAAAATAATGACATCTTGAAATCTTCATTTTTGTGTGAACTATTCCTTTAAGTAATATATAGGTCATGGTTAATAAAAATGAGAGACATTTGTCTTGCGTCACGTGGGTGTTTCGGAGGCTATATTTTCCTTCCCTCCTCCATAACAAGGCCCCAATTCCCTTTTCCGTACTACAAATGCATTGTTTTCTGCAAGCCCTATGAATTCTAAGGAAAACGATTCAGTCTCTGCAGAATCACACTCACAATCATTGCTCTAAATATGTCACTAAAAAGTTTCTTTCCCAACCATCCGGGATTCAGAGGTAAGCCTCTCTTCTTGTCGCACACTCTTTTCTCTCAGAGAAAAAGGTGGTCTGGAAGTGTTCTCAATATACAGACACATCTTGAGTCTGCATGAGGAAAGGACAGTTTTAAATATGGTGAGAAATGGCTTTTTTACTGTCTGAGGAGAGGCTATCAAACACAGAGCTGCTCTGAATACACAGCAACAGTTTGGCATGCATATAAAAAGTCTGGAGCTGTAAGAAACTTTGATGCAATACGAACAACTGGAGATGATGCCATCCTTTGTGTGAATGTATTTGCTGCAGATTATAACACAATCAAGGTATTTTGACAACTGTGGGGTTGATGGAAGGGTGTTGATTGAGCACAATTCACGTCATTGCCACCTTCATCCAAATATTCATATGAGGGAATCTGTTAATAGCACCTCATGTGAAACATCAAAATCTTAATCATGTTCTTGACAAGTGAGCAAAATTTACTTTGAAACTGACCAGTTTAATTGGTAAGACTGTTGATGTCACATTGATCTGCCAGCTCAGCTCATCAGTCAAATTAAAGCAATTCCCAACCAGGAATGGATGTTGGGATTCCCGAGGAAGGTTTAGTGTGATTTCTTTCTTTCTAAGAACTACTTTAACTTTTTTATTTATTTATTTATTTTGGCTTTTTTTAACAAAAATTGTAAGTGTGAGCAGCTCTGTTCAGCTGAGTATACTCCTTTCCTCTTCTCAACTAAGTACAGTATGTAACTGAGAAATTGGATTTATGATACAAATTGTGAGAGTTTTAAATTATAACTGGGTTTTTTTTGCACAAGCATGTCACAATCAATTGCAAATTGAAGCTATGGTCTATTCACAGTGGCTACTTTTGGTCTTCATAAAAATAATTTACTTAAATTGATGAGACACTGTAACTCTAAACGTGTGTATTTCTACACAGATACTGTCACATTCTACAATCTCTTCATTTGCAATTTGCAGAGAGAAACACAAAATACACTAAATGATGGGCAGAAAGGCATCATAGAGGATTTGGAAGAAGATATTGTGTGAACATATTTTACTGGAACTTGATCTTCATTACACCTGTTTTCTGTTTCTATTTAGAGATGTACTTTTTTTGTGTGTGTGTTAACAACTGTTTATTAAATTTTCTTCTGGGAACAGTAGTATAAAACAAAAATCAGCTGTGCAAATTTAGAACCCACCCCAACCCATCCCACCTCCTGGTAGACTTCAAAATAAATAAATAAATAAATAAGTAAAAATAATTAATTAATTGATCATAAAAATAAATTAATTAATATTAATAGATAAACAAATAACAATAACATAATTTTTTACAAAGATTTTAAAAAAGATGACACAACATTAAAAGCTGAATGCCATAAATTTACAGTTTTCACATTAGATCCATGTATACGAGAAGTTGAGCGTTCCATCGAGATGATGTCCAACAAATACACAGTCCAGGTTCATCTGTCCATTGTGTGAGGACGATTCCAGTGGTTGACTAGCAATTTTTTTGCTGCTGTGACAGCAGCTAACAGTAAGCATCTTTGTTGGACGGACAAGGTCAAGTCCCAAAAGTCATTCATTAAAAAATGGCGTGGAGTCAAACATATCTCAGTACCCAACAAATATGATGGGTCCTGTGAGAGCTGAGTCCAAAAAGGTGAGAGAGAGGGGCACTCCCAAAAAAAAAAAAATGCAAAAACATGCCTAAAGATCCTTGCAAACAGAGATTACACTTAGGAGAAGACGACAGATTCATATAAAAACGTTTCATTGGAGTCAAGTAAGCCCTATGCAGCAATTTCCAATGAATCATTTGGTGATTAGGGGTTTTAGAAGACAATTTAAACATACCCCATACCTGATCCGAAAATAAAACCTGCACATCCTCATTAAGATCCTTAGCCCAAACAGTTGTAATAGATAAAGGTTTGTATGAATGCTCAAGAAGAAAGAGATAGATGACTGAAGCAGAGGAGGGAGATTCCTCAGAAGGAAGGATTAGTTTGCGCAAAGAGTGAACAGGCAGTTGAGAGTTCCAAAGGCACCCCATACGCCCGTAGGGCCGATCTAATGCGTAAATACATAAAAAAGGAGGTGCCTAGCAGATTATATTGAGTTTTGAGATTCTGGAAGGATTTTAAACCACTATCATCATAGATATCTCCCAGAGTGTTTACTTTATTATGAGTCCATTGCGGACAATGAAATGGAGTACTGCCTGACAAAACATTATTATTGTGGAAAATAGGCGAATGCCTATGCCATATTGTAACTAGTTGTGAACATCTTTCAACATCCCTCCATGTGGAGAGGAGGTGGGTTACAATGGGACCAAACCGAGATTTACACAGCCTAAGTGGAACCCCCGAAAAAACAAGATGCTTCAATTTATATGGATAAACAATAGATTCCTCAGTTGCTCTCCAAGACACAGAAGCGTCAGGATCAAACCAAACTGATAAAGGGCGGAGGGAAAAGGTTTGAGCATACAGTCTAAAATTGGGGAAAGAAAGACCTCCATGTAATCTACATCATTGTAAGGTAGTCAGTTTAATACGAGGATGTTTCCCATCCCATATTTACCGTGAAACACACGCATGAAGTTTGTTCCAGTAGCCAACCGGTGGAGTGAGAGGAATCATGGAAGAAAAGAAATGAATATGTGGGAGAACATTCATTTTAATCATCGATATACGAGCCTGAAAAGTAGGAAGACGAAACCAATTTTCCAAATCTAAGGATACTTTGGCTAGAATACTATTACAGTTTTTTGAGACGATTTCCTGCAGGGAAGGAAAAACATCTATCCCCAATACTTAATGTTTTGAACCAATGGAACAGATATAAAAAGGGACATGGAATCAATTTTAGAACTGAGGGGAAGGAGACATGGCTTACTCCAATTAATTTTAAACCCAGAGAGAGATCCAAAATGGTCAAATAAATTCAACATGAGGAATAGAATGTGACGGCTTCTCCAAAAACAATAAGATATCGTCAGCAAACAAAGAAATATGATGATGAGTATTCCGTATAATTATGGGAAAAATAGTTCAGATTGTCGGACTGCTTGAGCTAAGGGTTCCAAGGATAGGGCAAATAACAGAGGAGAAAGCGGGCAACCCTGACAAGTACCTTGATGTATAAAGAATGGGTTAGAGCGAACAGCACCTGTGAGAACAGTGGCTGCTGGACTGGCATACAGAACTTTTATCATATTTATGAAACTCAATCCTAGACCCAGATGCTGTAGAACCGCCCATAAATAGTTCCATTCTAGCTGGTCGAAAGCTTTCATCGCATCTAGAGATAATACTGCGCAAGGGGAGGACGAACTATTCGTTAAATTAATAATATGATGTAACCTGCGTAAGTTATCTGAAGCTGAGTGAGATTTAATAAATCCTGTTTGGTCATGATGAACTAGCCTATTCATAAATTTATCTAGACGACGAGATAATACTTTAGCATATAATTTAACATCAGTCCCTATCAAAGAAAGAAAGAAATAACAGCTATATTAATAGATGGGTGAAATGAGCCTTGAGTAACTGAAAAATGTATCATATCTAACATGAGGGGGCCTAAATCCGACCAAAAAGTAGTATACAATGCGATTGGAATACCATCTATGCCTGGGGATTTCCCCTTGTTCATAGATCGGGTTGCTGACTCCAGCTCCTGAAGAGTGATCGGTTCAGCCAGGTATCCCGAATCAGAATCTGACAGCCTAGGTAAATCAAGGTTGGACAGAAAAGATGCAAAAGAGTCAGGGTCACCATCCACAGAAGAAGTATAGAGGTTAGAGTAAAAAGAGTGGAAGGCGATAACCCATCCAAATGCCAGGCGATAACCCATCCAAGATAACCCACCCTTTTGGGTCTGTCATAATGAGCGCAGATTGGGATTTCACTGCTGAAATATTAGCAAACTTTTCACTGTTGCGTAATCTTAGAGCTAAAAGGTGGCTTGGTCTGCTCCCTTGAAAATAGTAATTCTGCCTGGATCTTTGAATCAGGAATTCTGCCCTGGATCTCAGTAATGAATTGAGTTCGGACCTAACCGCCATTATTTAACTCAGTGTATTGTCTGAGAAACAACGTTGATTACCTCTAGTCAGATTCTGGAGCTGTGATTCCAGTTCAACTATCTTTTTGTGTCGGTTTTTCTGAAGGAAAGAGGCATATGAAATTCCTTAGAAATCCTTTAACTGCATTCCAAAGTGTTCGTGGATCATCCACTGAACCTTGGTTAATTTCAATAAACTCAGCAAATTTATTTCTGGTTTGACTGCAAAGGTTTTCATTCTGTAACAATTTAGGGTTAAATCTCATGGCTGAGGGATCAAAGATAATGTGCACAAATTTCCATCATGATCCGACAGAGATAAGGAACAGATATCGGCATCGCGAACAGCTGAAGATAAGGAAGTAGAAATGAAAATGTAGTCGATTCGCGAATAGGATTTATGAGTAGCAGAAAAGAAAGTGAAAGACTTAGCAGAAGAATTTAATAAACGCCAACTATCCACCAATGAGGATGAAGTTACATATTGCCGAAGTTTGTCTGAACGAAAAGGTTGAGAGTGTGATTATTTTGGTCCAGATCTACCTAGGATATGCGACATTACAGAATTCATAACTGCACCCAATACAATTTCAAAATCCGAAAATTTCAAGAGATAGGTTGACAAAACAGAAAAAAGTAGGGTCAGGAGTACAAGGGGCATACACTGAAAGAAATACAATATTCCTACTCTCCACTATTGTTTTTAATACGTGTTATTCTAGCATCTGTATCACAACCTTTATCTAAAATAGTAATATTTAAAGTCCTCTGCACCAATATTAGGACACCCTTGGTTTTAGTATCTGAAGATGAGTGAGATACCACTTCATAAAACTTATTATTATACCTGCGTATATCCTCCTCTTTCAAATGGGATTCTTGAACTAACACTGTATCAATCTTTTTTCTTTGCAAAAAATCCAGAAAACCTGTACATTTGTGAAGGCCATTTAGGCCATTAATATTACAACTCAGAATATTAAGGTCAGTCATAGGTATCGAACAGAATTACTGCATAAGACAAAATACAAGTTTGAAAATAAAACTAATTGAGTCTACCATTAAACCACCCCCCACCCCCACCCCCACCCTTCCCGTCACTATTCAAAAAAACATGAACACATTCCCATTAACTATGGCAGATCAAACCAAGCTTGAACAAACCGTGAAGTCTGGCAGCCCGCAAAACGAGCTCCCTGTCCGTGTACCGCAACAGTTTAAAAATGAAAATCCGTGGTTTAGCGCGATCTGAGGAGAGCCTTGTGTACACGCTATGTGCTCACTCCATTTCAATCTCTTTGCCCGCCAGAGACGGGAGCCACATCGGCAGCGATCTTTTCAAAAAAGCCCATAGGGTCGTCCTTTTTGGAACCTTCAGGCAATACATCCAGACGCAGACTGCTGCACCTATTGTGATCCTGTAAGTCCACAACCTGTTGCTCGAGCGTGGCTGCTCGCCTATAATGATCTGCGACAACTTTCTTTTGTTCTCTCATCTCCACTGTAAGAAGATCCAATTTAGAGCATAGAGACTGAACAACTGACATGTGAGAAGCGAACTCGTTCCGCATCGCCATTAACTCAGTTCTTAGGGGCCATTCACACAGAACGCGTTTTTCCATTCCAATGCGCTACTTTTCCATTGTTTTTCTATGTAAACGTGCTTGACGGACGTGCATGACCATTACGCTCGCATCTCGCGTCTTTTGCAGCGAGTGCCGCGTTTTTAAGATGCCGTGTCAAGTTAAAAGAATTTCAACTTTTACATGCAGCGCCGCTCATCAATGTCAGTTCCAAAGCAGTGGACCAATCAGAAGAACTCGGAGGCGGGGCAGGCGTTGCCAGCTTCTGTTTACAGTAGCAAACAGTTTTGGCCCTAAGGGGCCATTCACACAGAACGCGCCTTTGCGTCTAAAAACACGAGACACAGCGTTCAGGAATGGTTTTAAAAAAAGCGCAGCGTTAGAGCGCCTCCACCGCCATGTTGCCGTCAAATAAAGCAGTTGTCATGCCAACTTGCTACTGTAAACAGAAGCTAGCAGCGCTTGCCCCACCTCCAAGTTCTTCTGATTGGTCCACTGCTTTGGAACTGACATTGATGAGCGGCGCTGCTTGTAAAAGTTGAAATTCTTTTAATGACATGGCGTCTTAAAAACGCGGCGCTCATGCACGAGGCGCTGCAAAAGACGCGAGACACGAGCGTAACAGTCATGCACATCCGTAAAGCGCATTTACATAGAAAAACAATGGAAAAGTAGCGCATTGGAATGGAATAACGCGTTCTGTGTGAATGGCCCCTAACAGTGTTCGCCATCTTGTCCACCATATCGCTCGTGGTCGGTGACTTGGATTTCTTCTTAATCGGAGAAGCCGACGGAGACAACTCCTGCTGTTTCCGATTGTATGCCATCAGGGAAAGTATTATTAATGAATAAAACTTAAAATAAAATGAAAAAAAATCAGCAAAAAGGGGCCAAACATATGGAGCTCTACTCAAGTGCGACTAGGTTCATGAGCAGGTCACGTGACTCCCCTAGAGATGTACTTCTTTAAGTATTTACAGTGAGGGAAAAAAAATTATTTTTATTTGTACGTTCCCTGTTGATATTTTCACTCGTACTGCGTCGTAAGATGCTTGTATGGGAACCAATACAATCACGCCGTGCTATGATGGGGAACGACTCAAAACCAAGACTCACATGGGAGAAGACCCAGGGGAGTAAATAGAATACGCCAAGCACAGGCTGAGCCCTCAGGGTCATCCGTGGCCTGGGTGTCATACCGTAAGTATACCTAGTGCCCATATAATATGGACCGCCCAAGTGAAGGAGGGACTTGAACAATGTTGGTCAAGTGAACCCATAAGACTGCTTAACTAGCCGGAGTTGGCGAACTAAGCAGAAAGGACTCTGGCCTGCAAGGCATGGACTTCCAGGTTGTAAAACCTTACAAATGTGGACGACGAGGACCAGCCGGCCGCCTCACAAATTTCCGAAATGGACACCCCGCTGGACCATGCCCAGGACGAGGCAATGCCTCTGGAATGGGCTCTGACTCCAATGGGGCACTGCAAGCCCAAGGAGGAGTATGCCAGGGTGATAGCCTCCACTAACCACCTGGAAATTCTTTGCTTCATAACAGGGCGACCCTTAGCGCGGTTACCGAAGCTGACAAAAAGCTGTTCTGATCTCCCGTATGAGGCAGAATGCTCAATGTATACCCTCAGGGCCCTGACGGGGCAGAGCAGGGACAATTCCTGGTCATCCGTCAAAGGGGAAAGCGCGGAAAGCGCTATGACCTGGGCTCTGAAGAGAGTGGAGAGCACCTTAGGTACATAACCCAGCTTTGGTTTCAGGACGACCTTGGAGTCGTTAGGCCAAAATTCCAGGCAAGCAGGGTTGATGAAAAGGGCCTGTAGGTCCCCTACTCGCTTAACCGATGCCAGCGCTAACAGCAGGGCGGTTTTAAACGAGAGTGATCTGAGGCTCATGGATTGCAATGGTTCAAACAGGGGGTCTTTCAAGACCCTTAGTACAGTTGGTAAGTTCCAAGGTGGAACTGTACGAAGACGCGGGGGTTAATTCTCCTGGCGCATCGTATAAACTGGACCACCACACTATTCCTGCCCATCGATCGGCCAGCAATAGGGGCATGGAAAGCCGCTATGGCTGCCGTGTAAACTTTGATGGTGGATGAGGAACGCTGATTATCCAGCCTCTCCTGCAGAAATGAAAGAACCACTGATACATCAGAGGTAACCAGATCTAAGTCGCGGTCTTGGCACCAAGCTGAGAAAATAGACCATTTTAGAGCATAGAGGCGCCTGGTAGACGGGGCTCTAGCTTCTGCCATAGTGTTCAAGACACGCTCTGGGAGGTCGAAAGGCTCCCGTTGAGCAGCCACACATGCAGGGCCCATAACTCGGGCCGTGGATGCCACAGCGTGCCGTTCACTTGAGAGAGGAGGTCCTGTCTCAAGGGAATGGGCCACGGGGCTGCTTTGAGCAGCTGGAATAACTCCGACACCCACGGCTGGTTCCTCCAGAGGGGGGCTATTAGAAGAAGCCTGTGCCGTTGTTCCCTGACTCATCTGAGTACCTGCGGTAGCAGAGAAATTGGAGGGAATGCATAGAGCGAGACGTTGTTCCTCAACATGTTCGCTCCTTGGTTCATTTTGCCTGGCACATGCGTCGCCTTCAGTGAGCGCAGATTGGTCTGAGCCCCAACAAGAAGGTTGTTTGCCAGCGTGCTGAGGCGCTTCGAGACGAGGCCGCCCTGGTGATTTATGTATGACACCACGGACCTGCTGTCTGAGCGTATTAGCACATGGTGTCCCCTTATGTTCGGCAGGAAGAATTGACAGGCACGGCACACTGCTAGCATCTCTAGGCAGTTAATGTGCAGACCCGACTCTTTTTCGGACCAAAGACCTTCGCACAGTGCTCCCCAACCCTTGTTGGAAGTGTCTGTCATGACAACCTTCCTTCTGTGCGCTGTGTCTAAGATCACATCCCGCTTCAGCCAGAGGGGGTTCCTCCAGCAGGCCAGGGCTGATACACAGGCCCAAGTCACCGTTATGCGATGGCGACCATGACGCCAAGCCACGGATGGAACCCTCTGCTTCAGCCAGAACTGGATGGGTCACACATGAAGCAGGCCCAACTGAAGTACTGGCGAAGCTGCTGCCATAAGGCCCAGCATTTTCTGGAAAGCCTTGAGCGGGTGGGCGGTCCCTTCCTTGAAGGAGGCCGCGTGGCGCTGAACCGTTATGGCTCGTTCCACTGAGACAGCTGCTGTCATCTGCACTGAGTCGATAACTGTCCCCAGGAACGACACTCGCTGGCTAGGTGACAGTATGCTCTTGGCAAAGTTGACCCTGAGCCCCAGGCAATCTAAGTGGCTGAGGAGGAGGGTCTTGTGCGATGTTGAAACTGCCTCTGACTGGGCCAGAATGAGCCAGCTGTCGAGGTAGTTGAGGATGCGGATTCCCATCTGTCGCCGAGGGGAGAGAGCCGCATCCATGCATCACGTAAAAGTGTGGGGAGCCAGGGACAGCCCAAACGAGAGGACCTTGTATTGATATACCACCCCCTCGAATGCGAATCTCAATAATCGTCTGTGATGGGGGGCTACCTGGATGTGAAAGTATGCGTCTTTCAGATCCAGAGACATGAACCTGTCTCCTGGGCATATTTGCTAGAGGATCTGCTTCAATGTGATCATCCTGAACAACCTTTTAGCAGGGCGTGATTCAGGAGACTGAGATCTAGAATAGGTCGCAGGCACCATCTTTTCTGGGGACGAGGAAGTAGCGGCTGTAGAAGCCTGACTCGCTCTGGGCTGGAGGAATGACTTCTATGGCTCCCTTTATCAGCAGATTCATCACCTCTGCATGCAGGACCTGAGCGTCCTTGCTGAGCATTGTGGTGGTGACCACAACGCGGAAGCGTGGTGGTCTTTGAGCGAATTGGAGTGAATAACCTCGTCTTATCGTAGCCATTACCCACTCTGACACACCGGGGATGGCCAGCCAGGCCTCGGCCCATGTGGCAAGAGTTTGAATAGGCTCTAAAGACTGGCTACTTAAGTGCAGGACACTTATGGTAGGCAGAAGAGGATATTTGCTCTCTTTTCAAAAATGTATGTGTTTTATTTTGTCCGCTATCACCGCGGTTGGACGCCTGGGCGCTAGAGTGGGCCCGTGGGGAACCAATAACACACTTCCCTCTGCACTCAGCGCTGAGCGGGGTGACAAGAGGCACATTAGAGGCTGCTTATGGGGTGGTCCGGCGGTAGCGAGACTCTGGCCCCTACTCTTTCTGCCTGGCTGATCAGGAGGACTTCAGAGGCGCCGGATCCAAGGCAACCTTGGGCCGGGATCCTTGGCGCTTCGGGAAGGGGTAGCGTCTTGCCAAGCGGGAACACCCTCTATCCTGCCAATCCTTAGGTCGGGGCTCGGGAATGGCCGGCGTTGGCTTGGCGGGCTGCTGAGTCGGCGCAGGCTTGGGGCAACTAGAAGCAGCAGAAGAGCTTGCGCGTTTCAGGAGGAAGTGTCGCATCGCTTGAGACGACTTCTGAGCCTCCGTAAAACGCTCCGCAAAGCCCTCCACAGCTGGCCCGAACAGGCTGTTCGACGAGACCGGAGCGTCGAGGAAGGGAACTTTATCCACCTCTTTCATCTCCATCAACGTGAGCCAAAGGTGGCGTTCCAACACTAACAGGCTGGACATCGGCCGCCTGATGGCCTGGGCAGTGGCTTTGGTGGCGCGCAGGGCCAGGTCCATCACGCTTCTCATACCTGAGTGAAGTTGCATCGAGACCGGCCTCCTCACTGGCGAGCATCTTGGCCTAGAAGACCTGAAGCACAGCCATAGAGTGCAGCGCAGAAGCCGCTTGTCCAGGGCTCTGCACGGCTTGGATGGATGGCTCGCCCTCGCTTTCCATACGATAGCCGTGGGCAGGGAGAGATGCACGGCCACGGACTCATCCAGAGGGGCTCCTCAGGCGGAGACCACTCGAGCCCGAGCTCACTGACAGCCTTAGTCATCACACGGACGAGCTCCTCGTCTGTTCTGGGTCTGGTGCTGCGTGAAGAGGATGGCGGCAAGAGGGCGGGGTCAGACACCGAGCCCGATAACTCCTCTGCATCCGAAGCCTCCAGAGAAAAGCTGTCATCCATCTCATCGTCACTCCCACCAAACGAGATCATGTTGGAGGGACATTGATTAGGTTGAGTGAAGAGGACCGGCGAATCCTCTCTCTGCAGTGACGGCGAGGCATGCGGGCACTGAGCCGACGTGAGCTCGCTCGTCTCCGGCCGCTCGAATCCTCTGCCCCACTGTCTTTTCCTTGCAGGTCCCTGGGAGGAAAAAGATGGGAGGTCGCGAGGGGTGGAGTCGCTTTCTCAAAAGAAAGCTATCCATGAGCGCAGAGAGGCGAGACTGAAACTCTCGCAATGAGAGTAGTCAGTCCCGCTGAGCGCAGCGTCAGTGTGGGATTTCCCCAAGCATGACACGCACTCAGCGTGACTGTCATCAGCGTGCAGGGGAGTCCTGCATGTCTTACAATGACGGCGCGGCATTTGAAACAACACCGTCAAAATTTGCTCTTTTGTGAGGCTCTTTTAGATAGTCGCCTGATGGCCGCAGGGGATAGACCGGGATCTGCGAGCTGAGCGCTGCAAAAGGTCCAATCTGGCTGCTGAGGCGTTTCAACGGCAAATCTCGGCATCAGCAAAGAGTCAGTGAGGAAGAAGCTTCGTCGCTGAAGAGAAGAAATCTGAGATGCCGCGGCGAAGCCGCTTATATAGCCAGAGACCCTGCCCATTTCGGCGGGCTATGGCGAGCTGCATAGCCATAGGCTCGCTCAGCGCCGCCGCTGAGCCATTGGTTCGATTTTATAGCACTGCACGAACCAATGGCCGTGCAGTTTCACTGCGAGATTGAAAAGGCTTCAGTTGAAGAGGAAAAAAGATTTTTACCCATACAAGCATCTTACGACACAGTACGAGTGAAAATATTGACAGGGAACATTTTTGGTTTGGTGCTAATGAACTGGTAAGAGTTATACGAATGGGCCTTTAGGGGTACATAAGAAAAAAAGGTTGAGAAACACTGCTTTCTATTCAAACCATATCATTCCCTCACAGCTCTATTACTGTATTAAATCACTGTACCATACTGCAACATAAATTGACTCAATAGCAGCAAACAATGCATGTCTGCTTCATTGTAACAGAACAAAAGAATTGTTCTTAACCTGAAAAGGGATGACTTGTTAGCGTTGAAAAGCACACCATGTTTTATTTACTTCTTTATTATTTATTAATTTTTTTTTTTTTTTTTTTTGTATTTTTACCTTCATACAGTGATGCCTTTTTGTTAGGAAGTGAAAAGCTTTTCCTCTCCTGCTGAGTGAGTGTTATTTTGCTTTATAAAAAGAACCAATCGGAGAGAGCAGATAGGCAGCTTTGTTTTGAAGCCTCTGTTCTTTACTGAAATTAATATTGATTCTTGTATCATAGCGCAACAGTTTCATTTAAGTGATGGAAGCGTAATACTCCATCTCCACCAAGTTGCTGCCAAGCACTATAGTATGTGATTCATATCTCTTACCCCCAGTTAGGATATTGACTATAAAAATGAATTTCTCAGTAATTGGATGGGCGCAGTCATGTCTTCATGCATTTGCTGGAGAAATACACTGCTGCATAACACTACAATTATTTCACATCATTGTAAAATGACAGGTGTGTTTATACCTGGTTCATACTTTCAAAGATTTGTTGCAGTGAAAAGTATGTGAACGATTTTACCTGGATTTTCACATGTATTGGTCATAAAATTGGATATTAGTCACAATAATACACAAACATAGTCTGCTTAACCACATAGCGAAAAAACAAAAAATGTTTTTATGTCTTTACTGAACACACCTTGTACAACTGTGGGTAAATCCTTAGGCTATTGACTTCTCCAACAGCTAACTGGAGTCAGGAGTCAACTAACCTCGAGTCCAGTCAATAAGATTGGACATTATAGTTCCTTGGCTAGAACAAACGAGAGCTCAGATCACTTAAGATTAAAGAATCTCTAAATGACTTGATGTTCATCAGTTCATTGTAAGGTAAATCATCTATAAATGAACAAAGTTCAGCACTGCTGCCAGTTTATGTCCTGCCAAGATGACTGCAAGATTACAGTACAGAGTCACTTTGATTGTCAAAGACATCTCTGATGATGCTAAGGAATAGTGTTAAAAAAAAAGAAAAAAAAAGGAAGCCACTGCTGTTGGATTATTATACAATGATACTTTGCTCTGGACGGATGAAAAAGTTGAGTTGAATGGGAAAAGACACAAAATTCTATGCATTGATCTGTTTTACTGCCTCATGCTCTGGACAGCTTATCAGATTTGCAGGAGAAAGTAAGGCCATTTGTCCTCCGATTTAAGCTCAACAGAAGTTGAGGTGATGCAACAGGAGAACGACTCAAATAATGGCATAAATCAACAACAGAACCTCTTTAGTACAGGAAATTTACCTTCTGGAGTCTTCAACTAGACTGAGATGCTTTGGCATGACCTCAAGAGAACGATATTCACCTGACAAGCCAAGAATACTGCTGAAATGCAACAGTTATGAATGGTGCAAAATTGTTGTACAGTTCTGATCCACAATTAGGAAACATTCAGTGGAGGCCATTGCTGCCAAACAAGTGTCAACCAGTTCAAAGGTTCATGGATTTTTTCACTGTAGCCTATATTGTGAAGGATGACAATGAATGTTCAATAAAAACAAGAAAAAGTATGTATCTAGTCAACTTATTTTTAACGTAAGAGTGGGTGCTGCATTTTTTAACTTGAATGTGCAAGGTTTCTGGTGTCAGCCGCTTCAAGTTATTTTTAGCTGTACAAAAACAGTCCATTATGCTGCTTGATGTCGCAAACTGGTAGGCCTATTTGTTATAAATTTATTTTAGTTTAATATTGTCATCATGTTCCTTTAGTTATTTACTTACAGCCACTGATAAATCGAAAGTCTAGCACATTCACAGGAAAATAGCTTGCTTCCAACACTGAAAAATAACATGGATAAGTCTGATCAAATTTCATGACTTTGCAGAAATGGCTTAACATACTTTTTTCTGCAACTTTATCAAGTTCAAGTTCAAGTTGAGCTTTATTGTCATTCTGCTACATGTGTGGACATACAGGTGCATCTCAATGAATTAGAATGTCGTGGAAAAGTTCATTTATTTCAGTAATTCAACTCAAATTGTGAAACTCATGTATTAAATAAATTCAATGCACACAGACTGAAGTAGTTTAAGTCTTTGGTTCTTTTAATTGTGATGATTTTGGCTCACATTTAACAAAAACCCACCAGTTCACTATCTCAACAAATTAGAATACTTCATAAAACCAATAAAAAAAAAAAAAAAAAACATTTTTACTGAATTGTTGGCCTTCTGGAAAGTATGTTCATTTACTGTATATGTACTCAATACTTGACAGGGGCTCCTTTTGCTTTAATTACTGCCTCAATTTGGCGTGGCATGGAGGTGATCAGTCTGTGGCACTGCTGAGGTGGTATGGAAGCCCAGGTTTCTTTGACAGTGGCTATTCAGCTCATCTGCATTGTTGGGTCTGGTGTCTCTCATCTTCCTCTTGACAATACCCCGTAGATTCTCTTTGAGGTTCAGGTCTGGTGAGTTTGCTGGCCAGTCAAGCACACCAACACCACGGTCATTTAACCAACTTTTGGTGTTTTTGGCAGTGTGGGCAGGTGCCAAGTCCTGCTGGAAAATGAAATCAGCATCTCCATAAAGCTTGTCAGCAGAAGGAAGCATGAAGTGCTCTAAAATGTCCTGGTAGATGGCTGCGTTGACTGTGGACTTCAGAAAACACAATGGACCAACACCAGCAGATGAAATGGCAGCCCAATTCATCACTGACTGTGGAAACTTCACACAGTGACTCTTGATCACTGACTCCAGCTTCAGTCCACTCCTTGTGAAGCTCTCCCAAGTGTTTGAATCAGCTTTGTTTGACACTATTCTCAAGCTTGTGGTCATCCCTGTTGCTCGTGCACCTTTTCCTACCCCATTTCTTCCTTCCAGTCAACTTTTCACTTAATATGCTTTGATACAGCACTCTGTGAACAGCCAACCATTCAGTAATGACCTTCTGTGACTTACCCTCTTTGTGGTGGGTGTCAATGATTGTCTTCTGGACAACTGTCAGATCAGCAGTCTTCCCCATGATTGTATAGGCTATTGTGTAACCATTTTGAAGGTTCAGGAAACCTTTGCAGGTGTTTTGAGTTGATTAGCTGATTGACATGTCACCATATTCTAATTTGTTGAGATAGTGAATTGGTGGGTTTTGTTAAATGTGAGCCAAAATCATCACAATTAAAAGAACCAAAGACTTAAACTACTTCAGTCTGTGTGCATTGAATTTATTTAATACACAAGTTTCACAATTTGAGTTGAGTTATTTAAATAAATGAACTTTTCCATGACATTCTAATTCATTGAGATGCACCTGTATAGTGGAACGAAATGTCGTGCCTCGCAGGACCACGGTGCTACATACTAGTTAAGCATAAGATAAACATACAACAATGCAAATATAGGAAAAACAATAGAGCTATACAACAGTTTAACCATCTGACTATACATATACTATAAATACTAAAACTACTATACCTGACTGTACAAGAACTTTTCATAAATACTGTACATGAAATTGTGCTAAAAAGATATTTGTACATGAAAATGTGCAGAAAAAATATATATTTTGTACATTAAATTGTTCAGAAGAGAGGTTTTGTGGGAAGCAGCGCATAGTGCAAAAAGATTTAGTAGTGCAATGCTCAAGTAAACATAATATTTTGTAGTGCAATGTTCAAGTAAACATATATTATCTTATTGAGTCTTTGTAGCAGGGAGTGTTTATAGAAAGTGTCTAGTGTGCATATAGTGGGACGAGTGCGTTACTACAGGTGGTTTGTATAGCCCACTCACCTGTGTAGCAAACTCAGAATTGCACTTAGGAAAATTATCAATAGTTATTTATGAGTTGGGGGCTGAGGTGTTCATGGTTTCAGAGGGGGACAGGGAGATTGGAGTTAAGGGCTCTCACAGCCTGGGGAAAAAAGCTGTTGAGCAATCTGACTGAACGAGCTTTGATACTCCGGTACCTTTTACCTGATGGCAGGAGCTGGAAGAGGTTGTGGGAGGGGTGGGTGGGGTCCTTCACGATGCTGGAGGCCTTCCTGGAGAATCGTGCAAGGAAAATGTCCAGGATGGAGGGGATAGGGGCACCGATGATCTTTGCGGCATTGTTCACTGTCCTTTGTAGTGTCTTGCGGTCAGCAGCACTGCAGTTCCCATACCAGACAGTGATGCAGGTGGTCAGCACGTTCTCAATGGTGCCCCTGTAGAAAGTGGTGAGGGTGGAGGGAGACTTGCCCTTTTCAGCCGGCGGAGAAAGTGGAGGCGCTGTTGTCCCTTCTTGTTGAGTGACGTGGCGTTGGTGGTCCAGGTGAGATCCTCTGTGATGTGCACTCCCAGGAATTTAGTGCTACCGACTCTCTCCACGGTTGAGCCGTCGATGGTCAGTGGGGGGTGGTCAACAGAGTTTCTCCTGAAGTCCATCACAACCTCTTTTGTCTTACCCACATTGAGGGACAGGTTGTTAGCACCACACCATTCAGCCAGCTGTGCCACTTCCTCTATGTAGTGCGTTTCATCGTTGTTGCTGATGAGGCCTACCACAGTTGTGTCATCAGCAAACCTGATGATGTGGTTGGAGCTGGACTTGGCAGTGCAGTCGTGGGTCAGCAGTGTGAAGAGCAGCGGACTGAGCACACAGCCTTGTGGGGCACCTGTGCTCAGTGTGGTAGTGCTGGAGGTGTTGCGGCCGACACGGACTGACTGAGGTCTTGCAGTTAAAACGTCCAGGATCCAATTACAGAGGGAGGTGTTAAGGTCCAGCAGGTTTAGTTTGTGGATGAGCTGTTGTGGGATTATTGTGTTGAATGCTGAGCTGAAGTCAATGAACAGCATTCTTACATAGGAGTCTTTCTGTTCCAGGTGAGTAAGAGTTAGGTGGAGAGTGGTGGAGATTGCATCGTCCGTGGAACGGTTTGGACAGTATGCAAACTGGAATTGGTCCAGCGTGTTTGGGAGACTGGACTTGATGTGATGCATGACTAACCTCTCAAAGCACTTCATCATGATTGGGGTCAGTGCTATGGGACGATAGTCATTCAGACAGGACACATGTGACTTCTTTGGTACTGGGATTATGGAGGTGGATTTGAGACACGTGGGGACGACTGCCTGGCTCAGCGAGGTGTTGAAGATGTCTGTTAGGACATCCATCAGCTGTGCAGCACTGTCTCTCAGTACACATCCAGGTGTGTTGTCAGGGCCCGCACCCTTTCGTGGGTTAATCCTGGATAGGGTCTTCCTTACATCGGCTGGGGAGAGACAGAGTACCTGGTCATTTGGAGATGTGGGTAGTTTCTGTGCAGGTGTGTCGTTCTGTATCTCAAATCGTGAGTAGAAGTGGTTGAGTGCCTCTGGTAGGGATGTGTCATCGTCACTGGCCTGTGGCGGGGCCTTGTAGTGAGTGATGGTCTGAATGGCTTGCCACAGGGTCCGAGTGTCTTTTTTTGAAGTTGTTGTTGATTTTTTTAGCATACTGATGTTTTGCCTTCTTGATGCCATGAGACAGATTGGCTCTTGCTGTTTTGAGGGCTGCTTTATCTCCTGATCTGAATGCTTCATCTCTGGTCTTTAGCAGCCCACGAACCTCTGCTGTCATCCATGGCTTCTGGTTGGCACGTGTGGTGATGGTCTTGGTGACTGTCACATCATCTATGCACTTTTTGATGTAAGCAGTCACAGTTTCAGTGTACTCCTGCAGGTCTGTGTGGTTGTTGTAGGTGGCCGCCTCTTTAAACATGTTCCAGTCTGTGTCCTGGAAGCAGTCCTGCAGTGCTGAGGTGGTATTGTCTGGCCATACCGTGATCTGCTTTTGAACCGGTTTGGCAAGTTTGAGAAGTGGTCTTTATGCTGGGATTAGCATAACAGAGATGTGGTCCGAGTACCTGAGGTGGGGGCGGGGTTCAGCTTTGTATGCGTTTTTCTCTGTTGTATAAACAAAGTCCAGTGTGTTGTTTCCCCTTGTTGCAAAGTTCACATGTTGGTAGAACTTTGGCAAAACTGTCTTTAGGTTTGCGTGGTTGAAGTCACCGGCTATGATGAAAAAGCCACCAGGGTTTGTTTGTTTGTTGTTCGCTGATGGCGCTGTACAGTTCACGAAGCGCGTCCTTAGCGTTTGCACACAGGGGAATCTAAACCACGACAATAACAATGGCCGTGAACTCCCGCGGCAGATAGAACGGTCGACACTTCACAACCATAAACTCCACTAGCGACGAACAGTGTTTTGATACTACCGCAGCATTGTTACACCATTCTTTGTTGACATACACACACAAGCCTCCCCCGCGAGTCTTACCAGACAATGATGAGTCTCTGTCCGCTTGGTAGCAGGTTAGCCCGTGCAGCTGAATGGCGGAGTCCGGGATGTTGTCCTTTAGCCATGTTTCAGTGAAAACAAACACACAACAATACACACAACAATCCTTTGCCTCATGCTGTGTAGATCGACTGAGTTGAATTAAGTCCAGTTTGTTTTCCAGAGAGCGAACATTTGAGAACATGAGTGTTGGAAGAGCCGGTCTTGTGGGGTTAGCCCTCAGCCTAGCTCGTATACCTCTGCGCTTACCGCGCTTCCGTCCTCTCTCACACCGCTTGCGACGCCGCCTTGTGTGGGTAGCGTCAGTAGGCAAGGCCGCGGTTTCAAAGTCCGGCTTCAGCAGTAAACAAAGGCCTCGTAGCTTCTCAGTAGCCGCCGGCGAGAGTTGGTGTTTGTATGCGTTGCCGATATCCAAAAGACTTTGATGATCATAGATGAGTTTTGGAGTGATTTCCTTATGAATTAGAGGTAAATTGACACCATTTGGAGACGAACAGACGACATTAAAAGACATAAAAGCACCGTCTTTGGGACCCGGAGTAGCCGCTGCGTCTGACTGCGCTGCCATCTTGGATCGAACAATCCAGTATTATGCAGTATTTGTTATTATTACACATCTAGTGCCAAGTACATTCAAAACAAGTGTTGTTTATTTGAAGCCTCACTGTAAGGCTTAAGCCTCCAGATCAAAACAATGTGTTGTGTTTTCCCCCAGAGGGCATCAACACACCTAAAAATTAAAAAAGCATGATCAAACAGCAAAAGCACTCCATGTACTACTGTTCAGCATTTGATATGATGTTAGAAGAGTAAAATGGACCAGTGGACTCATCACCATCACAAAATCAAGCGGTTTTCCTTTAATAGGGAGAAAGGTGTTTTGGGAAGCTGGTCACATCATAAAATTATTCCATGCAAATGACTTTGATTTTCCTTATAAAGAGGGCAGCATGTCTGGCAAGATGACAGTATGTGCTTAAATGGACAGTTCACCCAAAAATGAAAATGCTGTGATTGTTTACTCAGCCTCACTCTTTGAGGCTTGGTTTACTCAGCCTCTACTATGGAACATTGAAGTTTTTTTTTTTGTTTGTTTGTTTTTTGTTTTTTTTTCCTCTCCATAAATTTGGGATCTCATTGACTTTCACTGTTTGAACAAAAACCGCAGAAAGAGTTTGGAACGTCATAAGGGTGAATAAACGTTAACAGAATTTTCATTTTTGAGTGAACTATCCCAGGGATAGTTTACCCAAAAATTAAAATTCTGTCATTAATTTCTCACTCCCATGTCGTTCCAAACCCGTAAGACCTTCGTTCATCTTCAGAACACAAATTAAGACATTTTTAATGAAATCCAAGAGCTTTATGACCCTCTACAGATAGAAACGCAACTACTATGTTCAAGACCCAGAAAGGTTGTAAGGACATCGATAAAATAATCCATGTAACATCAGTGGTTCAACTGTAATTTTATGAAGCTACGAAAATACTTTTTGTGCACGAAGAAAACAAAAATAACATCTTTATTTAACCATTTCTTCTCTTCCCTGTCAGTCTTTGATGTGCACGTTTTCTTTGCACACAAAAAGTATTTTCATAGCTTCATAAAAAAATATTTTCATAGCTTCATATCCCTTTAAGCAATATGGTGAGGAAGGAAATAAACTGCATCTATAAACATAAACATCAAATGCATTTCTTTCAGGTAGAGCACACTCCAGATTGGGCCACAAATCCCTCCAGTTTTACCATACAACCTCACACTATACAGAGTGCAGTAGGTTATTAGAGATTAGACTGGTCATGTGCGAGTAATCCCAACCCATATCCTTTAAGGCTAGAGGATCCGTCACTATTCTTTGCTCTTTTTTATATTCAGAATATGTCAGCATGTTTGCTGCACACACGCAAATGCAGAGAATCATGAAAACAATATTTCTGCTGCAGAAAATACTCATATTTTGCATTTGATTAGGAGACGGCATTAGGATATTGAAGAGGCTAGCACATTTCTGCTTGCACATGAGAAGACAAATATATTGCTTAATAATACCAAAGCTCAGAGTCCTCCGTCCACTTCCCCTGGGAGTCCTTTTCATTTCTCTGCGAGGTTTTTAATCACCTCTTGTCCCCTAATCAAGTTCCTTTCCATCAATCTCAGTGGCACTGTTCTTCATCTCCACCAGAGCCCACCGAACCAGCAACCCTCCTCGCTCGCTATATTTATGGACCATTCAGTGGAGAAACCAAGCCCCCCAAAGCCATGGTGGCCATGACAACAGTAACAGGATATGACAAAGTGGTCTTTGTCTGAAAGGTTGAGGTCAAGGTTCTCATTTCGCTTCAGTGGTAGAAAGTCTGTGATTGTCACGGTCAATATTCCCTAGGTCTGGTAAAAAAAAAAAAAAAACAGATAATGGCAGTCATAAATAGACAGGCCGTTATACATCAGTCTTAGTGATTTAATGTCTTGTGTCAATCATAGTGTCTCGGGCATATGCATCCAAGCTCTCAAAGAAGAAAAAACTCTTTTTATCAGTATTTAGGGTTTTTTGTACTTCTTTCAAATATCAGTATTCCCTTGAATTTTAGTTCCTGTCATAACAGTCATTTTCAGGTGGGTTACTGGGCTATTTTAGAAGATATAACAAGACGCTCTGTCACTGCTAAGGGTCTTATATACCTTTGAGGGAGACTTAGTTGAGTCAACAAACCAATTAAAATCTTGTCGCCATGGTGGTTTGACAGGATTCTTATCTGCCATTCTGCTTCTTCACACAATGATGTCCTTGGAAAGAATGTGTTACACCACTGACTTACACCAGTGCACGTCAATCTGTCTAATGTCTGACGTGTGTGAGCTGTAAACTGGTTGTCTCCTCCACTTCCCCACCGTGAGCGTGGCCCATTTCTTACTGTCATCATTAGGTTGTTTCCTCTCAGAATGCTGCCACTCACCTTGCTCTTAACCCTGTATCCCCTTCCATTTTAGTCTGCCATTAGCACTAGAGAAATGCACATTCATCTTCATTTGCACACCTCTAAAAAGCGAACTAATTACAACGTTGCAATTATGTGTGCCCCGTGCATATTTTCTGCCATTTAAAAGAAAAAAAAATTAAGGAAATAATGTACAAATGGCTAAACTTTCACTGCCACAGAGGCAAAAATGCCCAGGGTTCAAGCAGTTGTCACTTTTATTCTGATATAGAGAGAGTGAGAGTAAGTGGGGGAGAGATCTATCTATCTATCTATCTATCTATCTATCTATCTATCTATCTATCTATCTATCTATCTATCTATCTATCTATCTATCTGTCTGTCTGTCTGTCTGTCTGTCTGTCTGTCTGTCTATCTATCTATCTATCTACCTATCTATCTACTGTATTTCCATTTGGGGTCAGTAAGATTTATTTATTTATTTGCTTACATACTTACTTACTGTACTTACTACTGAACCATTTGGTGTCAGTAAGATTGATTGATTGATTGATTGATTGATTTTATTATTATTATTATTATTATTATTATATTTTAAGCATTATTTTATTCAGCAAAGATGCATAAGTTGTTCTTTTATACTTTATATTCATCAAAACATCTTGAAAAAGAAAGAAAGAAAGAAAGAAAGAAAGAAAGAAAGAAAGAAAGTATCACATTTGGTTTCCACAAAAATATTAAGCAATACAACCATTTAGGAAAATGATCATAAGAAATGTTTATTGAGCTCCAAAGCAGCATTAAAAAAAATAATAATAAAAAATCAGCTTTGCCACCACATGAATAAAACACATTTTGAGTTAGTTGTTTTAAACTGGAAAATAATTTTCTTATATACTGTTTTACAATATTATTATTAGCAGTAGTAGCAGTAGTACTAGTGATAGTAGTAGTAGTAGTAGTAGTTTCCCAGGGAAAGCAAGAGCTGATAAAATGTATAAACTGTAACTTCAATGCTATGTAAGTCGCTTTGGATAAAAGCGTCTGCTAAATGCATAAATGTAAATGTAAATGTAAAGTAGTGATTTTATTTATTTATATATTTTTGTTTAAATAAATGCGGCCATAGTAAGCCACGGTGAGACTTTTTTTTTTTTTTCAAAAAACAATACAAAAAACTCAAAAAGAACAAGTATATGTTCTTGAATGGTAACATATACACTATATAAATGTATTATCTCTACAACACGTTTGCAAAAATAAATAAATAAATAAAAATAAAATAAAAAAATGTAATCAATGAATTAATGTTTAATTTTATTTAATAAAATGTGTTATTTATAATATAAATTCGTACACAAATTTTAATTATATCATTTTATCTATGTGTACATATCTACATCCATCTATCTTTCCAGGACAGGGACATACAATACAGCTACATCAGATGGTGTCTCTCTCCAAGAGATAAAATAAAATAATAATAATTCATTACATTTATATAGAGCTTTTCTGGGTACTCAAAGCGCTTTACATAGAAGGGGGGAATCTCCTCATCCACCACCAGTGTGCAGCATCCACCTGGATGATGCGACGGCAGCCATATAGCGCCAGAACGCCCATCACACAACAGCTTATTGGTGGAGAGGAGACAGAGTGATGAAGCCAATCAGTGTATGAGGATGATTAGGAGGCCATGATGGTCAGAGGCCAATGGGCAAATTTGGCCAGGATACCGGGGTTACACCCCTACTCTTTTTCGAAGGACATCCTGGGATCCTGGGACCACAGAGAGTCAGGACCTCGGTTTAACGTCTCATCCAAAGGACGGTGCTTTTTACAGTATAGTGTCTCCGTCACTATACTGGGGCGTTAGCACCCACACAGACCACAGGGTGAGCACCCCCTGCTGGCCTCACTAACAGCTCTTCCAGCAGCAACCTAGTTTTTCCTAGGAGGTCTCCCATCCAGGTTCTGACCAGGCTCAACCCTGCTTAGCTTCAATGGGCAACCAGTCTTGGGCTGCAGGGTGATATGGCTGCCGATATCATCAGATATCATCCACATTCTGCACACATGAGCGGGTCTCCCTCCACACCGCTGCTCTGGAGCCTGAAATTGCTCATTCCCTCAGGCAACCCCTGCAGACCAGCACATGCCGACTGCTATCGAATAGTACAGGGTACAGTTCTATTTACAATTTTTATCATCCAGCATGACATATTAAGGTTCCTCCATCAGATACGGAGAAAAACTCAAGCAGAACCATAGGATCCACCATACAATTGCTTTGCAATTAATGGGATCTCTTTCTCCAGAGCTTCTCTTCTCTCACATGTAGGGTCGCTAGAGTTCAGTCTGCTTTTGACTGGCATTGTCTCATATTATTTCTTTCTCCAGGAGCCTTTAAATTGCTTGTTACCAGCCTCACACTTCCAGGTATTTCTGAAAGCAGGGTGTGTTGATTCTGTCTGCACACCTTCTTCTGAAAACACCATCTGGACTACCTGACATCCCTCTCAGCCATTCTGCAAGGCTTCAGAATCACTGGCACTAATTTATTTTGACCCCAAAGCTCTCACACTGGGGTTTCATGGTAGCGATTCTGAAAAACAGGCGCACCGATGATGAGAGTCACACTGCCCTTGCACACAGAATAATACAACATACACAATCACAATCAGCTCATCTAACCTCATTACAAGTGCGTGTCAAGACTTTTGTCTTCATATGCCCAAATCGGTTCAAAGGTTTATGTGAAAGCAAATATAATTACAGAATGCTAACAATTCTAATAAGATAAAAGCTGTACTAAATACAACAGTTCTGACCTGTGCTGCTTTGCTTCTGTGAATTTTAAATTTACTATTGTTTTTTTTTTTAATTGTTTGCTGTTTGTTCTAGCACCTTATGTTCATTCTTGTTTTGATGTTTGCACTTTATCTCTCTATGTTGTGTCAATTTACCACCACAGGACTTTAAAGTACTGATATATGACTGGTGTAACGATAAAGCTCTCTTTAATCTTGAAATGCAGCCTTAAACTGTAATTTCCATATATCATTTCTATTGTTTCATATTTTATTTATAACTTAATAGTTTCTATATTCATATTTTTAAACATTAATTTTACAGAATAATTTCTGCAATTGTAGTTCTTGTGTACATGCATGACTGCTGTGTACAGCATTAACAGTCAGTTTAAATGCAGTTTTTCTGTTTGTTTGTTTGTTTGTTTGTTTGTTTTTAATTTGTTTTGTTTTTTTGTGGAAAATGCCATGCTAAGGGTTCTTTATTAATATTTTTCTGCAACAATAATAAAAATAAATGAAACGGCTTATGAAACTTAGAGATTAAATTAGTCTCAAGATTATTTTATTTAAAATGAATTACATCTATAAATTGTCATTTATAATCTTCCAGAGTTTGACAGGCTACGTTGATTAATATTTAGATAATGCTGTAATGCATCCCTACTGCAGCGCTCAAGAGAATTCACCCATTAAACAAATAAGTGAAAATAAATAAAAGCCCTCCCCTGCTGAGTTTGTTTGGCACTTTAAACACAATTTTCTGCAATCCACCTTTAGTAAATTCTTCCCTGGCTCTGAGAAGACACCACAGGGCTAAATGGTCAAATAAACAATTATTTGATGTAATAATTTGTTTTACCGTGTTTCTATACAGGAATGCATAATACAGTGTGAACTTTTTTTGTTGCTGTTGTATGAAAGAACATCATGAGGATGAAGAGAGGCATTCTGTTGTGTGCAAAAAGATAATTTGAGCTAATGGCTTTTGGGACAATGTAAACTGTCACCAACAACACAGCCAATTTAACCGTATGATAATGATAAATCCACTTTTTTTGACCTTCATGTTATTTAGGCTAGAGCATAAATGAAATCAGCCATATCTGGCATCATTCCCACTCTATTGCAAGAATAAAACAGCCTACTGCTAAAATTAAACTATTATTTTTCCAGACAATGTTAACAATATTATTCAATTATCTTGCCATTGTTAGCTATATAAGCTACATAGCTAGATGCCTTTCAAAAACTAAAGCACCAAAGTTGTCTAGCCTCAGAAACATCTAGCCAGCTTAACAAGCAAGTCCAGAGGAAGTTAAATGCTAAATTATTGCACAGTAAGCTGTCTGACCCATTTCTAAAGCAATCGTTTCATGTGTTGAAGTGCCAGTTACTGTATAATTATGACATTTGTTTTTCAAATATGACAGGCAAAAGAGAAACCATATCAAGGTCTTTGTTAGGCTGAGATAGCTGTTATTAGCCATGATAAATTTAGTGCAGTGTACCCAACTTACTGAAGGTTATTGAAAGATAGCAATTATGAATCAAGGTTAGTTTATAATTAGCGGTTTAGACTAAATACATTTTAAAGGGACATTTCATCCAGTTTCTTTCATTTACTCACCCTAATGTTATTCCAAATCAGTATGAATGTCTTTCTTCCACAGACAATAAAAAGATTTGTTAGGCAGGATGTATGCTGCTCCTCTCCATACAATGACTGCAGATGGTATGCTGCAAAGCACAAAACAAGCTAATACATAATAAAAAGGCACCAGTACAGAACATAATATGCACATATTCAAATTTAAGTTGGAATGTAGACAAATAGTAACAAATTTCATGTTTATATTGTGAATAAAACTTTCAAATATTGCTTTATGTGTTTCATTCATATTTATTTCATTATTTTAAAATTTTAAAATCTACAACAACCATGAAAATATCAATTAATAATTCTCGTTTATAGTTTAATTAAGTTTCAGGTAAGATCTCAGATAAATTAGCTTAGGTTCCAAAATGAATCATATGTGGATGTGCATGACAAAATTTCCTCGACGTGAAGGCCCATCCTGAAGCGATGTAGTGCTCGCTGTCATTTGGAGTGACATTTAGAGTAGTTACCCCCCTTCTCGCAAAAAAAAAAAAAAGATGAGTTGTTTTTGGAAGTCGCACATGTAACAAACGGTAGAAAAACTAGTGAGACACTAGTATCTCCTGCCCGTGCATGCACACAAATCTATGCAGTGTTTTTGTTTTTATTATCTTTTGTCTTGAGTCTTTATAAAAGGGCAGCGAAAATCAATATAGCTAATATGACTATAGATAATACAGCCCTGCACATGTTCTGCACACTGTACAGTATATCGTGTTATGTTCTAATTAATTCATTTAATTTAGGCATTTTTTCTTTCTTTCTAGTGTTTTCAGAAAGAAGTAAGACAGAAAACTGCCACAAAAACTGTATTTGAACTTAAAAAAAATACACACAGTAAATACCTCTTTGCTCAGTTATTAAAAAATAAACACTCTAAACACTAAAAATACGGGATTTAGTGCTTTGTGCATTTATGTTGTATTATATTATATGAGTATACATATATTATATATATGAGTTGTAGAAAGAAAGATAGAGAGAATAGTTGGTTATAAATAAATAAATCTGGCTGACACCAGGGTCACAGGCCCCCATCAGAAAATTGTCCCCAAATTTTGATATACAGTATATATAGAGAGAGCTCTATATATGCTGTATATCAAAATTTGGGGACAATTTTCTGATAGCAAATTGATAGCAAAGAGAAGTATTTCACAAGCTGTCGTTCACAAGCTGTAGTCTATGTGCAATGTGAGAAACAAAACCAAACTGAATCTAAAATGTTTTCAGACCTTTTGCGTGCACCCTTTTGACCAAAAAGAGTAATTTATTCTTGATTCTGACATCGCTAGTTTTGATTCTAAACAGCTGATAGAACATGACATAACTGCTGAAATGTCATCAGGAAAACTGATCTGGTTATGTTCATTGACATCAGTTCTGATCAGTAACATTTTCCCATCCATGATAATGAGTAAACAGAATTTTAATTTTGGGGATAACACCCTTTAAGAGTGAAGAAATGATGCAAATGTAGCACATCTACTGCCAACCGTGATTCACAGATTTACTCTGATGGTTAAATAGAGCTGCAGATATGGAAAAGGAGGGAGGGACATTGAGAGGAGAGAGAGAGAGAGAGAGAGAGAGAGAGAGATGAAGGAAAAAAGAGTCATAACACTGAGTGGATCACAACACTAAAGAGCAACTGGAGCATGGCAGAGTGCAGAAGGCTGTGCTCCGTTTCTGCCACTTTATTCCTTATCAGCCTCCACATCATATTCTGCCACGGGTGGACACAATTCTCCTGTGAGCTGTGAGCTTGATATACACAAGTGAGGACATAACCTTTCATGGACAGAGTGACAGCAGAGAGAAAATTCCTCAAGTATCTGGGTCCCTGGAGCTACACTCCCTGTTTTATGCTGTTATTCCCCTCCTCGCAGCTAGAGGCACTGCATTCAACATAAGCAGGTAAGACATGCTTTGGGACTTCTGACTAAGCACAACACTGAAAAAGATATGGCTAATATTTATCTTTTAAAAAAACCCCTTTGGTATGATTTTATAATTTAGTCACTGGAAGTATCTAGGGAAAAAAAAAAATCGCAGCAAAGTTGTTTAATTACTTTCCTGTCATATTCATTCGGGAACTGAAGCTTTAAGCCAGCTGGATTGCAGTAGAAATTGAAGCCCTGTGGTTGACAGCAGGCAATTAAAAACATCTTGACTCAATTTATATCACAGCTAACTATGAGTTAAGGATCAGATGTGGCTCTCCAAGTAATGTGGTCACACAAATGTGACCCTGGACCACAAAACCAGTCTAAAGTAGCACGGGTATATTTGTAGCAATAGCCAAGAACACATTGTATTTTTTTTTTTTCAGATTCCAGATTTTTAAATAGTTGTATCTCAGCTAAATACTGTCCTATCCTAACAAACCACACATCATTGGAAAGCTTATTTATTCTGCGTTCAGATGATGTATAAATCTCAGTTTCAAAAAATTGACCCTTATGACTGGTTTTATGGTCCATGGTCACAAATATTAATGTAATAGTTGCTTTTATAAGTTGATGCATGTGACTAAACATTGTTTGGAGAACATCGTAACAGTTTTAAATAGTTTCCTGACAACTTTTAAGAAGTTTCTGATGAAACTTTTTTTCTAGTGCAATTGTTGCTCCATCCAGTTGTTGCATGTTGTTTGCCAGTATCCATTATTAGGTAAATTTCCCTTTGAGGCCATCTGTCAAGCGAACACTTTGTGTGTGTGTGTGTGTGTGTTTGTGTGCGCATGCTTGTGTGTGTTCTTGAGTGTGAGTGTACATGCCACATGTGCACATGCATATCATGGCTCATTAGTTGTGAGCATTCACAAACACTCACAATACAACGCAAGCTGACTGCCAATATGGCTTCTGTTGCTCAGGTGTGAAGTGAATTTATGTTGATGATACGGGAGTTGGGTCTCTGCCAAGCAATATGGCATCATGCAGCTGTGTTCAATTTAGAGGCAATGTCTTTGAAAGAGTGAGTACCCAAAGCAGCCCCCGGCTCAACTTCTGCCTCAGACGATACAATCTGCTGCCATCTTCATTCGGTCGAGCACAGAGTTTGTGTCCAGCCATATTGCTCAATTTATCAGATAAACCACAGAAATAACATTTTATCAAAGATAGACTGAAATGCTGGATTTGGTCGGATAAATTCAGCACTTTGATATTATGATTGACACAAACGATAGAATGACAAGTGGATCATGATGAGAGGGCAGCCTATCTGTGGTACTATTTCTATGTTTGCTTCTCCTTATAGTCAAATCATAGATTAATATGGTTAAAAAAAAGTTGTAACGCTGTTGTATTGAGTCCTTGACACAAAACTTAAATCTTTTTTTTTTTGAGGTACAATTTCTGTTTTTTTGTTTTTTGTTTTTTGTTTTGTTTTTTTGTTTTTTTTAGAGATTATAGATACATAAAAAAAATTCTGTATTCAAAACCACTTAAATAAGATATATTATTTGCTTATAAATACATGCACAAATATATACAGAGAGAGAGAGAACATACTATTTATGCACTGTAAACAAAGTAAACTAAAAATAATATTTTGAGATATTACTGTTTGCTTTTTTGTTTCTTTCTTTCTTTTGTTTGTTTGTTTCTTTCTTTTGTTTGTTTGTTTCTTTCTTTCTTTCTTTCTTTCTTTCTTTCTTTCCATGATGGCAAAGCTCAATAGTCTGCCATAATTCCATTGTCACACAATCTTTAATAAATCATTCTAACGTGCTGATTTAGCAATTTCTTATTAAACTTTACTCACTTTTGATAGATAGACAGACAGACAGACAGACAGATAGACAGACAGACAGACAGACAGACAGACAGACAGACAGACAGACAGACAGACAGATAGATAGATAGATAGATAGATAGATAGATAGATAGATAGATAGAGGCTATATTTGCGAGGTACAGATGCAGTCATTTGTATGTGACTTTTTAGAGAGAGTCAGGTTAAGTGCTATTTATTTATCAGTTCCATACAAAGACCAATGATCTCGTATCACACATCATTCATTACCCTTGTTGTCTCATTACATTTGGAGGCTGTGCCACTATGAGGCATTGTGCTGAGAGGAAATGGGAACGTATTAAACAGGGTATTGTCAGCACACTCCATCTACCCAGTCTGAATGATATGAATAGTGCTTTGGGCATCCAAGCGGAGCATATTTTTAATAAGCAAACAATGCGGTTTTCTGTTTTCACCAAAACACTGTCTTGGAGCAGTGTGGCATGAAGTGCCTCTTTGTGCTAAATCAGTAGCGCAAGAGTGAGGTGTCATGCACAAACATGCTCTGGAGAGGAATCTCAACGTCTCTGTGGTTGCCTAAAAATATTCAAATATATATTCTGGTTGGAGGGTTCAGAAAAACAGACACAAAACTCCAGGTGAGTAGATAGTAAGTTGGAATTTGAATTTAATTGACCACACCCACAGGAGTTGAAATGACAGGAAAAGGATTTCATTGAATTGTAATTCAAAGAAATTCAACAGAGTTTAATCCATTCTGGGAAATTAAGTGTTCTTCTGTTAATTTAATAAATATGAGTAAATATATAAACTAAATACAAATTTAAATACAGATGTAGGTTTCACGGTGCACATAGCGGGGAGGAACGAGGAACACGGAGATGAGGAATTACTCGAAATCAACAGTCTTTAATCCAACCCAACAGGGCAATACAAGGCAGGGCTGAGGAACACAGGGAACATAACGAGTAAACCAGACAAATAAGAACTGAACAGATAGGAACTAAATACACAGGATAATTACAAAACACAGGTGCAGGGGATAAATCAATGAACTAAAAGAGGAATAATCAATTAACTAAACAAGAACAGGAAAAAGACCATATAAGGGTATTAAGAAACACGGGGGAAAACTAGAACATTGAACACATGGAAAACAAAACCAAAACAGACTATAAACGTGACAGTAGGTGGCATTTTAATAAAAAAATAAATAAAAATAAAATATAATTATATTTTATTCATTTACTTATAATAAATTATATTTATTATTTATGTATTATAATAAGTCATAAAATAAATAATAATAAAACAGATATATTAAATAGTTGTGTGTCTAAAAATATATTTTATTCATTTACTTGGAAAATATGTGTGCGTGTATACGTGTGTGCATAAAATTTCTGCAGGTGACATTTTAATAAAAGCAAATTAATTTAAACATATTTCATTCATTTAATTATTATTTCAAATAATAATATTTATTATTTATAAAAATATGAATATTTATTTTTAAATAGTGTATGCACGTGTATGAATTTCTTAAATTTATTTATATAAGCATAATTAAATATTCTATCTATCTATCTATCTATCTATCTATCTATCTATCTATCTATCTATCTTCAACTTTTTTCAAAACACTCGAACAAGTCTTTGTCAAGCCAGCATTTAAATTTTGTTTACAATCCTCATTTTTCTTTTCTTTTTAATTCGTTTTAAATTTATTTCCAGTAATTAAAAATTTAATTGCATTTATGCATCCTGTTTGATACTGTCTTTAGCTGATACATATACAGTAATGCACCTCCTAATATCTCATCTTCATGTTGTTCAGCATTACATCTGCTTAAATGTATGCAAACAACAAGCATACTTGCTCAGAAAAGTCACTTCCGCTGTCAGTATTTAACTGTTGAATGTCATCCGAGGCTTCCCCTTGCCAATAAGACTGTGCATTAAACGCAGCTATGGGGGCAGGAACCTTGTGGTCCATGGAAATGAGATGGTGCTGATGAATGGCTGTGATTAGTGACTCTGAGCATGTGGTTTTATGGCCTAGCAGCTTCTCTGTTATCACTTAAACCTGAGGCAAGATGCTTCATCATGGGCCCGGAGCAGCTGACAGGTCTCGCATAAAACAAAACAAGTATCCAGTGCACGCTATAAAGCTCAAAATTATCTGGCCAAATAAGCTGCTCTCACCTACGAGCCCCCTGAAAAAAAAGACAATTATTTTCAAGGAGAATGAAAATGAGCCGATGGGTTATAGTTCTAAAGAGGGCCATATATTAAAATAGGTTTGCGTATTTTATGCTCTGCCGTGACAGTGCCTAATCAAATTTTGCAGTGCTACTTGAGTTTGTACTCCTACTCGATCAGAGGTCACGAGCATGGTCACTTCAAACAAATAACTGTATTACAGATGGCATGTTTTGTATGTGTTAATAAGCTTGACACCAAACATGTCATTAACAGTTTCTACAATATTTGAAAGGTCTGGAAACAGCACCACTCTAGGGTATATAGTGATGTTTTATGTGTAAAGCATTGTTTTGCTCAAAACATTGTGTGAATTTTTAAATGAGGGCAATATGATTGTATCTGAGCAGTTTAATCACAGTGTGATACAGTTCAATGTAAATCACCATTCCCTTCATTAACTTTATTTTACAGGTTCTGATTAGTGAACTCTGCAGGGTTCCTCTTGCTTTTACGAGGTGTGGTTAATGTTGTCTTCACATTCTTGATCAAAGATATTTTTGTCTAGCAGTTTAGCTTAACACCATGAGTAAATGTTCTCCACACCATCCCAGAGGCAAATATTCTTTTTTTAGTTTCATTTGACATGATAAAACATTCATTAAAATCTCATTCACATAAAAGTACAATTTCCATAATAACAGGATTTTAGATTTATGACAAATTACTGTACTTCAAAATCATTCTATTCATGATTCATCTTTGTCATGCAGGATATTGTGGAAAACTTTCGGTTTACTTTGGATAAGCAGAAAATAAGTGTCATCAATTAACACTAGTGTTTCTGTATTCTGTCAACTGAGTGCAAAAAAAATGTATGTTGCTGGTAGATTTAACAGTTTGACAGCAAGAAATAGCTGAAATATGAGAAGTGGCAAGCATTCATTTAATGTAGAAAAATGTTGTTGTTGAGTATTTAGTTAGTCATTTAGCAGGCAGATACTTTATATACAAATTGACACTAATTACGAGGACAGCAGAGCAAAGGCTGCATTGAGAAAGATGTCCATGCCAAATACAGTATGTGTAACTAATCTTGGGAGCTAGATGTTGATTTTTCAGCATTTACAGTGTTTTCAGTACACAACTTTCATCATGTTCTGTTTTCAGTGGACAGTTTTATTTTATTTTATTTTATTTTATTTTATTTTATTTTATTTTATTTGTCAGTAGATATTAATAGATATTTCACTCCAAAATAAAAAAAACGACCCTCATGTCATGCCAAACCTTTAATGGCTGCTGGAAATTCAGCTTTTCTATCACAGGAATAAATTACATTTTAAAATATATTAAAATAGAAAACAGTTATTCTAAATTGTAATATATTTCACAATATTACCGTTTTTTTTTTTTTGTTTTTTTTTGTTTTGTTTTTTTACTGTATTTTTAATCAAATAAGTCTTCTTTCAAACACATAAAAAATCAGACCCAAACTTTTTTTTTTTTTTTTTTTTTTTTTTTTAATGTATTTCTAATTTATGAGAGTTTTCTCATTTTGGAAAAACTTAACATAATATCTTACTTTTTACTTCACTGCCTAGTGCATCCCTGATGGTGTTATAATGATATACATTTACAAGGTTTGAATAGAGTTTTAACACATTTTGTCCCATGTGGGTTTTTATACAGTATATTTTTACCATATTGTCACCACACATACAGTGAATAGACTGTATGTGTGGTGACAATTCACATATTAACATTTGCACATGATTCTTCATCCACATTGTTTTTCACACAAAGATACTGCACACACATAATCTGTAAACACATTCAGACCCTCAGATTCTGTGTTTACAACAGACTACTAAAGTAACAATAGTCAGTTATGCTGAATTCTAACATTTCAGACTTCGCATTGTACTATATGGTTTTTAATAACGTATGTTATATTTAGCTGTTTTCACTTCAGTATGACAGACAGTGTCTGACCATTTTTGGAACACTTGCAGGACATGCATATTTAATGTCTGCATCCACTAATCTTAAATAACCTATTTAAGCTCTATCTGTGTGATTGGGACATTCCACCCCTCACTCTGTAAATAGATATTTGAGCATGAGGATAGAGCATAACAATAAAAACAAAACCTACAGTAAAGTCCTTATAGATCAACAGTTTTACCCGTTTACTCATTTCTGTATATAAGTGACATTTTAAATATTGATCAAATGTGTTATCAAAAGCACTTGTAGAATGCTTTCCACAAAATAAATGTGTCTGGCCACCAAGGAAGAAGCTCAGCTCAACTGAGAAGAGCCTGTGTACCGTCTTTTCAGTTCTCATAAAAGATTGGTTCCAGATACCTTACTATACTTTTCTTTGCTTGCTTCACTACAGAAAGGAAGATCTCTAGTGTACATTGATCTACCTCAACATGTTCAAGTCCACATGTTCCATGACAACAAAAATCAAGAGAAAGTGAAAGAAGAGCCAGTCACAATAGAGTAGTCTTCCTTGCATGCTGGTGTAGTCACTTGAGACTGGATAAAGCATTTCCATGTTTCCAAGCAGCAGTGGCACAAGCAGCCCTGAAGGAATTCTGGACTTCTTTCTTCTTGGTTGTTTTGTTGCATCAATGGGAAGATTCAGTTAACGTTAGCACCATCCTTTGTAAGACCAGTACCTGAAACAAGATTCTCGTGCAATTTACTTTTCTCTGTAATGGCTCGCTTTAAAAATCTGGAGTTTTGGATGCATTTAAATGTCTTCAGGTAAAATGTCGCTCAAATCTGTTTTCTTATGGATCATTGGTGGTCAACATCCTGTATTGCAGCTCATGATGTCTCTAGGATTACACGAATAGTGACTTATCATCTGCCAACTATAAATGTCTAACTCATAAGTGAAAATCATGTCTGTCTGATGAGGAGCTTGAAACTGCACTTTTGGGTCAAAATGTAAAAATATTTCGGAGCAAAATCCATTTGGCAAAAGCCAAAAATCAGCATGGTTTTTCATTGCAGTCTCCATTATGTACATAAGTGTTGCAAATCTAAGTCCATTTTCAGTTATAAGTCAGTTCTATAAGTCTGGTAACAGATACTGTAGTGATCATGTTCTGCAAGACCTGACCAAGCTTAAAACTAATGATGGCTAAAACTACTTGGGAAAATATCATCAAAATATTATTTTTTTTTTTTTCCAAAAAAAAAATAAATAAATAAATAAAAACAACAAAAAGTAAGATACAGTAGCTAATGAACAAAGCAAATAAATTATATGCATTTGCAACTATTTGCAAGTATAATTAGACCTTTTTAGACAAGCTGTAGAATAATGTCATATTTCTCTATCAAGGAATATGCTGATGAGGTTTATTAATGGGAGCACAAGGAAGAGGAACACATTGAAACTGATGAAGTGGATTCAGAAGAGGAAATTACTAAAAACAAGAGTAAAATGTCAAATTTTTGCCATCAGAACATGAAGCCAAAGAGAAGAAATGGAGTAGATCATTATGCTTCTTATGAAAGACGGCATGCAAATGTCCTCATTAATCTGAAATGATGCAGCGCTCCGTCCATTTATAAACCTGAAAAATATATTGTTGTGTATTTTTACTTTGTCAGCCAGTGACACAAATCATTTTTCACATTTTTTATAGTCATAGGTAGCTCTAGATTTTAAAGTCCACAAAAAGGCGACAGTAAGTAAAAGTTTTGAAACTACAGTTTTTTAATCATCAAATTAGTATTATTATTATTATAAAAATAGATAGTTCCGGTGCTGGGTCCTGATTGGTCAACACAACATATTACTGCACTCACAATACTACTGCACTAAAAAATTGTAACTAGTGCAAGCCAAACGATTAATTGCGATTAATCGCATCCAAAATAAAAGTTTTTGTTTACATAATATATGTGTGTGTGCTGTGTATATTTATTATGTATATACAAATACAAACACATGCAATATATATTTTGAAAATATTAACATATATTTACATGTATATATTTGTCACGAATCCGGTTTGTGGCCTTCCGTCTGATTGCCACCAGAGGTCCCCCTTCCATCATATTGACTCTCACACTACACAGACACTTTCACATTATCTTGCACTACAATTCCCATCAACCACTGCACTGACGACACACAGATGATTGCACTGATCACACTGCTGATTGCACTGATCACGCACCCTATATAAACCATGGACTTCCTCTTCCTCTTTGGCGAGTATTGTCTAGCGTATATTGCTCTTCCAGTGATAGCTACATTACGGAGCCCTTTCGTGTTTTCTAAAGTCTAAGTCTAATTTATTGCCTGTGTCATTCGTTTCTTGATCTCCTGCCTGTGTAACTTGGATTAACCCTTTGCCTGCTGTTTCGGACTCTGTTTATACCTCGCCTGGACTATTGCTCTTGTTATTGGATTATCTCTCTGCTTTGCCTTGTTGGATATTGTTCGCCGATCGAAGACCCACGCTTGCCATAAGATTACTCTTTGTCTTGTCCCTGCCATACCTGTTTGCCGTTGTTTGACCCTGCCTGTGATTTGACTGTTTATTTATAAAAGTTCGCACATGGATCCGCACGTCTCTCATCTCGTCGGCTCCGTTACAATATTAATATTCATATGATTTATATTATATATAAATATATTTGATATATAAACATAAAATTTTTCTTAAATATATACATGCATGTATGTGTATTTATATATACATAATAAATATATGCAGTACACACACACATATATTATGTAAACAAAAACTTTTATTTTGGATTTTTAATCACAATTAATCGTTTGACAGCACTCATTGTAACTAACTAAAAAATTCATTACAATGAAAATTTGTGTCCTTTTTTTTATCATATTATCATTTTATAAACTCCACGTGTAAAACAGAGAGAGATAGCTTCTGTATGAAAATTTAAATGTAAATCATTTCACTTTTCATGCACATTTTTTTTTTTTTTTTTTTTTTTTACCAATTAGAATCTATTTACAGTTTATTTACAAAATGTATGTTTTATGCTTATGCATCATGTATCATTATTGCACAATGGTTTGAAATCTGTCATGAACTAATAATGATATGGACTATGCACCACATTGAAAGAAAATGAAGAATAACGAGACCATTGAATGTAGACCTGGTAGATTTGCTCTCATGCTAGAGGTCTACACATTCATTGACAAGAGCTCACGAGGACAACAGGCTACCATAGCAACAGCAGTATGCAAGCTGCACAGATGATGTGCACTCCTATGCAGCAGACTATCAGAACGCACACTGGTCGATCTGGATGAAAGCATGTTTGGGTCAGGATGCGTGCCAAGGTCCGACAGTCAAGAACCACTGGTCTATGACAGCCTGCGGTAAAGCATTTACCACTGTCACTGATGGATGTGGAGGAGGAATACATTGAAAATGCCAACCTGTTCAGCCCAGGAAAACATTACCATGTAGTTTTGAATACCACATGTGGAATAATGTGCAACTCGATTAAACTGAACCACACAAACCCATCTGTACTCCATCCAACTGGCGCATAGAACCGCCGATATTCAAAGCAGATGGCAAAGGCCAGCAAAGCAATCTGGAGCTGTATTAGTGATAAGACCTAAAAGTGTGAAGTGTACTGAAGTGTGCATTCATCCCCATTTCTTTCTTACTCAAACCTTCACTGTTTTTTATTGATCATCCTGCTGTGGATTTATGGTCATCCAGGCACAGAAATGAAATCTAGGAATGCCTCTGATAGGCCGCTTGTTCAGTAAAATGGCTGTTGTTTAATGGAGAGAGACCACTTCTGCTTACCTGCCCAGGTAATGTGTGACTCTGATAGATCGATGCACTCAATGTCCATCTAGAACTTCTTTCAGACAACAAAAGGGTCTATAAAACAGGCAGTTGTATAAAACACATTGATGTTTTTTTTTTTTTTTTTTTTCAGAATTATACATAATTTCATTGTGAACAATAATAAATGCAGAGCTTTTGGAGAGCATTCTAGCAGAATTGCAGTTATACCATAAATTCTGGCATCATTTACTCAATCATCATTGGTTCAGCCGTTTTTGTCCACACAGTGTAAGTCAATGGGATCCAAAAATTACAATGGACTGCAATGAATTTCATTGTATGGACAAAAAGAAATCAAATCTCTGGAAGAAGAAAAGTAGGGTTTGGGGGGAAAGGAAATGAGAGCCATCAATCATGCAATTATATTCAAATAATGGCTTTTCCTTCATGGTTCATTCATGTTGTGAGAGACCTGGCTCACCTACCTAAGCAAATTAAAAGGCTTTTTAAATTCCAACAGGCCCTCGCAGCTAATTTAATAGTAAAATTGGGCATCCCTGACCGACAATAGTGTGTGTGAATATGGTAGTCTTAAGCAGTCATGGACTCATGGCAGGCATCTTTTACATTTAACTGATCAATTTTCTCAGTTATGCTCAGAGTTCATCAATGAATGAATGCAATGCTGTGGGACCTACAACACACAGTTACTAGGAAACTGAAACAAACCCATATCACTACAGTAGTGTATAAAGTACCTGAAAGCCATACTTAAGTAAAAGTACAAATGAAAATGACTTTGGTAGAAATTGAAGTCACCGTTTAGAATATTACTTGAGTAAAAGTCTTAAAGTATGTGATATTTATTGTACTTAAGTACGAAAAGTATTTTTTTAATCTTAAATGTACTTAAGTATTGAAAGTAAAAGTACAAGTAAATGCAAAATGGAAAAGAAGCAAATAAATATAGGCTATATATAAAATGTTCATACACAGCTTAAATAGCTGTTTTTTCCATTTTGTATTTTTGGGTAAGAATAAGAAGCACTTCATCCGGAACTTGTCTTTCATTCCAACATAAGAAAACATTTCTGGAATCTGCATCTGAAATAGCATTTAGATGTATTACACAGTTAAGTGTATCTCAGAGGGGACATGGATGCATTTAAACTGCAATTACAGATGCATAAATAGGCCTGTTTTGTTTTTAACAGAAAACGTTGAATACTGATTTTTGAAATAATTTAAGACATGAAAAAAATAGTCGAAATGTGAAATTAAAACTGCCAGTAGGTGGCAGCAAGTGACTGTTAATGAGTGAGTCATTGAGATTCCACCAATTCATTCAAACGGCTGATTCATTCAGGAACAAAGCATTTTACTGTGTTAATGAGTGAATCACTGAATCATTTTTATCAACCGATTCGTTCAAAAAGCTGATTCATTCAGTGGTTAAACCCAGTCCATTGCTCAGAGATGCAAAACAGTGCTGTGATCTTTCTTTGGAAATATTTTCGTTGGCAAAATTGGGCAAAAACAAACAATATTATGTCTAAAATATAAGTCACTTATTGCTTTACTGAACTTACTGAAATATAAAAACTCAAGCAAAGAATCTAAATAATAACAAAACTGAAATATTGATGATTGGCTCTGCTACCTCAGTCAAAAGGATGGACCTGTCCTTTAAAATAGACGAGGTTCATGTTAAGCCTTCTTCATGTGTCCGTAATCTTGTTGTCTTATTTGACTCATCTCTATCACTTCTTCTGTTGTCAAAACCTCTGTTTTCCACCTTCGTAATATTGCATGTCTTCTATCTTCTCTAACTCTAACTGATGCTGAAATCTTAATTCATGCATTAATTACATCACGTCTGGATTATTGCAATGCTCTATGTCTTGGTTTGCCTAAAAAACTTATTGCAAGGTTATAGTATGTTCAAAACTCAGCAGCAAGAGTTCTTACCTCCACCAGGCGTTCTTCTCAAATTACTCCTCTACTGCATGATCTTCACTGGCTACCTGTGGCATCGCGTATTCACTTTAAGATATTACTTCTAACATTTAAGGCATTAAATGGTCTGGTGCCTCCATATCTATATGAGCTAACAGTTACTGTACTCCTACTCTCCTGCCCGGTCCCTCAGATCATCTGAGCTTGGTCTTTTGTCCATTCCTCGTTATTGACTGTCCACTGTAGGTGGTAGGTCATTTGGTGTTAATGCTCCTAAATTATGGAATTCGCTACCCCTTACACTTCGTAATATATCATCTTTGTCTACCTTCAAGACTCAGCTAAAAATGTATCTTTTTAATTTGCACTTTGGATAATGTGGCTATATTATGTGTTTGTATTGTCTATGTTGGAGTGCAAATGCTTTGTTTAGCACTATGTGAAGTGACCTTGAGAAATGGAAAGGCGCTATATAAATAAAGCTTCTTCTTCTTCTTCTTCTTCTAAAGTACAGATACTCCCAAAAAATACTTAAGTACTGTAATAATAATACTTCGTTACATTACACCACTGCTCACTACTACTACTAATATGAGCGCAAAAGAAAATGATGTCTGATCAATAATGTTTCTGCTGAATATATTATAAGAGTTTAAGAATGTGTGTCAATCTAATCTGATCCAATAAAATGGAGATACACTACCGTTTAAAAGTTTGAGGTCAGTAATATATATATATATATATATATATATATATATATATATATATATATATATATATATATATATATATATATAATTCTATGGCAAACAGAAAATTCAAATTCTTTGAAATCTTTGGTAACTATATATATATATATTAATTGCTTAAAGAAATAAGAAATTAATACTTTCATCAAGGACACAATAAATTGCTCAAAAGTAACAGTAAAGATATTTATAATGTTACCAAAGATTTCAAAGAATTTGAATTTTCTGTTTGCCAAAGAATTCAGTTTTGCTATCACAGAAAAAAATACAACTTAATTTATACAGTATATATAGAAAACATAGAAAACAGTTGCTTTAAATTGTAATAATATTTGACTACTGGTTTTACTTTGTTTTTAATCTGATGAATGGATTGGCGATCATAGGATACTTTCAAAACCATTAAACCTTTTCTAAAACTAAACCTTTCAAAAGCATAAAAAAAGAAAAGAAATCTTATTGACTCCAAATCTGAATGGAACAGGGAACACTGTAAAACTTGTCAAGTCACCTTTATTTATATAGTGTTTATACCATACAGATAGTTTCAAAGCAGCTTTACAGCCATAAACAAGAAAATAGTGATTCAACGATGCAAACAAAATTCAATTTTGCTGTAAAGCACTTCTAAAAAGACAATAGTAAACAGTCATTATTCATTTGAAATCAGTTCAGTATGGATTCAGTTCTGTGAAGTTCATCTATTTTGGGATGAGTTTAATTCATCTATAAAGCAGCTGTGGAGAAATCAGTAATTTCATCATCCAGCTCAGTTCATTTCACTTTAGTGTCCTTGCAGTTAAATATATTGCCAAATATAATGTGTCCCCAACTTAGCAACCCAAAAGGTGACAGTGGCAAGGAACCCAAACTCTATCGGTGACAGAAAAGGAGAAAAAAATAAATAAAAAAATAAAAAAACTTGAGAGAAACCAGGCTCAGTCAGGGGCCAGTTCTACTCTGGCCAGTTGAACCAACATGATGTGGTTTATCCAGGCTGCATCACAAGTCAGAGTTCTGGACTGATATCTTTCAGAATATTTAATCCAGTTCCTTCTGCTTGAAGATCAGGTACATCACACTGGATTGTGCAGGGGATGAGTCTGGTTCTCGTGGTCTTCGCTGCGGATCTGTGCCGATGGTTGTCATGCCGTTGAGATCTTCACAGGGGATCGGTTTCTAGTTGTTGTGGTCTCTGCTGGTATTCAGGGTTGTTGTGGTTGTCACTAGGTGCTGATCCACCATCTGGTCTGGATACAGATCGGATCCAGGTGACTACAGTTACCGTGGAATATGAATAAAAATTGTCACCTAGGAGTGTTTGTTTTTTTCTAAAAAACAGAAAAACTGTGTATTTTCCAGTGCTGTTTTGACTAATTTGAGTCTTCAAATAAAACTCAACCCCAAACTTTATGTAATTTAAGTTCTATCCTTAAATAGTCAAAGTTATATTAGGTCATGCTCACTCTTCAATCACTGGCTTGTACTGTACATGCAAGCAGTGTATTGAACAAATGGGAATTTTCTGTGCAGGCATAAACCAGTCTTACCTATGTGAGAAATTAAAGCATTCAATACATTGTGACTTCATGCGAGCTGAAATAGTGACATAGTGAAACAAATACTGCAGGCTCTTTCAGTCTATCACTTATCTAGCTTTTTGAGACATCAGCACTAATGGAGATGATTTCAAGTACTGAAACACCACTGTTAATTATTTTCTAGCTTGGCAAGTTGCCTTTGGTCTGACTGACTTATCACCTCCATGAGCTTCTCTCATATGATTTTCAAAAGGCGCTATATACAAGCAAACATCAATTCAAGTATCAGACAGACCAAGCATGCATATGTAAAAGGAAATAATCTCCCAGGTAGTAGTAATGAATAACATAATTAGATTTTGCTGTGCAGTTCTTTAGTGTGGATTCAAAAGTGAACGAACGATGATATACTGGTATAATATTTGACCACAGGCCATTTTGAAATGCTTAAATGAATGTTCATGTTGCCCTTTGAAAATATAAATACCGTCAATTTACAATTTATGGCTTCAGAGTAACCAATACACCATTCATAACAGCATCGAGGAGTTTAGATGTAAAATGTTCCTGAGAAATAAGGGCTTGATTTGTTACAGAATCCCAAATCACATCAACACAATAGTCACATACTGCCTGTGCTGGGAACTGAAACATTATGCCCATGATTACTTTTGCGAAATAATAAAAAAGGAAGAGAAAAGTGTTCCCATGGTTCTCATTAAATTATTTGTAGACAGAGATTGGACTCTAGGGAGAAATCAATGTGTTTAATAAATACCCACTTTAAGACTAAGCTCAACTCCCAGCAGATCAGACTAACCACACAGAGTAATTGGCTTGTGGGTGGAAAGTTGATCCATTGACTTCCATCACTCCCCGCTGCTGACTGCAATCAGTTAATCACTAACAGTTAATCTCTGTTGTCGTCAACAAAAGTAAAAACTGTATGACATCACTGAATAATGTATACGTTTTAGATGAGATCGCACTACTGTTCTTTACTTTTATCTTTACTTTTATCTTGTATCTTACTGTAAGATACCTAATCTTACGTATTTATTGTTTTTTTCCAGAGGTCTTTTGCTAGAAAATAAGAATGGTGCATAATTTATTCCTCTGTGGTCCACATTATAAAATACAAAATTAGCTTAAAAAACAAGTATATAAAAATTCTACTTAAAATGTAACACAATGACAGGGAATTCTGTGAATGTCGATTTATAGCCTTTCATTGTAAATTATGAGATGACTTGTTCTTTTTTACTTCCAACTGTACATTGAACAGTATTTTACTGTAAAACTACATGAAATTGATCTATTACAGTTTTTCACTTACTTTTAACCACTTTTATAGCCTTTTACTTTTAAAATTACCGTAAAAAAAAAAAAAATAATAATAATAATTTTTACAGTGTAGGCCTATATTCTAAATATTTTTACTTTGATTAATTTTGATAGTTTGATTAATTTTGATTAACTAATTTTGATTAATTTAGTTCGTTGGCAGAACAACATTGTGACGTGTAAAAATTAAACAGTTGATTAAATAAATAAATACATAAATAAATAAATAATTGCAATCAACATTTGAAATAAATACATTTATCTATTTTTAATGCATTCTGTGTGGAACTACTGATCAGTATGGAAGCCTGTTTCCGCCACTTCCTTTAAAAAATAAAAATAAAAATAAATAAATAAATAAAAATCTTTTTATCTCACATTTTTAATTTATTTTTTCACAATTGCCTGATATAAACTTATATAAACTCGCATTTGATAAACTCGCAGATGATAACTCTAAATTCTGACTTTTTTGTTGTTGTTGTTGTTGTTATTTTTCTCATAATTGTGAGATGTAGCAATTGCAAGTTATAAAGTCCAGTTCTTGCAGTTTATATCTCACAATTGTGAGAAAAAATGTCAGACTTGCAAGTTTGTATCACGTAGTTCTAAGGAAAAAGTCATGATTGCGAGATGTAAACTTGAAATTGTGAGAAAAAAAGTCAGAATTGTGAGATTATTTATTTTTTATTCAGTGGCGGAAACGGGTTTCCATAGATCAATGTGCAAAAAAAAAAAAACAACAACAACAAAAAAAAAAACAGCACAACTATTTCTAAATTAATTTTATGGTTGTTTTCTATATAGAAATAAAGTGTGTGTGTGTGTGTGTGTGTGTGTGTGTGTGTGTGTGTGTGTGTATATATATATATATATATATATATATAAAGGAACATACTGTAAATTTATGACAGGTCAAAGAGGTATTAATTCAAAGAAATGTGCAGCCTATTCATGAAAAACCTTTTGAAGTGAGTAGATAAAAACCTTGACCAGAGTTAAGGAACCTTGGTGCCTCATTGTAGACCAACTGACAGTGCAGTTCTTTGCCAGTGGGAAGAATCACAGTGCTGTTGTGAGAATCACTAAATTGTATTAGCCATGTGACCTTGGCACAGTATCTGAGTTGGGTCTGATCCAATGGGATATAATAAGTAATGCAGGAGAGCAGAGAGGAGCAGACAGTGTAATGGACCATTTGACCAGAGGCAGATATTTAGCTCTGAGCCTGAAGAGGGCCAAGATGTAACACTGCAGTGCTGATAACATGAGAGCAATTGAAGCCGGAGGAAACCAAAGGCAAATTCACCTGCTACACATCATGTAAAGGGATAGTTCACCCAAAACGTAATACTGAATAAATCATTTACTCACCCTCAGGTTGTTTTAAAACTGCATGGCTTACTATCTTTTGTGGAACATAAGATATTTGGAAGAACGTTAGAGTGCTTTCCATACAATGGAATTCAATGAGGTCTAATGCTGAAATATCTTCTTTTGTGAATGTACTGTAATTTTGTGACGAATAATCTGATATGTTAGTGTGAACATATTAAATATAAAAAGACAAACCAGCACTGTTTGGTCCATAACATGAAATCTAGTGAGACTTCATGTCTCTCTTCCATTTTCTTTAAAGCAGGAAACATGACAAACCTGAACAAAGCCCATTTTAGCAATGCGGTGAGCACCGTGGCATGAAAAAAATGACACAGAAGTGGTTATGAAAATGTCACGTTATGCAAGGGATGAAAAGAGCTTCTTGTAATAAGATATCCGGATAAACCTTTAGCACTGAAGATGATGAAATCGATCTAAATATAAATTAAGTAAAGGTCAACAGTGTGTTCATGGACTTGGTTCTCACCTGACTTCAGTCGCACATGTAAGTAGGTTATATTGCATGTGATTAGAGCAGCTGAATGCTGTTGCCTCTTTACGTTTTTTTTTTTTTTTTTTTTTTTGTATGTTTATTGTAACTTGGTTATACGTGGGAGAAATTTAGGTATTACATACTGCTGCAAATTCAGTGAACAGTAAATATGTTCAGTCAAGCGTTTTGATGGAATTATGAAAAAATACCACTGAATTTCATACCATACAATTAGAGCCATTCATGTATAATGTCAATCTCTCTCTCTCTCTCTCTCTCTCTCTCTCTCTCTCTCTCTCTCTCTCTATATATATATATATATATATATATATATAGTATATATATGTATAAAATAAATACTGTAGCAACGTGTCAGAAGACATTAAATGATTGCCTGGAGTTTTGTAGATTATTGTAATGCTTTTATCAGTTGTTTGGACTCTAATGGCACCCATTCACTGCAGAGGATACATTGGTAAGCAGGTAATGCAATGCCAAATTTCTAAATCTGTTATGATGAAGAAACAATCTGATCTACATCTTCAACAGACGGAGGGAGACTAAATTTTCAGCAAATTTTCTTTATTTTTATTTTTATTTTTTTCAAAGGATTACCCAAAATAAAAATTCTGTCATCACTTATTCATCCTCATGCCTTTACAAATCTGTATAACAACACTGGACTCCATTGACTGTCATTGTTTCTTTGTTAAAAGAAAACTTTATTAAAAAAAAAAAAAAAAAAAAACTTTAAAAAAAGAACATCCTCTGATCAGCGGCAGCTGAAGCAGAAATAAAAATGCATTGGATTGAAATTTCATCTTCGGAGCTGATTGTATAGTGCTCAGATGTTTCATTGTTTTTTGTGTGACTTATCTAATGCATATAAGACACATATTGGACTTCCTGTGAGTGTAGGATGTCACATGTTCTTTTCTCTGTTTGTGACTCACTAACTTGTTTTGTGCTCTAGAGAACAAGCATATGGCTTATTGAGGGGGAAAAAAAACAACAACAAAAAAAAAAAAAAACATGAACATTCATGCTTCCTCACACATCTCAGAGTGAACATTTACATTTGGAAGCAACATGAGACATCAGTCATGAATTTGCATGGCCTCTTTTAACCTCAGGCAGAAATGTCTTATTTTAAATATTATTTTGTTTGAAATCACTGATGTTAACATGACATAAATAAATATAGTTATGCATATTATATTCAGATAAACATACATGAACAAAGTCACCTGTGCTGCTCATAAATACTGCTGCACATTCATTTCAAATGAAGTAGTAGTCATTGTGAATTGCAGTATTATATATAAAGAGACTTTAGAGAAAGAGCAGCTAATATATTTAAAATAACATCAAATCTCTGCTTTAAAGCTAAGCCAGAAAACTCTGAAAGTAGGCAGAGTGACAAATGTTTAAAAGAGGATTTTTGCTTTAGCACCAGATAATATAATGGTGTTAAAATGGGTAGATCACATTTATCTTTATTTGTGCACTATAGTGTTTTATGATTGGCAGATATTACAGTAACGGGATCAAATTAAAGTGGAAAATTGTTTCCCATCTGGATTCCTGCTGGATTATTGATCATCTAAACTATCATATTTATTAAATCAATTGATTAAGCATAACTCAAATTGATTCATGATGCTACAGTGTAAAGAAGTTTAATACATGCTTGGTAATTTCCTTCAACTTGAGGCGGTAACATATTTGATAATAAGCACAGTTAGCTCTTGAAAATCTATATGCCAGTCTGCTGCTTTGGCACGTAAACACTCTCTCTCACACACACGCACACACACACACAAATGCAAATACAAGAGCCCTCACCTACAGTATAACACCCTCACTTTGTTGGATGTACGCTGTTAAAGTCCTATGCTGTCAATGAATTGCTGCTAGCCGATTTAGAGGAATTTTAAGAATATTGTACAGACATTTACAGGGAACATGCAAATGTAGGCCTATGTCTCATTATTTTATTTAACGTTCAGTGCAGATTTTTGTTATGGCCTTTCTGTAGCACTTCACATAAAAATCAAATAGCTCAATAAAATTCACATTTGAAAGTGTGAAAAACACCCACTAGAGCGGACTTAGTAGCCTTTATTAAGAGCTTAACCATGTGTTAAGATGCACGTTGTCTGCACTGCTGGACTTCTGTATTTATATGCTAAAGGATTGTGGCTAATCATCCCTGCAAAGCTAATCAAGCCAATCTTTGTTTAGGTGCATCTTGGGCATTGCACAATTGTATCCAGATAAAGGACTTAGAACAAGCTAATTCTGAACTGAACTTTAATTAAGAATAAGACTTAATTAAATCATATCAGAAATGTGTTGAGACACATGACAATGTCCTTAGGTGAGATATCATGGCAGTGGATGCCTGTTAACATGGCAGGGTCAGTTGGTTCACTGTTACTGCTCACAGTACAATCTCATTCAACGTAGCCTAAGGTGATACTGATGCTCATCCACCAAAACAGGCCAGACAATTTAATGTCTTTAAATGGATTAAACAGGCATTCTGTTCTGTGCATATACTAAACAGCTTTAAAATTCATTAAAGCTTTTGAAGAATTTCCTTAAAAATGATAGCAATCAAATTGCTCTGCACCTAATCCCTGCATGGGTCAAAATACAAATTTTCCCCCTCAAAAAATAAATAAATAAAATGTGAAATGTTGCTTTGAAGACAACAAAACAAGCTATTACTTATCCAGCAAAAAGTACTAATCAGTGTTGAGATGATGTTTCTTGCACACCAAGGATACTTTCCTTCCATCCCTTCCTCCATTAGATTAAACAGCCTCATCTGCCTGTGTCCAGGTAAAATACACTGGACGTTGAGTTTAGTTTAGAATCTATTTGAAATGTTTATTAAAATGTCCAATTAAATATAAAGTATGCAAACAGTCATGCAAATGTCTCATACAAACAAATAAACGGGAGTAACTGCTCAGAATGCTGCTGAATATTGGTAAATTTATATTGAAGGGCCAGTTTTGAATATCAAATTCATCAATTACATTTTATTATTTTATAATACACTATTTAAAATACATTTAATATAATATTTGTGTAACATTTAATATATTTAATAATATGTTGTTACTGATTGCATTCTATGTTGTGATTGACTTGTTGGGAGAAGTTTTTAATGTTCCCTGGTGAAAAATAAATATACTATAATGCATTTGAAATGTGTTTATTTCATGCTAAGTATACTACAAATACATTTACGTATTTATGTACTTAATAAAAATACCCTGCAATTGTACTTTTGGTATACTAAACTGGTACTTAAAGTCTGCTAAATTGGAACAATTAATTTTGTACTTAATGCACTTTAATTGTGTAGAAGTGCTGCTGAAGTCCAACCAAAGATATACTGAAGTATATTTGATTGTGCTAAAGTGGAATAATTGCAAGAAGTATACACTTTAATTATCTTGCATTTAAAGAACAATATTATTCAAAGATCATACCATCCCCATCAATAATGATATTAAAACACATTTTAGGCTTAATATTAAGAAATGTGCATTGTGCACAAATAGTACTCCAAATAAAGTGTATTTTTATATCAGTAAGTCTTAAGCGATATGTCAGTAAATACTGTGTATGTTAATAGATTTGAACTATACTTAGTATGAAATAAATGTATTAGAAATGTATCACTTTTTTAATATATATATATATATATATATATATATATGTATATATGTATATATATATAATTTATCTTTAATAATGTATTAGCACTTAATGATTTGACTACATGAAATGATGATCGTCTAAATTAATTGCAGGCCATTATAATGGTGTGTACCAATTGTCATTGGTTCTGCTTTGGTATATTAACTGTCCCTCTAATTTGAGGCTGAAAATGACAGCGAGACTAGTCATAATTTATAAGGCCAATTACCAAAGACAGTATTAACACTGTCCTTATTTGATATTAGGTGTTGTAAGGGTTTTTTTTGTCAGAGCTCTCATTATGTGCAAGATGTGAAAGGGTTTGGAATCACAAGGTGCATGCCAGATAATGGCCACCATTAGAAGCTCTCTAATCAGCTTTTCCCTATTTCACATGAAATCTAAGCACAGTATTGCTCCATATGAAGAGAGATTAGATAGAGTGAGAGATCTTTGCTCAGATTAGTGGTGGTCTGTCGGAGAGGTTGGTATTTATTTCCTAAATGATTGAGCTGGAGAAAATGGCTGCTGTTATCAACAGCAAAGAAGCTCTAACCATTTACCAAAGGTCAAGAGTGTATGCAGAGATTTACTCGTAATGAGAGCCTCCACTAGTTCATAATGATTGTCAAATTTGCTTTGTTCATGGAAAACATTTATTTTCAAGGTAAAGCCACAGATATTGACTTTTTTTAGCAGTCAGAACTTTGTGTGTCAGGAGAACGTGCATATCTAAGGTTTAAACATGAACAGTTCTGTGCGCTATTTATTGTCTTGTGAATTGAAAAGACAGCGCGGTTGATTGGCAGGCAGACTGTAAACAGTTCCATCAGTGCCTTTCAGGAAAAAGACATTTAGAAAGTCTGTCAGTTTAGCAGTGACGTATCTCTTTTTTGTGCTTTATTGTAAATGGCAACCGTAGTGTCCCGTACAACACTTCACTCTGTTTGATTTGCATGAGGTTTTTCAAGGACAGAACAAAGAGCGAGGGCAGTCTACTAGCGTGCCAAAGACATTGATCACTGACCTGTCTTGTTATGGTGATATAAACCTGCTGCCGTGGCCAGGGCTTAGCCTCTAGCCCAGATCAAAAAGCTCTCAGGCTGAACGCGGAGGTGATTAATGCCTTCTGTTACAGCGTGCTCTCTGGTTACTGTGTCAATCACATGGACAGATGATTTGTCATAACACTACAAACCCAATGCTGTTGCAGAATCATCTCGGTTACGTATGTAACCCTCGTTCCCTGAAGGAGGGAACGGAGACGTCACGTCGGATGACTGACGAAATTGGGATCTCACCAGAGAGACCAATCCACTTCGAGTGTAACTAAACGAGCCAATTGGCATTGGCATGCGATTATTGTATCCAGGTGCCATTGATCACAGCGTAAGTATAAGAGGCAGCAGGTGCACCGCATTATTTCATGCTTTTGCTGAGGAGCCGAGCTGGTGACCCGGCAGCTCAGCGGTGGTACAGCAACTGTGGCGATGGGACGTGACGTCTCCGTTCCCTCCTTCAGGGAACGAGGGTTACATATGTGTGGGCCTCCTGATCCTTCGTATCAGGCAGACGATAGGACCGGTCTCTACACAGAGAAGGTCAACTACTGTTGTTCCTAGAGCAACCCAAACAGTAGGACTAGGATAACACTGGGAAGCATGCCCTTCCGCTTGGAAGAGGCACACTGCGGAGTCACCTCCTCCCAGAGGGGGTTAAGTGACATTTAGACATGTGAAGTAACCCCATAGGGCCCTGTTGCACATGGAAGTCTCTGAGATGGCTTAGGCTGCATCATTAGAGACAGCAGAACGTGGTCTGCCAGGAGAAACACGGCTCTAATAAGAATACCGTGGAATACACATATGGGATCCCAGCAGGGTCTCTCATATGGGCACTAGCCTCACACCAGATTTCAAGAATTCATTGCCTGAAAGGCCTGGCGCCGGACGCTCCGCCACGCCCGGACGCCGGAGTGCTGGAGGACTCTACAGGGTTTGCCTGGTTAAGGAACTCTCTGGAGAATTAGGCGTAAGAATGCCGCAAGCCGACTCTGAGCCGGGCCTCTCAGTGCCGCTACCCGTTTGAGGTGAGACACAGGAGGAAACCGGTTCGACACGTAGGCTATAAAACCTAGCGAACGTGTTGGGAGTCACCCAACCCGCAACTCTACAGATATCTGCTAGTGAGGCACCACGAGCCAGTGCCTAGGACGATGCGACACCCCTAGTGGAGTGAGCGGGCAGGGCACACCTTGTGCTTCGTAGGCCAAGGTGATGGCATCCACTATCCAGTAACAGACAAAGAGCTGTTCTGAGGTCCTGAAGCTCTGAGTTCTATCCACGTACTGTCGCAGTGCATGTACAGGACAGAGCAAAGCTAGGGCTGGGTCTGCCTCCTCCAGGGGCAGCGCTTGTAGGTTCACTACCTGGTCCCTGAAGGGAGTGGTAGAAACCTTGGGCACATAGCCGGGCCGGGGCCTCAGTGTTGCACTGGAGTCAGCCGGCCCAAACTCAAGGTACGACTCGTCGACCGAAAATGCCTGCAGGTCCCCCACCCTCTTGATCGAGGCCAACGCAGTCAAGAGTAGGGTTTTCATAGAGAGAAACTTCAACTCAACTGACTGCAATGGCTCAAAGGGGGCAGTTTGTAGGGCTCTTAGCACCAATGCCAAATCCCAAGAGGGTAGGGAGGGAGGCCTAGGAGGATTTAACCTCCTGACCCCCCTAAGAAACCTGACGACCAGATCGTGCTTCCCCACCAACCTCCCCTCTATGGGGTCGTGGTGGGCGGAAACAGCAGCAACGTACACCTTAAGGGTGGAGGGGGACAGCCTACGCTCCAACCCTTGTTGCAAAAAGGAAAGCATGGCTCTGATCGAACATCTCTGGGGGTCCTCATGGTGAGAGGAGCACCATTCGATGAACAGGTTCCACTTCAGCGCATAGGCCCGTCTTGTGGACGGTGCTCGTGCTGAAGCAATAGTGAGAGCTACCTCCTGGGGCAGGTCACCTAGAACCTCCGCGTCCCGTCCAGGGACCACACATGGAGTTTCCACAAGTCTGGACGCGGGTGCCAGAGGGTGCTCCATCTCTGAGAAAGCAGACCCTTCCTCAGAAAAATTGGTCAGGGAAGGGCTGTCATGAGGAGCATGAGTTCCGGGAACCAGGTCCTGTTGGGCCAATATGGAGCCACTAACAGGACCTGCTCCTCATCCTCCCTGATCTTGCACAGTGTCTGTGCTAGCAGGCTCACTGGGGTGGACGCATATTTGCGCAGGCCCTGGGGCCAGCTGTGTGCCAGTTTATCCTTGCCGAGCGTTGCCTCGGACAGGGAGTAGAACCACTGGTAGTGTGTGGTTTCCAGAGATGCAAACAGGTCTACCTGAGCAACTCCGAACCGACTCCAAATCAGCTGGACCGCCTGGGGATGGAGTTTCCACTCCCCAGGAAGTGCCGCTCGAGACAGCTCATCAGCTGCCTGATTGAACAAGATCGCCAAGATCGAGACAGCTCGTCAGCCGCCTGATTGAACAAGATCGCCAAGATCGGTCGTAACCCACCGCTTTTTTTGGGGACAATGAAGTCTGTAAAACCCCAACCTCATATCAGAAGGGCTGTAAAACCCCAACCTCATATCAGCTGGAGGGACCAGTTCTATCGCATCCTTCGCCAGCAGGACTGTGATCTCCGCACGCAAGACGGGGGCATCGACGGCCTTGACTGAAGTGAACCGGATGCCCCTGAACTTGGGGGGATGCCGGGCGAACTGAATCGCGTAGCCAAGTTTGATGGTCCGCAGGAGCCACTGAGATGGACCGGGGAGCGCTAGCCAGGCTCAGAGAGACCATGCAAGTGGGACCAACGGGGCCACTGACGTACCCGCGGTGGGGCAGCGAGGTGGAACACAGGGATCCGGCCCGGGGCCCCTGACGGCCTGGCTTGTGATGGCAGGGGGCGGGGTCTGGGTGTTCAGTGTAACACTCACCTGATTCCTCCTCGTGTGGGAGGAAACACAAGAACCCGGCTTGAGGCTTGTGACAGCCCGGCGTGTGATGACTTGAAGCGGGGACTCGAGTGCTACCACCCTTACCTGGTTCCACGAACGGGCAGGAGGGGTGCTGTTGGGCAACCACCCGCTGCCTGCTGGTGAAAGAGGAGGAGGGAACCAATCCCGTGATGCACGGTTCACCACTCTCCTCTTCTTGAGACCCAGAGATTGAGGAAACCGCTCCTTTACTGATGTTTTGTGTACCGCTGGCTGCTGGGCCAGCGGCGGAACAAAAACAAAATGAAACAAAAGATTCTCCACCCGGCCCTCCTCCGGGGGAGGGAGTGGTGCAGTCACAATCTCCTGACGAACAGTCTCCTCCATCTCTGGGTCGCCCATCTCAGGGCCTCTTGCACTTGCGCTTGCCGCCAGGTTTGGCGGCGGCCTGGACGGGCTGGGTGTCCTGCCTGCGACCGGCTCCACGACGCTGCCAGGTGGAAGGCTGCTGCGGCTGCGCAGGAGTGGGGGCAGCCGCGGGGGGCGCATGATGTGTTTGATCGCCTCAGTCTGCTTCTGTGCTGCCGAGAACTGCTGGGCAAAGCTCTCGACAGTGTCGCCGAAAAGGCCGATCTGCGACACGGGAGCATCAGCCAGACAGGACAGAGCAAAGCTAGGGCTGGGTCTGCCTCCTCCAGGGGCAGCGCTTGTAGGTTCACTACCTGGTCCCTGAAGGGAGTGGTAGAAACCTTGGGCACATAGCCGGGCCGGGGCCTCAGTGTTGCACTGGAGTCAGCCGGCCCAAACTCAAGGTACGACTCGTCGACCGAAAATGCCTGCAGGTCCCCCACCCTCTTGATCGAGGCCAACGCAGTCAAGAGTAGGGTTTTCATAGAGAGAAACTTCAACTCAACTGACTGCAATGGCTCAAAGGGGGCAGTTTGTAGGGCTCTTAGCACCAATGCCAAATCCCAAGAGGGTAGGGAGGGAGGCCTAGGAGGATTTAACCTCCTGACCCCCCTAAGAAACCTGACGACCAGATCGTGCTTCCCCACCAACCTCCCCTCTATGGGGTCGTGGTGGGCGGAAACAGCAGCAACGTACACCTTAAGGGTGGAGGGGGACAGCCTACGCTCCAACCCTTGTTGCAAAAAGGAAAGCATGGCTCTGATCGAACATCTCTGGGGGTCCTCATGGTGAGAGGAGCACCATTCGATGAACAGGTTCCACTTCAGCGCATAGGCCCGTCTTGTGGACGGTGCTCGTGCTGAAGCAATAGTGAGAGCTACCTCCTGGGGCAGGTCACCTAGAACCTCCGCGTCCCGTCCAGGGACCACACATGGAGTTTCCACAAGTCTGGACGCGGGTGCCAGAGGGTGCTCCATCTCTGAGAAAGCAGACCCTTCCTCAGAAAAATTGGTCAGGGAAGGGCTGTCATGAGGAGCATGAGTTCCGGGAACCAGGTCCTGTTGGGCCAATATGGAGCCACTAACAGGACCTGCTCCTCATCCTCCCTGATCTTGCACAGTGTCTGTGCTAGCAGGCTCACTGGGGTGGACGCATATTTGCGCAGGCCCTGGGGCCAGCTGTGTGCCAGTTTATCCTTGCCGAGCGTTGCCTCGGACAGGGAGTAGAACCACTGGTAGTGTGTGGTTTCCAGAGATGCAAACAGGTCTACCTGAGCAACTCCGAACCGACTCCAAATCAGCTGGACCGCCTGGGGATGGAGTTTCCACTCCCCAGGAAGTGCCGCTCGAGACAGCTCATCAGCTGCCTGATTGAACAAGATCGCCAAGATCGAGACAGCTCGTCAGCCGCCTGATTGAACAAGATCGCCAAGATCGGTCGTAACCCACCGCTTTTTTTGGGGACAATGAAGTCTGTAAAACCCCAACCTCATATCAGAAGGGCTGTAAAACCCCAACCTCATATCAGCTGGAGGGACCAGTTCTATCGCATCCTTCGCCAGCAGGACTGTGATCTCCGCACGCAAGACGGGGGCATCGACGGCCTTGACTGAAGTGAACCGGATGCCCCTGAACTTGGGGGGATGCCGGGCGAACTGAATCGCGTAGCCAAGTTTGATGGTCCGCAGGAGCCACTGAGATGGACCGGGGAGCGCTAGCCAGGCTCAGAGAGACCATGCAAGTGGGACCAACGGGGCCACTGACGTACCCGCGGTGGGGCAGCGAGGTGGAACACAGGGATCCGGCCCGGGGCCCCTGACGGCCTGGCTTGTGATGGCAGGGGGCGGGGTCTGGGTGTTCAGTGTAACACTCACCTGATTCCTCCTCGTGTGGGAGGAAACACAAGAACCCGGCTTGAGGCTTGTGACAGCCCGGCGTGTGATGACTTGAAGCGGGGACTCGAGTGCTACCACCCTTACCTGGTTCCACGAACGGGCAGGAGGGGTGCTGTTGGGCAACCACCCGCTGCCTGCTGGTGAAAGAGGAGGAGGGAACCAATCCCGTGATGCACGGTTCACCACTCTCCTCTTCTTGAGACCCAGAGATTGAGGAAACCGCTCCTTTACTGATGTTTTGTGTACCGCTGGCTGCTGGGCCAGCGGCGGAACAAAAACAAAATGAAACAAAAGATTCTCCACCCGGCCCTCCTCCGGGGGAGGGAGTGGTGCAGTCACAATCTCCTGACGAACAGTCTCCTCCATCTCTGGGTCGCCCATCTCAGGGCCTCTTGCACTTGCGCTTGCCGCCAGGTTTGGCGGCGGCCTGGACGGGCTGGGTGTCCTGCCTGCGACCGGCTCCACGACGCTGCCAGGTGGAAGGCTGCTGCGGCTGCGCAGGAGTGGGGGCAGCCGCGGGGGGCGCATGATGTGTTTGATCGCCTCAGTCTGCTTCTGTGCTGCCGAGAACTGCTGGGCAAAGCTCTCGACAGTGTCGCCGAAAAGGCCGATCTGCGACACGGGAGCATCAGCCAGACACAGCCAGAGATGGCGCTCCTGGACCACTAGTGTGGACATCGCACGACCCAGAGACTGTGCAGTCACCTTTGTCGCTTGAAGCGCAAGGTCTGTCGCAGCACGCAGTTCATGTAGAACTGCCAGGTCGTGGCCACCCTCGTGCAGGTCTTTCAGGGCTTTGGCCTGGTGGACCTGCAGTAACACCATGGCGTGGAGGGCAGAAGCCGCCTCCCCACAAGCTCTGTAAGCACTGCCAGTTAGGCCTGACGAATACTTACAGGCCCGTGAGGAGAGACACGGGTCACCCCGCAGAGTGGTAGCGGCTGTTGGACACAGTTGCATGGCCACAGACCACTCCACCAAGGGGATGCCCGCGTACCCCAAACCGGCCCCACCATAGAGGGTGGTGAGGGCGGAGGAGCTACAAGATTTGTTTCGGGCAGTGAAAGGTGCCCTCCACGATCTAGTGAGCTCCTCATGCACCTCCGGGAAGAATGACACCGGAGGGGGGGCGCTGAGAACTAGCACGACCCCACCAAGAAACCATTCATCCAGCCTCGAAGGATCGGGACATGGTGGAGGATTCCACATGAGCCCGACATTCTCGGTGGCCCAGGAAAGCATAGCCGTCATCTCTGGGTCTGGCTCGGACAATGCTGCCACACCCGAAGGGGGCAACACAGCCGAGTCGTCATCCTCGGAGAGAGAGGGCTCGCCTTCCAATGCAGCGATCGACATCTGGTTGTCAGAGGGGGCACCGAAGGAAACGAGTGGTGCCCTCTGTCCTGCAGAGGGCCCAGCCTGCTCCAAGGGCAGCTCCACCGGCTGCGGAGTGCTTGAGGGGTGAGGAGCTTCACTTGGGGAAGCCCTCACCGTGACCCTCAAATCACCTCTGAATCCACCGGACGCAACGTCGACCCGGCTGCCGAGACGAACGCTGGATCGCGGCAGAGGCAGAGGGACTCCGCCATGTTTGACATAGCGGAGTCTTTTATGCAACTCCAAGATGGTCATGTCCCCACAAGAAGAACATGACCAGAAATGCACAGGTGATAAGACATCTTTAAAACGACTTGATCACCCGTGTTGCTCTTTTAGAGAAATGCTCTTTTAGAGAATTTGCTCTTTTAGTGCTGAAGCACACAGGGGAGCTGGCCACCGCACACTCCTGGTGTGGCTGTCTGCACGATCTTTGTTGAAGCCGTGAGACCGTGACCACCGCTGCTGTTGCCGTAATGCCCGCACTCGCTCGTTCTCTCTGCAACACCGAAGTAGAGAGCAGTAGTGATGCACCACCACTCGGCTCCGAAGCGAAAGGATGAATTAATGCGGTGCACCTGCTGCCTCTTATACTCACGCTGTGATCAGCGGCAGCTGGATGCAATAATCACATGCCAATGTCCATTGGCTCATTTAGTTACACTCGAAGTGGACTGGTCTCTCTGGAGAGATCCCAATTTCGTCAGTCATCCGACGTGACGGACTGAAAGGGGACCTATGGATCTAGGGGTGAATCATGCAATTTTTTACAAGTTGGTGTGATTACACAGTGAAAAGAAGTGGTGTAGGTGTAACTGAGTCTGGTTTCTTGCAAAGTTTTCTCTCTTTTATACTTAAATGCTTTTTCCTTGCCAGAGTCGCTCATGGATTGCCTACTAGAAGGATTTGCAAGGCACTCTTTTCAGTAAAGCTGTGTTGGAATTATATGTATTTTGGTAAGTGCTAAACAAATACAACTAATTAGGACTGCTTAAAGTAAATTATGATTAATTCCTTGTGAAAATATTATGCTATAGTTGGGATTTGCATGCTTATGGTGACACATTCACACTGAGGTGGCATGATTCTTTAAAAAATAAAAAAGTATATTATGGGTAAAAATAAATAAATAAATTAATTAAAAAAAAAAATCATCAATCCATGAGTTGCAGCTGCTAAAGGTCATTTGCTTAAAATAATCATCAAAAAATATATATATTTTATGAAATATATTGTGTATTAAATTGTAATATTTAGATTTAATACTGTTATATTGTTACCAATTGTTTTTACATTGTTATTTATTTATTTATTTATCATTCATAAGTTTTAGGGTAAGTCTAATAAATAAATACTGTTAGATTGTTACCAATTGTTTTCTTTCTTTTTTCTTTATTCTTAGCAGGAGCTTTAAGGTGAGCCGAATAAAATAAAAATAAAAAAATTTTCAACAATTCATATTTCAAGTGTATTTATTTATTTGTTTGTTTGCTTGTTTGTTTGTTTGTTGTAAGTATCTATGTAATAAGCATGTAATAGATAGATAGATAGATAGGTAGATAGATTCTGTGTGTTTTGTAATTATTGGTAAAATTTACTAGTAATTTCAGTGTGATAATAGTTTCAAAGTAATTTTGTCAGTGTACACAAAACTTTACCACTTGCCCAATATACATCATAATTTTAAACAGCTAAAATATTTAAATTTCATTGTCAAATATGTTTATTACAAGTGCATGATGCTCCTGAAAGTATATAAAAGTATATAAAGTAACATATAATGTGATGTGAGTATATCTATATATGTAAATTATTTCTTTTTAGGTACAATCAACAGTAGATGTATATAAAAATATATCATGGCTAATACAATAACACTACAAGAGCGACCTGTAGTTCTGTTCTTGGCTTTCTCTACAGCCCCTGACAGAATTGCTTTATTATCCTCTAAGCATCATCCAACAGACATCACACACTCCTCTGACATTTGGCCTGTGACAGGAGCAGAGATGAGGACAGAGGAAATATTAACATTCTCTACCACCTCTCCATCTCCTACATATCTGAAAACAGTGCCGTGGGTTAAGACAAAGTGGAGTGACAGCGGGTCGAAATGGCAATTCTCAGGCAAGGGAAAAAAACCAAAGCCCAAAACAGGGAATGAAGAAAAGGAAACGTTTGATGCACTGAATGAATGCAAGGTCTCCCCGGAGATTGGCATTCAAAACAGCTTACTCCAGCTTTGAACCTCTTGTAGGGGCAGACAGTGTGAGGACATTAACAGTGAAGAAAGGCAGAGGGAGAGATTGTGATGGAAACTCTCAGTGAAATAATCAGCACATGTTCGATGCTCCCAGCCATGGACCGAGAAAGCAAAGAGAACAAAGCTTCAGCTCACACGGGGCAGGATAGCATGGAGGAAATGGAGTGGAAGAGAGGTCACTGTCAGCGTTTTCTCTTTCAGGACTGAGCATGCTGTGAATTGTCTCATGTATGGCTGCTGTTTAAACACAATAACATGCTCGAGTCTGAAGTGTAATGGAAGAGAAGGGCATGCCACTGAACTCAAAATAACAACGTTCAACGCAGAGATGTTATTTGAGTTTCAGATTACATTATATATAATGCACGGCTCTCTGGAATGCATAATCGTAACTGGACACTGAGCATATTTGTAAAATGCAATCTAAAATGTACATTTGACATTGGTAATATTTTGTGACTTAAAAGTAAAAATGTCCTTGTAGGATGACAGTATTACATTTAAAATATAAGATGACCATAAAACCTTTTTCTACAGATTTTTTTTGTTTTGTTTTGTTTTGTTTACAGTGGGCAGTGTAGAACATAACTGGTAGCTATATTAATTTAAAGGCACAGTTCACACAAAAATGAAAATTCTGTCATTAATTACTCACCCTCATGTCGTTCCAAACCTGTAAGACCTTCGTTCATCTTTGGAACACAAATTAAATTTTGATGCATTCCGAGAGCTCTCTGACCCTCCCATACACAGCAAGGATCCTAACACGATCAAGGCTCAGAAACGTAGCAAGGGGATCTTTCAAATAATCCATGTGACATCAGTGATTCAACCATAATTTTACAAAGCTACGAGAATACTTTTTGTGCGCAAAGAAAACAAAAATAATGACTTTATTCAACAATTCGTCTCCTCTGCATCACTCTATAGCACCATTTTGGAGAGCATCACATACGTAAACAACCATACGTGGATACGCTGTTTACATTGTTTATGCTTTGATCTGAACGTAAACAACGTATCTGCGCACATACGTTCCATACGTTGTTTACGTATGTGAAAATTTCACAGAATCACATAAAATACATTTTAAAATCTATAAAATGTAAAACTTGTTTTAAATTATTATAAAATTTAAGAATATTCCTTATTATTATTATTATTATTGTTATTATTATTATTGTTATTATTTTTACCATATTATTGATCAAATAAATGCAGCATTGGTGAGTATTATGAATAATTTCCTGGCAGAAAATTACTAGAACATTTTTTTTAATCTTTTTTTTAAATCAGGTTTTTTTTATTTTTTTATTTTTTTTTTTTTTTTAGATTTGACCGAGCAAGATAAAGTTTAGAGCATTCACTTTGATCAAGAGTATTACCCTTGGAAAACAAGCAAGCTGTACAGAAATAAAGTCCTCCTTCGATCCCTGTCAGTGCAGCTGACATTAGAATCCATCACTGTCAGCAAAATGAGTGTCTGCATCAACACTATCCAAGGTTTAAGCTCAAAATAAACAGGATATTTCAGTATTTTGAGATAATACCCATGCCAAAGCCATGTTTCCTTTTAAACTCTGAATATGCAGCCACTTTGATGATTCTAAATATATCATTTAAAAGGGATTTTTCACCCACAAATGAACAATCTCTCATCATTTATGTTGTTACAAACTTGTGATTTTCTTTGTTTCGGACATAAATAGAGATGCTCAGGATGTTGTTGACATTGCTCTTTACTATACAATGAAAGTAAATAGATATCAGAGATTGTCAAGCTTCAAAAATGTTACAAAAGACCCATAAAATTAGCCCGTATGACTCATATCCAATATATTCCTCGAATCTCAAAACATATGGAATATTTTTATGGTGTTTTCTTCATTTTTGGAGCTTGATATAAAAATGTCCTACATTTCTAAATTGCCTAAAATGTCCAGGTTTTGGCTTTGTTTTCCTATTGTTTTCATACTTACTGAAGGTAATGACTGATAAGTAGTTTGCCTATAGAACAGTCAAAGCAATGAAAATACGTGTACATGTAATGTATGAGGACTGTAGAGAGCACGTCAATAAGAAAACAAAGCCAAAATCTGCCAGGACATCTCTGGGAAAAGAGGACCTATGGTTACCCTATTGGGTGCTGTTTTTTTCTTTTTATATCAAGCTCCAAAAATGACAAAAGCACCATAAAAATAGCTCATTGTAATAAATAACATAGCATCCGCACGCGGCTGAGCTTTTATGTTTCACAAGAAAAAGAGAAATCATACAGGTTGAGAACAACTTAATTAGCAAATTATTACATTTTTAGGTGAAATACTAGCAAAATTCCAGATGGCAAAATAACTAACAAAAGATGTGGAGATGTTAATACTAGACAGATCAACAATTAAAAAAAGTAGTGGGTACTGAGTTACTAAGTTAGCTCCTATAGAGTTGTTGTAGTACAATTCTTTGTGCTTTCACATTAATTGCATTAAAAGTATGTGAAGTGGAGTCTTTTAATAAGGCATTGTGCAACGAGACCATCTCACATTTCTGTGTTTAGTGTCTTTGGTTCTGCCTTATGTAACTCCAAATACAACATGTTTTTTTTTTAAAACCATGAATGTCAGGATGCTTTTACAGAAGAGTTATTCTCTCCGAGACCAATTTGATGGACAAAAAAATATCAACATTTAAACATAATTTAGGAACAGCTTGTTTCTGCACTTATAGTAGTCACTGTGTTTTGGTTTCATAGACCTGCTGGTGTGCGCTTGAGTGTACTGCGTCATGCCACAGAGAATGTTCATTAGCGCAGTAACCGTTTGCAACATTGCGAAGGGCATTCCCTGAGTTCATTTCCAAAGCAGGATGGGTAATAAAGGATAAAGTAGCTTATGTAGGATAAGAGTTGTCACGGCTGCTAACAGAACACCCAGCATCAAATGCAATCTCCCTTTGTGTTGACTGTGAATGTAAATGGCAACCGGTAATACTTTCCTCCAAGCACAGGTTCAAACTCTGATGTACTTGTCTCTCTGGAAGGGATTTCATTGCTCACTGGTTCTTAATTATCTCCTCAACTGTTGGAATGAATGAATGGATTTCTTGAATGAATGGTTTAGATTTAGGAATACTGTCCCTTACAGTTCTGTTGTATACAGTAGCTTGACTATATATTACATTACTAGTTCCTAACAGTGAAAATGCTTTTTAGAGTCATGCCCTTTTGTTAGTAATTCACTGGTATATTAAGACTCAACACTTTTGTTTCCTATATCTTTAAATTTAACATTTCTGAAAAAAATAAAAATAAAAAGAACAATTACCTGTCTTTTATGGTTGTTTTTTGAATGGACTTCAATTCTGACCTTGTAACTCAAATGGCCACCAGAGTGACATTGTTCAGATTAATGCTTCCTCTTTAGTGATCTCGTCTCTCAGAGCTGTTGCCCTGGCCATGAAAATAAATTACAAGTTGCCGCATCCATCCATCATGTTTAACTAATGCCAAAGTGTAGAATTTCAATGTGACACTTATCCCCAAATTCAAAAGATATGAGATGTGCGGTCTCCCATCTCATTATAAAACCTCAGGAGAACAGCGGCCATAAACACATGACGGCATTTTCTTTTAACATTGACATTCAATCAATGTCTGAGGGTGTACTTAGGAAAAAAAACTGATTAAAAATAAACACAAGCATGAGCTGCCAAGCAAATTAAAAAGATGAGCTGTCAACTACGTCATTCATTCATACATTAGTTAATTTATTTGGTGTATAATAACGTTATAACGATTACGTTATAAAGTTATGTGTAATATATAAATGTATTGTTTTATGTGAATGTATTTGGACATTCATAACTCATATGTCAAATCTGCAGGAGAGCTTGAATAACTGTAATGTCCAATAAATGTAACAGCTGTAATAATTCAAATGTAAAAACTTTAATAGCTCAAATAATTCCAACCTCTAACACTTTCCAAGTTCTACAGTTACAGTAACAATCAACACAAATGCTGTATTTTTAAAATATATTTAGAATCATACATTTATTACAGTAAATTGTTCTTAATTTGTGTTATCCATAATAATAAATGCGTATATTTTATAAATATTTTATGTGCATTTTATGTGTAATGCTTTTTTTTAAAGATCACTCCAGACGTGTTGATGATGTGGGGGTGCAATTTCAGGTTTAGACTGAACATTTTCTGAATAAGTGAAGAAACATCTAAAAGTTTTATAATTATACCTTCTCTCCCCAGTTATCTTAATTAGTGAATATGGCAGCTATTCTGCTATTTAACTATTCATTTTACATGCATTAAAAATGTAAAATGGGATACATCCATTTCTCCCTGTAACAACAAACACATCACTTTTGCCAGCTACCTGAATTATAGCTTATATATTTATATCCTCCTGAAATGTATCCGTGATTTGTCTCCATATGCCAAATGCTTGATGATGCTATTCAGTTTCTCTCAAAGAGGCAAATGAAATGGGATTTTCCCTTGCTTAACTGCAGACAGATTCTCATTCTCATCTTCTAGCTATGGAACGGTGTTCATTTATTGGAGTCGAGCCAAAATAACAGTAAATGTGGTGAGAAAGAATCCAAGCAACAGACTGAGGCATTACAAGGTAGAAGATAATCTGCCGGGGCACATAGACTATGGCCGGGGCTGAAATGAAAGCTCCGTATCAGGATAAAAAATTTTATTTATTTGTGAACATGCCATGATAAAAATCATGTCTTTTCCCGCTCATATATTCACACTGATGTGCTACACACTGATGCACATATACAAGATGGGCATCGGCAGGAAATGAGAGGCTATCATGTTTTCCACTGCTAGGTTTTTCTCCATTTCACTGAGGTGTAACACACACTGTTGTGATTGTCTCAGCAGAGCTTGTGTTTTGTCACAGCAGTATAGAAGCCCGCCAGTATGTCGTAGCACTGCATGCACCCCTGAATGTCAATAAGTTAGTGGCCTCTGGCAAGCCCACTGTCTAACGGACCATTACCCGCTGTGATGAATTCTGTGTCTATGTCAACACTTTGACCCTGCACACTGTCTTGCTGTTGCTTTTCACACTGTGTGGACTTTATCACGTTTAGCGAGGATAAAAGTATAACTATCATGTCCAGAATTCTCAAATGAGAGATTATTTACAATTTAGCAATAGCCTATTACACAAGCTGTAAGTGACATTGTTCTGAATATCTTCAGTGCTTAGCATGGAATATCATGCCAGCAACAATTCGATACACAAGAGTTTAATGATTAACTTACATTTTAATCAAAATATTGCCAAGTTTTTGTCCATTTTTGCTCTGTCAGTCTAAATGGTTCCAAACAAAGCCGAAGCAGAACTGCTGTGTTTCTCTGAGCAACACAGTGGCATTTTGTTCTTGAACGAATCAGTGTGTTTAAAGGAATTGGTTGGAAAAATGATTCAATGACTTGCTTATTTCATTCCTGAGTGACCTGTGCTTTTAAGAATCATTTGGGTAATTTAATGACTCACTCACTTACACACACACACAGACAACTTGTAGCTTTGCTGAATAAATCAGTGTTTTTGAAGGAATCGGTTGGAAGAAAGCTTCAGTGACTCACTTGTTTTGTTTCCTGAATGAATCAGTGTTTTTAAGAATTGGATGAGTAAATGACTTAATTAATTTAAAAACACAGTCACTTGTTGCCACCTACTGGCATAACAATATAACTTGCATAACAATATAACAGTTGAGAATTTCTTTCTCACATTTCACATTTTTCACATTGAAAAACTTTGGTAACACTAAGGTTCCATTTGTTCACAAACACATTTACTAATACTGTATTCAAATCAAAAGTTGTAGGTTATCTGTTAATATTATTCAATGGATCTAACGTTAATTAACACAAACACTGTAATTTAATTAACATGAGCAAAGATTAATAAATACTACAGCAGATTTACTGCTCATTATTTGTTTATGCATTTAACTAATGTTAACAAATAGGACCTTATTGTAAAGTGTTAACCAAAATATCCACCTATAATGCAAGAACTGTAATTATTGTAGCAATTATACTTTTCTTATAAGAAAAGTCCTGCCACTGATTTTGTACTGGATGAAAACAAGTTTAGTTTTAAATTTTTTGATTTGCTTCAGGGATAAATGCTCTCTGACACTGTGTAACACAGATGCCAGATTAAGAGATTGGATAATAGGCCCCTGTCAAATCTGCTCGTTTTAAGTCATTGCTATGGCTGGAGGGTCTGGTTTAACTTCGCTCTGAAAGTATTGTGATGTCAGATCCCTTTATATTAAGCCTAAAACAAAAGCAGCCAAATGTATTTATCATTACAGGCCACGGACTGCTGACATTGTCAGTTATGATGTAATTCCATACACATGTATTATATTTGTTAGGAAGTATTTGGTAGAATTCTAAATGTTAAGATTTGATTGTGCAGTGAAGGTCTGTGATTAGTCACACGTGAGTTTTCTTGTGTGCAGAATCATTACCAATACAGTAAGTAGTTTAGTGTCTGTGGGAAATAGCTTAGATTACACACTGAAAGGTCTAACCTCAGAGACTGAAGTCAAGTGATTTATGGGCTGTTGGTGAAACTATCTCACACTAGCTCTGTAATGGGAAAAATATAATAATTAGAGGCCAGACGACTCTGGTGAAAATTCATTCACAACAGACTGAGATTGAACTTGAGTCAAGAATCTGACCACCACAAAGATGAGGCTGTTCAAAATGGAAGTGATATCCATTTACAGAATTCTTTCTGTGGTTCTCATTCGAGGTTTGAAACTTTTGGTTATCAGCCTGAAAAATCAATAAATTAGGAGCAGAAAGACATAATAATAATAATAATAATAATAATAATAATAATAATAATAATAATAATAATAATAAATAATAATAATAATAATAACCAGTGTATTTATTATTATTATTATTATTATTATTATTATTATTTTGACAAAGAGTCTACCAAGTCAAAAAAAAAATAAAATAAAATACATCAAGTAAACTATTCATCCATAAAGTATGAATGAACTGACTAAGTGCTTAATCTGCTATGGAGCTAATGGGTTCTCACTTCTGTCTTGACAGCATGGGTCGTTAACCAGGTACCTGTTTAATGGATTTAACGTATGCAACACATACTGTGACAAGTCCATCCATTCATTTGCTTTTTTATGCTTTTTCTCTTTTTATTGTTTTATTTGTTATAAGTTGCATAGATGACGGGGTTTTTTTTACATTACCAAATAAGTGTATAAGTGTCCGCTTTGAGTAAATGTCAGAGGTAGGAAGGGGTCAAATGCTGTTACAGCTTTCAGACAGAGTTCATTCCTACTTGAGAACTCAAAAAATAAATGGTCTTCAGTGCTCTTTAAATCAGCTCCTAGAATAGTATCAGGTCACTAGACTTACCCATAATGCATTTACCTTTACTGTCATTATCACTCTGACACAGTTATTACTCATAGTTGGTCACCCCAATATAATACATCCTGTTGTGTGTCTGGATGTTTGAATAGATAAAAAGGAACAAAGGATGTAATTGAAATCTTGATGGTCTTTTTCATTAAGTCTAATCTCAGGATGAATGAATGAACTCAGTCTAGAGACCACAGATAATTTTCTCAAGAATAATGGAAAAAGAGGCAGTCCATCAGTCTTGAAAATGAGGAGCCACCTGAACCTTCATGACAAAATAATATATACCTTTGTTAGCAGTAAGTTGTTTTCATGTTGTATGTCATAGTCATTGAAAAGCATCTCTCTTTCTCGCTCTGGTTGTTGGCCTTGAAACTGGAATAATCTTAACCATTTTTAGAGAAGGACAGTAGGGCAGTGTGCAATGTGGTCTTTTGTTTTGCCCCGAGCAGCTCTGGTTGGGTTATACAGGCTTAAAGTGATATGAAAGCATGTGAGGATGGGCCTCGGAACAAATCCTCCTCCCCAACCCAATTAAATATGCATCTCAATGGAGCCCTGAATGGAGAGAAGGCATTTCAGATATTGGATTGAGATGTTTATATCATATTATGTAAGCAGAAGCGTAAAATCAGAGCCTTTCTCGTTGGAATGTAGCCTGCGTTTGGTGCCATTTACACAGTGAATTCAGATGCTATTTTTTGAAGATCATAATCCTCTTGCAGGCATCTTTGCTCTCAAATCCAGTCAACAGGTATCTCAGTTGTGAAGATTCAGTCCTTTACTTTTTCACTAGTCTTATTTTTCTAAACCATAGGGTTCACCGCAAGTTTAACTATTTTTTTGGTTCAAGGATTCTTTCAGCCTAAAATTTTATCTTTTTGGATATATTGGTCTTTGTTTTCTTTCTTACCCCAAAAAGAAATTGCAGGAAAAACATTTTCTACAGAAATGGTTTAAATTAGATTTATTTAAATATAGTTAATTAGATTAATTCATGCCAATTAAAATGTGATTTCTTTGCCGTTTCCCAAACCGCATAATTTAAAACTTATGAATTCTGTTTAATTAGTTTTAAAAGACCTTTTCAAATAATTTTAATGATAAAACTTTACATTTACTTTGAATTTTTATTGTCTGCATTATTTAGCTAAAGTTTACTCAAATGGAATTCAGCTTTGTTGTACAATTGAAATTCGTAAATATTAAAAATATTTTTTTTTATGAATTACGTCTCAACATTTGGTTTCTGTGAATATCAATTTGTATTCACTTCGATCCAATTCATGTTTATTTGTATATGACTTTTCACAATATGTATTTCCTCAAAGCAGCTTTAGAGGAGACGCATGTTTCTACATTACAGTTAAAAATAATTTGTCAGAAGTGACTATGTTAAAGTAATGTCCATATGGCAGAAATACAAATCATCCAGTTAGTTAATAACATGTATTCAAGCATAAATAATTGAACACGATTAAGGCAATGATTACATGGTGTGATCATAATGATAGCAATGTAAGGAATTTACTATATATTCTTTACAATATTGCAAAAATAAATAAATCTGTGAAAAAAAGGAAAGGAATATATTTCAAATCTTTGAGTGACTGTGGTCATTTATCACCACTCTTGACACCCACTCATGCTTAAACTCCACCAAAGAATTTGACATAAGATTCATCCAAGTGCATAATCTATTTTTTCCCCACAATTTGCTGAGCAATGATCTGGTCTATTCAATATCCAAACTCCCATTTGCTGTCTTATGCATGTCTTCACAAACACCATCAGTAATGTCTCTAATAGTTAGTCAGCTGTTGTACTGTCAAGGTGATGTGTTTTGTTTCATTATTACTTCATAACACTTATGAAAGTCAATAGACTTAGCCTAACAGTGTTGTGTTTCCTAAGCAACAAGCCATTCGATTTCAGCACTTTTTTGCAATTTTTTTTTTTTTTTTTTTCAAAATTATCTTGAAAATCTGTGTTTATCATAGCATAAACTTGACACCTGGTCATTAATTGTTTTATCATTCTGATACAGCTTTAGCTATGTCATGCTTAGCTGGTGATATATATTATATTATATTATATTATTTGTGGATTTATATACAATTATGATTTGTATAATTTAAAATTGGCATCAAAATATGATATGTGCATATTTTCATGACAGCGTTAAATATCATAATCTTAGTGCAATATCATTTTACATAAGCCATTCTCAAGCCCACCAGCAAGGACACCAGCGGAGCCGAGAAAGGGGTGGAAGGAATGTAAATAAATAAATGGAGTCGAAAAGATAAATCATCAACCTGTGCTGAGGCTGAAAGGAAAGGGGGAGACCTGGAGGTAAATGATGGATGGCCTCCGAGAGCAAGCTGAGAGTTTGATGACTCGAAGTTGCGGTACATAAAGCTCCTTCTTTTCCCTCAAGGCCTTTGTTTTATCACATTTTCATTTTACCTTTCCACAGAGCTACCGCCCTGTTCCTGATGCCCTCTGTTATGTTATGAGCTGACAGGGTAGCCTTCCTTCTGGAGAAAAAAAAATAAAAAAAAATGAAAAAAATGGCCTTCAGTCTTGAGGGGCTCCGCATACATAGGCTTCACATCCTTCTTGCTTCCCCCACGCTCCCTCTATATTATTAATTAGGTTTCCTTCTGGAGCCACATTATTGCCTTAAACCAAACACTGCCTGCACTGCTCACCGTTGAGAACATGTGCCTCTCCTGGCTGCAGATGGAGGGGGAGAGAGAAAGAGACTAAAAGATAAAGTGAGCGAGGTAGAGTCAGAGATGTAAAGCGAGAGAAAGAGAGCGAGCGAGCGAACGGATAGGAAATGTGAGAGGGAAAAAAGCAGAGCTGACTTTCTCTCTCTCTGTGTGTGTGTGTGTGTGTGTGTGTGTGTGTGTGTGGATATGACAGCATGTGTAGTCGGCCAATCAGAGCGCGCATCCTGAGCTGCAGCAGGCTGGCAGATTTGGGAGCTCAAGCGGTTCTGTTCTGGACTGGATTGAGCTGCTGCACACATACTCTCTGTGTGACTTAAAAAATGTGGAGGAACGTTGGGAGCGCTCCATCGTATTCCAAAGCATTGTCATCTTTTAAGGAAAGACTGAGAAGGTAAGAGGCACTCTGTGTGTTTTGTTTTGTTTTTTTTTTCTCTTTACTCATCTGCTGATTGAAGCTTGAGTGCTGCCTCTGTTTGTCTGGCTTGTGGTGAGACGGCATTCAGAGAAAGTCTGAGAGTTGGTCTAGTGTACATGTGGTCATAGACGAAACGGAGCAGCGGGATGAGGGAAGGAAGGCAGTGTCTGTCCATTGATCTGTGCCTCTTTCATTACTCCAGCACTTTATTGTGGCCGCATGCGATTCTTCAAAGCTCTGTCTCACTTTTCCAGTGAACAAACAGCACAGCAAGTGTAGCTGCTGAAAGCCCTTGTGGCTGATTCTTTAGTGCTTCTTGATTGCCTTGAGAAAAAAAATGGACTGTAAGCGTTCATTCTTCTTCTTTTAACTTATATTCTTTACAAATGTTTTAAGTTTTTTTTTTTTCATTCAGATGACAAAGGAAATAGTTAACGTGAAAATGCTTGAAATTTGTTATTTATAAAAGATTACACACACACACACACACACACTCACACACACACACACACACACACATATATATATATATATATATATATATATGTATGTAAGTATGTATCCTTCATCGTTCTTAGGAAAGCATTCAAGCATTCAGAGTAAATTGAGAATGCCTAGCAATCAGAGACTGAGGGCTGTCTGACAATGATTAAGTGATTAGATAAGCCTGTATTTGATGCATGGGAGAAGTTGCGTTGTGCTTGAGCTAATGCCTCCATGCAGTGGACATGCCAAGGTGACAAACGCACATCAATGGATCCCTGGAGTTCCTCCCCCGATATTACTAATCCTGTAGCAGGCAATCAGTCTCAGCATCACCTTCTCCTCATGCCACTGGATTGTGTGCAAACAGCAGGGAGAGCTTTGAGGTTACAAAACAGTTCTATAAAAAGAACTGCAATTTAGTGCTGTGAAGTGAATAAGACATGAGAAGTAGAGGGAAAAAATATTAAATTGAATAAAGTGGGCTGAATCAACTGCACTGGGGAAATTTTACTGATTCATGTCTCGAAGGTTGTCTCTGATGCATGAGCCGACTTTAACATTGAAGGAATGTTCTGGGTTTAGTCAATTTAAGCTCAATCGACAGCACTTGTGGTATAATTTTCAGTTGTACCAAAAAACAATTTTGACATGTGCCTTGCTTTCTTAAAAGAAAAAAAAAATCTGTTACTGTGGGGCACTTATTAGGGAGTGAATGAAGCCAATTTTGGAAATATGAAACTTATAATTTCATAAAAGTGCCCAAAACTTGTGTATCATTAAGCTGTAAAATTGTTCTCATCATTTTTATGGCCATTTTAGCACTTTAGGCGTTATGTTGCCATGACAGTAAAATTGTGAATTTGGATATAACTTTACACAGAAAAATGTTAGTTAGTGAACATCATTCTAATATAATGTATAATGTTGACTAACATAGAGTATTTTAATATTTACCTATCCGAATTTTTGCTTTTTTAGCGAAAAGGATCTAATTTCTGTGGTAAGTGCTTTCGATAGAGTTTAACTTGCACTGAACACTGGAAATATTACTTAAACATTATCTCACAATACAGAATGACTCCTAGATTCAATTTACATGAATATTCCATCACTAATGTTTCTTTTTGCATGTATAAAAAGATTAACTCAAGCAATGAGTGGGGTAGAGAGCCGACAGGAACAAACATGGAAAAATGTCATTGTAAAAAGACGCCTCTCAGCCACTGTTCCATCCGAGCCCCACTCTATTCCAATTAGCATCCTAATTAGCTGCACTGGATTCTAATCAGTATTACAAATTTGTTTTGAAGACCTCGAGAAACCTGCGTGAATCAGTCGAGACCCTTTTGCTCTTGAAGTGCAGAACAAGGGCACGTGAGTTATCGCTGCCTCCTGGCCTGCTGTGGTTTCAGGTGTAGCTGGAACTGTGTTTTGTTTACATGTGTAAACACCCTTTTCTCTTGCTCAAGATGCTTATTCTTTAATCTTAAACACCAGATGGATACTGTTTGTGTGAATCTGTGCTCAATTCACTTTACTAATGAGTTGATTCTTTCTTTATTCTGCATAAATTTGACTGCACAAATCCACGAAAAAAAAAATGTTTTAAAAGGCTTAAAATTGGAAACTGATCATTATATAAAACTGGTCACATTTGGAAAATTAGTCTGGGCATCTAATATCGTGGACAGATGCATTTTTGGATGGCAAATTGTGAAGATAAGGGTTCAGCGTTTGAAAACTTTGAAAACTGTCTGTTTTAACAAACCATTGGAACAGCATGAAAGAAACGGAGCTGTCGCCCAGTATTAGTCAAAATGCACTCAAAAAGCAATTTCTTTTCAAGGCAACACAATAAGCTTGAAAGAGCGAGTAAAGGCTTTGCCCTCCCTCCTCCTCTTGAAAAATCTTCAGCAAGACTCAATAAATAAATTGCGTTTCTGATTGAGCAGATGGACATTATTCTGAATGAGAATCTAGCATATTCATTTCCTCTCAAAACTAGACTCAGGCTTCTGCTTTTATTCAGCATAGTCTGAAAAAAAGTATTTTTGCTCTTTTTCTTTCATATTTAGCCAGCTATCACATTTATATATGTTTTTGTTTCCTCTTAAAATATGTATGCTTTTAAATGCACAATAGGCTAACATGGTTATTTTTTAAGGAATCCAAAATACATTAAAAATACGAATTTAGATCATTAGAAATTAATTTGTGTAATTAGCATACATGATGAAACTGGGACTCCTACACTGAGTTTTTCTACTTCATTTTGAGACACTAGTGTCCAATATAATATTTACCCTCCTGCTTCCTCTATTCAAGTTACAAGGTGTCAAGCATGCTGAGATTCCTTGTCAAAAAAAAAAAAAAATCTCAAAATACAATCTACTTCTTTGTGACGAACTCACTGTCCAGTGGCCTGAGGCCAGTAGTCTGGTAATTCTTATCAGACTGGTGCTCAGAGTTGCATCAAGCCTGGTGAGTTCAGTCAGGCAGGTTCACATTAGTTACGTTTCATTACACAGATGAATCCAGATTCACAGATGTGAGATGCTGTATTTAGAGATGTTTATTTTGAGTTGTGTGCTTATGATCATTTATATATCAAAATGCAAAGTCTGAATTGTTCTTAATGTGAGCAACTTTGATGGAGTATTTTTATTTTACTTTATTTTATTTATTTATTTTTTAGTGGTAATAGCTCCAGTTCTTAAATATGACAGTCTTTAAATGGGATTTTTCCAAGTACTCTTTTTGCAAGTTACATAATTACACCAGTAGGTGGCAAGTGACTGTGTTTGACTTTAAATCATTGATTTTAAATCATTCACTCAATCAATTGGTAACACTTTACAATAAGGTGTCATTTGTTAACATTAGTTAATGTATTAACTAATATGAACAGACAATGAACAATACATTTATTACACTATTTAATAATCTTTGTTCATATTAGTTAATAAAAATAGTTATTCATTGTTTGTTCATGTTAGTTCACAGTGCATTAACTAATGTTAACACACACAACTCGTGATTTTAATAATTCAGAATTAGTAAATGCTGAAATTAACATTAACTAAGATTAATAAATGCTGTAGAAGTATTGTTCATTCTTAGTTCATGTTAACTAATGTAGTTAACTAATGTGAACTAATGAACCTTATTGTAAAGTGTTACCAATCAATTTGTTCAAAAAAAAAAAACCTCATTATTCCCTCATAAGTGAACAAGTCTTTATGAGTGATTTATAAATTATTCACTCATTTATTCAGGAACAAAAGATGAGCGAGTCTTTGAAATGACTTAATTGACTCATTCAAAAATGATCTTTATGTGAGTGATCTTTTAACCAATTTGTTCAGAAACATTGATTCAGTAATGAAATAAGTGAGTCTTTTTTGGCCTCAAAATATTGGCCTCATTCATAAATGAACAAATGCTTGTCTTTATGAGTGATTCATTAAAGCATTCTCTAACCGATTTGTTCAAAAACATTGATTCATTCGTGAATTAAATAAGTGAGTCTTTGAATCATTTACTCAGTTGAGTCATTGAAGAATGAAACATCACTGCTGTGTGTTGCTCAGAAACCTGCAACAATTAGTTGTTTGTTGTCTATTTTTTATTTTATTTTATTTCTTTTTCTTCTTCTTTTTTGTGGAACAAAAATGGATGAAGTAACTGGCAATTGTGTCTGAAATCTAACTTACTCAATATTAACTTTAATTTATTTATTCAATTTATTGAGGTCTTATGACTGACTGACTGACTGACTTACTCAGTACCCTGTTCTCATCAGTGCCCATTACTTCCACTTCAGATTAGTACAGTGGTTTTGGGGTGCAAAGCACCAGTACAATTATGCTTTTCTAAAGAAATAGGGAGCAAAAAGTCAAACTTGAAAAGAAGTTCATAGCTTGTGGTTATGTAATGTTTGTTTTACTTGGTTTATGAAAGATTGTAATATTGGCACTTATTCTCCTACTATAGCTAGTGAGTTACATAGTTACAAAAGTGTCCTGGTCATTGAATTTGGGACACTAAAACACTATAGAATGTGGTTTTCTTGTTCTTCCCATTCATTCACCGATATGTATGCACACTCATTCAGTATTTTTTTCTTTCATCTTCCATGTTATATCATAAAATCATTTGTCACAAGATCAGTTGAACTGTCATATGCTATTGTGGACTGAAAGAATAACTTCTCACTTAAATTCTCAATTCTTCTTCTTCACCTAGTCTCAAAATTAAGTTCATTAATTTTCATAAAGTAATATTCATAAATAGCTCAAGAGTAGGCCATCTGTTGCCAGCAAGACAAAGAAAACAATTGAAAAAGACTTGTGTGCAATGCATTTTTTAATATTTTGCTCTTAGAAAAAAAGTATTTAACAAGTCATGACATTTGTGAAATTGTTTTCTGATATGCACCACAGTTTCCACAGTAACACGTCATGATGCATTATAAAGTAAATTTAACCAGACTCTTGTTCTGGTTTGTATAACAATACAGTCAGCTAAACAGTAAGGTTTGCAGCAATTGCTTTTGATAGAAACTGATGTTTTGCCCTGTAAACGAATGCATAGACTCCCTCCTCAGTCTTGAAGAACCTACAGCTCATTGTTAAACCTAACCTAACTGTTTTATTCTCTCGTAGTCAAGCTAGAACAATAGTAGAGAACAGAATAATAGTTAGAAAGCCTTTCCTATTGTGTTATTGGTCTAAAATTATTCCCTCATCATTTAGTATGTCAGTGGCTCTTTCATTAAGATTATATAACAACAAGCACTTTTTATGAAAGGCATTCAGACTCATATTGCAGTGTCTTAGATTCATTCGGATTCTATTTCGGCTACTGAATTATCGACCTATGTGCACTAATGAATACACAGAATAAAATGCAGCTCTTGAAATGCTGAATATTGTATTTAAATACACTATGTGCAAAATTTCTTAACAAAAAAAAAAAAAACAAATAAACAAAAAACTGTGTGAGGTTCTTGAGAGATTAAAGTTGCATTCACATGCCACACATGCCATGCATGCCATCTTCCCTTACAAACAAAAGTGAGTCTCTCAGATATCTCACTGTCAGTTTGTGTTGCACCATGAAATATTTATTCCTGTCATATGTTAGACCCGTGGGACATGACTTCAGCATTACTGTGACTATTTCAAACACGTCTTGGAAATGAAATGTCCAGATGCAGCTAAGGTGACAGGAAATGCCCACCCTGCAGCGTTTCCTCTGTCGTTTGTTTATTTGTTCTCTGCTTTTTTTAGAATTCCGACATCGTAATTTCCATTAGTTTTGAGGAAGACTAACCCTAAAGCGCTAGGTATTTCACTCGTCCATGTCAGTAACCCTCACGCCGTCGAGGAATGAAGAGTATGAGGGAGTTTCTGCTCAACAAGTGACAAATCTGAATTGACAGGGAGGCAGAGGAGTCGAGAGCTATCAGCTTCTTTTCCGAGGGAACCAGGGACATGCATTGATCCCTGGAATGCCGTTCAGCCAATTGAATAGACTTGCCATGCTGGAGCTCTCATTACACATCCCTTGCACCAGCAGACATGATCCCTGCTATTATACTAGAACAGCTGTTCCATCAAAAATGTATTAGATGTTTTGCTGAACGGCAAACAGCAAGATCGCAATGGGCTTTTAGGCCAATTTTCATATCTTAGATCTTCACGGGCAACAGCTAATCCCAACGTTTCAGTGGAATTAAAATGTAATCGCTGGCTGCGTTTCATTTCGCCCCCATGAAAGTACAGTTTGTCCTCTTTCCTTCACACAGATGTTTCATGGATATCTGCCATCGCCTCCAGTGAGTCTCCAGTGGACGCCGGCTCCCCAACGAATCAACACGTCTCGCTCTCGGCCCATGATGTGAGTGCCGCCCGACGGGTCTCAGTGACAACAGGATTTTAAACCATGGCCGTCAGCCAAGCCCTGCGAACTGGTCCGATCGGCGTCTAGAGCCGCCCACCGCAAGAGAGAGACCTCTGGGTGAGCGAGAGCGGGAGTTCAAACGTTGCGACTCTTTAACATGAGAGCAGCCAGCAGCCCTGCCTGTCTGTCCCCTCTGCTGCTGTGCCTATGTGTGCTCCAGAGGAGCTATGGGACCCCTTCGCCGCCCAGCCCCACATTCACCCTCAATCAGACCAAACTGCCCGACGGCGACAAGGACTCACATCACCGGCCCAAGCGAGGCTGGATCTGGAATCAGTTCTTCGTTTTGGAAGAGCACATCGGGCCGGATGCCCAGTATGTGGGGAAGGTAAGAACCCTTTTTTGTTTCAATCTGTGTGCAGGTGTGGGAATCAGGTGATTATCTGAAACAAACTGAGCTGTTGTGTTTTGTATGGTTTGTTGAGCGAATGGTTTCTCCAAAGAGTGCCGTTTTAACCAGACACAATGGCTGTGCATCATGTTTTTGGAGTCTAATTGAAATGTGCGATTTCACTGTGTTCTTGTAATCACATTTTCTTGTAAACGAGTAAATAGTGCAGGTGACTAATCAGAAACAATGTCCATGTTTTTGTCAGAAAATTGATTTGGCTTGCAAATTAAAGGCTCACCCGTTACATCCATCCTGCTAATAAGAGTGCAATTGTTTTGACTGTCAATTACAGACAAACACAAGGATCCCAAGGCCCTTTTTTGCTTCCGTTTATTTCATTGTCTTCATACACAAGGTAACACATTCTTATGACGATCATATGGAGTACCTTCCAGAGATTCCAGAGGTCCCTCTGCGGCTTAAAAATGTCAACAATGGTACAATCAATTATTTTGCCCATTCGGTTCTGTGAAGATTGGCCAGCTCTGTCGGCTCAGATGAAACCGCAGTGTTTCATGGGTTGGAATAATACAGGGTGACACTGACAGCTTTTGACATTGGATCAGTGAGGTGAAGGTTAACGTGAAGATAGCAGAGTTTATGAAGAAATGGCTGAGCAGCCATCAATTGTCTACACCTACATCCCTCAGGAACTGAGCCAAGTGTGTGTGCCATGTTTCCTCAGCACCACTGGACAGGTTTGCTTCAGATCTGCCCACTTGAGTGTAAATACATGTGTGTTCATGTGAGCTAGGCAAGAGAAATGATTCCAGTTGTATAACGGTTCCATTTGTGATTATTTTAGTACTTTTAAGAAATAAAAAGAAATTGTATTTCCCAACTGTAATGTCAATAACAGCTAAATTTACAACTGTTAAATTTACATTATTTTAATGATAACATTAATACAGTTCAGTAATTGCCCTTTAGCTATGTACAAAAATATTAAAGAAACAAAATGTGGTAATGTATTTCATAGAATAAAACTACTTATTTTCATTCAAAATACTACTGGCAAAATATGAAATATTTATCTTTAGCTGAAAGTTAAAATTAGTCAAGGATACAAGTTAGGTCTATTCGTTCATTAGAGTCATTCATTCAAGAATCCAATTAATCCAATCAGGCTGCATGATTTTGAGTCACTCAAAAAAAAAAAAAAAATTCCTAAGAGTCATTTGTTTGGGTGTCTGACACTGTATGATTTTGATTCACTGAGAAGAACTGATTCATAGGAGTCTTTTTTTTTTTTTTTTCGTAGTTAGACTGCTGGTTGCACTATATGGTTTTGATTCACTGACAAAAACAGATTCAACTCGATAGTCAGTTGTTCTGTATTTGGACTACACTGGTCTAGCTGTCTGATTTTGATCCACTGAGAAAAGCTGGCTCATTGGAGTTATTATTTTGGGAGTTTGACTGCACCAGTTGTGCTGTTATGATTTTTGTTCACTAAAAAGAACTGGCTCATAAAAGTCATTATTTTGGGAATTGGACTACATCAGACATGCTGCATGGTTTTCATTCACTTAGAAGTACCGATTCATTAGAGTCATTTGTTCTGTAATTGGACTACACTGGTTGTGCTGTATGATTTTGATTCACTGACAAGAACAGATTCAACTCAAGAGTCATTTGTTTTGTACACTGCTATAGTTGTAGCCTATGATTTTGATCCACTGAGAAAAGCTGGCTCATTGGACTTATTCTTTTGGGAGTTTGACTGCACCAGTTGTGCTGTATGTTTTTTGTTCACTAAAAAGAAGTTGGCTCATGAAAGTCAGTCTTTTGGGAATTGGACTACATCAGTCGTGCTGTATGGTTTTGATTCCCTTCGAAGTACCGATTCCTTAGAGTCATTTTTTGGTCTACACTGGTTGTGCTGTATGATTTTGATTCACTTACAAGAACAGACTTATAAGAGTTATTAGTTCATGAGTCTGAATATAATTGTCCTGCTGTATAATGTTGACTAATAGGAGTCATTCTTTCTCTAACTGTTGCATTATATGGTTTTGATTCACTACAATATCCAATAGAGGTTTTTGTCATGTAATTGGACTATGCTGGTCGAGCTGTGTTGGCTTATAAGGGTTTTTATTTATTTTTTATTTTTTTTATTTTTTTTTTCAGTCATTCTATCTGTAATTGGACGACTGGTTGAGCTGTATGGTTTGATTCATGGAGAAGAACTGATTCATTAGAATCATTTGTTCTGTAATTGCGCTACACTGGTTGTGCTGTATTGGTTTTGATTCTCTGTCAAGAACAGACTCATAAGCATTAGTCTTTGAGGAGTCTGACCACCCCAGCCGCTCTGCATGATTTTGATTCACTGAAATCAACTGACTCATAGGAGTCAGTCTTTCTGTAATTGGGCTAATGGAATCATTGAATCACTGAGAAGAACTGATTAATTTGTTCTGTAATGGACGCTGATCGAGCTGCATGATTTTGATCCACTGAGAAGAACTGGAACTACACCAGTTGTGCTGTACAATTTTGATTCTCTGTGGAAAAACTGACTCATACAAGTCATTAAATCAGGAATTGGATTAGACTAGTCACACTGTATGTACTCTTTTTAAACTTAGTCTTTATAAGTCAGTGGATTCAATTCAGTGGAGCTCTTGTTGGAACAGAGCAGACCTGGCTAGATCCTGCCTGGGAGACTTTTGACTAACATCGAAAAGAAAGGAAACTCAGTGTGACAAGATTCTTACTTATATTGAACTGCAAAACATGACGCCAAACAGTGCCCTTGTTCTGCTCACATTGGTGCCACTTAATTTTGTGCTGCTGCGGTGTGACCTGTCTGTAAAAGATTTGAGTGAGCTGAATATTTTCTCTCAGGCCTTCTTAAACTGCAGTGACAGAAATGGGTTGAGGCTCTCAGTAGCCTCCCACACTCCTCTCCAGTCGGTGTTTTTTTTTTTTTTTTTAACACCTTCTCCTGCCTGGTCCCTCCAGACCACCATCTTTTCTTCTCTCCACTTCAGTGGTCAGACAAAAAAGGTTTTTGGGGCCCAGACAGACCTGTTCTACTAAAATCCTGCCTGTCCTCAAATATCTAGTGATAGGAACATAAACTATGTCACTTTATAAAAGCTGATGAGAAATTTCAGTGGGACCAAGTTTTGTGGGTTAGAAATGGAGCATACAGAGGGGATATTTAGTTAGAAAGAAATTATCCTGAAATGTGTTGGCTGAAAAACAATTCAACACCTGCAGAGCTTTGGAAACTAGCGACATTTTTGCTGTTTGGTCATCACGTTTTAGAAGAATTTATGGTAAAATACAAAGAGCACATGAATAATGTATGATTTTTAAGGTTCCCTAATGATTTAAGTCATAATGTTTTTACTAGGTCAATATATTTTTGCCTAATTTTCAAGGCGAAGGATATAAACCGTGTTAAATTTATTTATTTATTCATTCTAATTAATAAAAATAAGTTGGCATGTTTTTTGTTGTAATCACAGTTTTTGTCTTTTCACAATTCAATCAGTATTTCATCACATTGCATTTAATAATTTTAGCCTATTTTTCCTACTAAAGTGGCGTATGATTGTAGTCTATGAAAATAACCATGCAGTTGATGGTAATATGCAAAGTGACATCTGTCTAACGGTAGCAGACCAAATTTTAAATCAAGGGTGTTCAAAAAGGGGGTTAAATATAAAATATATTTTTAAATTTTAAGTCAAAATAATTGTTAACTAAAGCTAACTAACCAAATACTGGAATGTATCTTTCACCGCTGAACTCTTCAGCAAAACACTGTATCATGATTTGCAAAAGAAAAGAAAAATAAAAACATTTCCAAATGAAATGAAACTCTTATATATTAAATTATTTTCCCCCTTTTGTCAAGTAGCATTATGCTCATTGAATGATTCTTGATGTGGATAAGTGATACATCAGTGGTATCCATTGGTTACACAATCTACACAATAGCAGACAAAGTTTCTGGCTGAGCGAGAGACACAACAGTCTCATGAGGTTCAATTCAGCTGCTCTTTGATTTATTCCACGCTTCTCTTTTATATCAAATGAATAACGTGAAAATGTTGCCAGCACATACTCGAGCGCTTCTTCAGTTAAAAAAAAAAAACAAAAAAAACAGCAAAACAGAAAATATTTGTTTAGTGTATTTTTGCCTAGAAGATCCAATTTGTTCTTCATACTGTAGATTATTGCTGTGGTAAATATGCTCCCTTTTCATGTGGAAAAGCACATGCACACACACACACACACACACACATCCAGAAAGAGATGCATTTGCACACAAACAGCTTAAGCTTTGAAATTTGTAATAGAGAGCTAGCAAGCTGCTGGCGCTCTGGAAGGTCTCTTTCTCTGTTAATCTCTTTACCAGCAGACTGGTAGCACACATTAGTGTGAGCGTGTGATAACTAGAGAGGGTCGAGTAACGCAGACTTTGGAGTAGAGGAAGACAGATAGAGATTAGTTTGCTGCAGTTCTATTGGAGTCTGTCCGGCTGATGAATATCTGTCACTGCAGCTTTTAAGATGGAGGATTACATTAAACCGCTCACCTCCTTCTCACTAATGGCAAATTACCAAACTCAGTGCCGCCCATGCACGCTTCCTTATTCTGACATGAAGGGCTCTTGGTGCAGTGTAAAACTGACCTTTCCATCAGCACGCTGGCTTTAATTTGTGGTTAGCGGCGAAGGCTGAGCCCTGATTTAATCAGTCCTTTCCTTCTTGTAGCGTGGGCAGTTTATCAAGCCCCTGCACAAGGCAACCTGTGCTCTCAGGTCTGCGACTGCAGTAACCGCAAACCCTGCATTATGGTCATGCCTGCAGAGAGAAATGTTTTCCATATATATGTTCTTTTAGTGCATTCTTGATGCAGACATTCCTATGAATATTAAAAAGACTGTCGGAATGAGGTCGGGTGAAGCAAGACGCCTCTAATGAGGGGCTTGTTTTGACAATATAGGGCATTGTTTCTTCAAAGTCTCATATGTTCACACATTAACATGCACTCTTAAAGGCACAGTCCACTCAAAAATTAAAATACTGTCATTTACTCACCCTCAAGTCTTGTATGACTTACTTTCTTCTGCGGAACATAAAAGTAGTTATTTAAGAATGTTAGTAACAAGTTTTGGTTTCTGTTGACTTCCATTGTATTTTTTGTCTAACCAAAACTTTTTAGTTACCAACATTATTCTAAATATCTTTTTGTTGTTGTTTGTTTGTTTGTTTCCCAAAGAAGAAAGTAAGTCATACAGGTTTGGAACAACATGAGGCTGAGTAAATGATAGTTTAAATTTTTGGGTGGACTGTCCATTTAAAGTTGGCGTGAAATAAAGGTTGAAATCGCCTTTTCTTCCCTATTGTGACCAGGGGGTGTTTCCTCCGAAAAGGCAAGGGAGGCAGTGCCTCCTCAAAAAACTGGATGCGAAAACAATGCAAATATTACAAAATATGACATAAAGGCATATAAATCACTCATTTTTATAAAGTAAAACTGTTCAACAGGTAAAGTTACAGCGAGAGTCCGCGTCTCTCTCGCCTCCCATCAGCCCATTGAATTTTAACAGACCCCCTAAAGTGTGCCGTGAGTTTGGTGGGGGGTAATTGAGAATGAATGGGGGAAAGTCATGTAAGAGGAGGCAGTGCCTCCATCGCAGTATGATTGGAAATGACTGCATCTGAGTGGCTATGATTGGTTAATGCGATTAAAAACCCGCCTCTTGTGTTTGTGCGCATTCGTGAATCAGTCTGAATGAGCAATATAATGATGTTATAAACATGATCTGTGGGTTTTTTTAGTGCGCAATCAGCTTGTTGAAATTAGAGGTACATCTCTGTGTCTGTGTCTCAGTGTATACATAATATAGATTTTTATTCTGGCAGTGTAAGTAATGTTTATTCAACCAAGAAAATGTGACTGGGATTCATAGCTAAATACATTTAATTAAATTACATAATTAAAAAAAAAAAAAAAAAGAGGACTTTGCCTCCTCATTTTAGGACACCACTGATTGTGACATATATCCGAGTGAAACAGTTTCTCAAATGGGAACAGGGAGGGGAGTTTATTTTGGTTAAAGATTATGAGGGCACATGAATTTTATGAAAATAATGATGTGCATGGATTAATCATTTATAATAAACACTGCAATATTCCATAAATCAATAAGAATTGTCAGTTTTGATTTCATGGTGGCTTTAAAGCACTGAAATGTTCGTGCTGCAAGATTCAGTAGCGTTACCTCCAAGCATACATACATTAAAAGGCTTCTGACCCATAATAGGCACTCTAATGGATCTAAATGCATCACTTTTGCACCATAATAAAACGTCTTAGAGCTCTGAATGAAGCGTAGATGAGTGTGGGTGTGAGTATGTGTTTGACAAGGTGTGCAAACACTCAGTGGTCACCATTATAATTTAATAGGAGAATGCATTCCGAGCCGGATCAGACTGCTTAGCATGCAAGATGTGCAACACACCCAGTTTGTTTCAAATGGTTAATGAGTTTCCATTGTGCTCAAGTGTTTGCTTTCATTCATAATCCTATTAATCGCATTTGATGCATTTGTATTTTCTAGGCTGGCTGCTTTCTGTCTGGCAGGTTTCTCAAAGCCTTTCATTTGTGTGGTAATGTTGTGCAGGGGAACAGCGTCACACCTTCTGTTGGACGAGTCAATGCATTCTATCTCCCACTCATCTTCCTTCCCTCCTTTCTTGTTGTTTTATGTGACTTTTTTTCACTCAGGATGTTGAAACTTAAAATCCTTTTTAATGCCAGTGAGCATTATAAACATGTTTGTTGAATTTTTAAAACAATGTCCTATTTTAAACATTTCATTTAATATCCTTATGAATTTCTATATCTTCACCTTGCAATGCCTTAATCGTATCTGGAAATGACGGCTATGCTTTCCCGGGCCGCCGTGAGGGTAGGGCTCGAGTGGAGACCTCCACCGTGTCCTGAGCCCTCAAGGTTGGACAATTGGTTCTTTGGGGTGGTACGCGCTGGTTCTCAGCGCCCTGCCTCAGTGCCATTCTTCCTGGAGGTGCATGAGGGGCTTACCAGGTCGTGGATGGCACCTTTTTCTGCCGGAAACCGACCTGCTAACTCCTCCTCCCTCACCACTCTCGACAGTGGTGCAGCTAGGGGATATACAGGGGTCCCCCCGGTGGAGCGGTCGGTTGCGATGCAATTGTGTCCTAATACCGCCTCCGCCCGGCAGGGTGAACCGTGCTTCCTCCCCCGGGTCTGTAGGTACTCATCTGGTCTGTCTGGCGATGCTTATGTGGCCTGTGGAGACGCTACGGCGTTACTGCAGGTTCTTCAGGCTAAAGCACTGGGGGACCTACACGAGGGTGGTCACAACCCGGAAGTTCTAAAAGGAGCTCCGAACCACACTGACCTCGCGCTCCGAATGACGAAGGCCACTGCGAGTTCACTGGGTCGTGCGATGTCCACACTTGTGGTCCAGGAGCGCCATTTCTGGCTGTGTCTGGTCGACATGAGGGACGCCAACAGCTCGCTTCCTCAAGGTCCCTGTGTCCCAGACCGGCCTCTTCGGCGACGCAGCTGGGAACTGGACCCAGCAGTTCTCGGCTGCACAGGAGCAGACTGAGGAGCACGTCCTGCCCCAGCGGGCAGCTGCTGCGTCCACCCGTCCGCCGGCTGCAGCGCCCCAGGCTGCTTGTCACTGAGGGCGGCCCCCTGTGTCCACACCCACTCCCGTGCCGCATCCGCAGCAGCCTCAAGCAAGCGGCGCCATGGAGCTGGGCGTAGGCAGGCAGGCCGCCCCGCCCGTCCAGGCCCCCGTCAACCTGGCGGTGAGCAGAACAGCAAGAGGCCCCAGGACGGGCGACCCAGAGAAAAAGGGAACTGCTCTTTGGGGGGTGTGAATGCACCTCTCTCTCCCCCGGAGGAGGGCCGGGTGGAGAATCTGGTTTCCAAAAAAAAATAAAAAATCTCGACAGGAGAGCAGGTTTCTCTGTCTCTGGGTCCCGAGAGGGCATGGAGAGTCGCGGATGGACCAACACCGGACCACACTCATCCTCCTCTCTCGCCAGCAGGCAGCAGCGGGCGGTTCGAGAGCGTCATTAAAGGCCCTACTCACGCACCCTCTGCCAACCGTGGAACCAGGTAAGCAGACCCCTCTTCGGTCCGCCACGGACCGGGTCCCTGCATTCCACCTTGCTGTCGGCGGTCCCGCTGGTCCAGCTTGTGAGGCCCAACCGTCTCGCTGGCTCCTGCGGACCATCAGACTCTGCTTGCGATTCAGTTCGCCCGGTGCCCCCCTCCCCCCCCCCCCCAGCGGCATCCGGAAGGCGGCCGATGCTCCTGTCTTGCGTGCGGAGTTCGCAGTCCTACTGGCGAAGGATGCGATAGAGCCAGTCCCTCCAGCCGATATGGAGACGGGGTTTTACAGCCCCTACTTCATTGTACCCAAGAAAAGCGGTGGGTTACAACTGATCTTGGACCTGCGTGTCTTGAACCGGGCCCTCTGAAGCGATTACCGTTCAAGATGTTGACGCAGAAGTGCATCTCCGGGTGCATCCGTCCCCGAGATTAGTTTGCAGCGATCAACCTGAAGGGACGTGTACTTTCATGTGTAGATCCTTCCACACCACAGACCATTGCTGTGGTTCGCGTTCGAAGGACGAGCATATCAGTATAATGTCCTGCCCTTCGGGCTGTCCCTGTCGCCCCGTGTCTTCACGAAAGTTGCGGAGGCAGCCCTTGTTCCCCTGAGAGAACAGGGCATTCTCATTCTCAACTACCTCGACGACTGGCTCATATTGGCTCAGTCTCAGGACCAGTTGTGCGAAAACAGGGACCTGGTGCTCCGGCACCTCAGCCAGTTGGGCCTTCGGGTCAACTGGGAAAAGAGCAAACTCTCCCTGACGCAGAGGATCTCTTTTCTCGGTATGGAGTTGGATTCGGTCGATCAGACAGCACGCCTCACGCAGGAACGTGCTCAGTTGGTGTTGAACTGCTTGAATATGTTCAAGAGCAGGTCGGCCGTTCCACTGAAACAATTTCAGAGGCTCCTGGGGCATATGGCAGCAGCGGCAGTCACGCCGCTGGGGCTGCTTCATATGAGGCCGCTTCAACGCTGGCTCCATGGCCGAGTCCCGAGGTGGGCGTGGCAACGCGGCACTCACCGGGTCCGAGTCACACCGGCCTGCCGCCAAACCTTCACCCCGTGGTCAGACCTCTCGTTTCTCCGGGCAGGAGTGCCCCTGAAATAGGTCTCCAGGCATGCTGTGATTTACACGGATGCCTCCACCACCGGCTGGGGGGCCACGTTCAATGGGCTTGCAGTGTCGGGGGTTTGGATGGGCCCCCAACTGCACTGGCACATCAATTGTCTAGAGTTGCTGGCAGTAGGCCTGGCCTTAAACCTCTCAATACGCACTTATGAGGCAAGCACGTATTGGTCCGCACAGACAACACTGTGACCGTTGCGTATATCAACCGTCAAGGTGGTATACGCTCCCGTCGCATGTTGCAACTCGCCCGCCACCTCCTCCTCTGGAGTCAGAAGCGTCTGAGGTCGCTTCGTGCCATTCACATTCCGGGCTTGTTCAACTGTGCAGCCGACGAGCTGTCACGAGTTGCGCTCCCCGGAGAGTGGAGACTCCATCCCCAGACGGTCCAGCTGATTTGGAGATGTTTCGGACTCACTCAGGTAGACCTGTTTGCCTCTCCAGAGACCTCTCATTGCCAGTTGTTTTACTCCCTGACCGAGGGAACACTCGGCACGGATGCACTGGCACACAGCCGGGCCTTCGCAAGTATGCGTTTCCCCCAGTAAGCCTTCTCGCACAGACACTGTGCAAGATCAGGGAGGACGAGGAGCAGGTCCTGCTCGTGGCGCCGTACTGGCCCACTCGAACTTGGTTCCCAGAACTAATGCTCCTCGTGACAGCCCCTCCTTGGCAGATTTCTCTGAGGAAGGATCTACTGACTCAGAGATGGGGCACCTTGTGGCACCTGCATCCAGACCTCTGGAAACTTCATGTCTGGTCCCTGGATGGGACGTGGAGGTTCTAGGTGACCTACCCCAAGAGGTAGTTGACACCGTCACTTCAGCGAGAGCACCGTCTACAAGACATGCTTACGCCTTGAAGTGGAACCTGTTCGTCGAGTGGTGCTCTTCTCACCAAGAAGACCCCCAGAAGTGCCGATCAGAGTCGTGCTGTCCTTTTTGCAACAAGGATTGGAGCGAAGGCTGTCTCTCTCCACTCTTAAAGTTTACGTGGCTGCGATTGCTGTCAACCACGACCCCGTGGAAGGGAAGTCGGTGGGGAAATATGACTTGGTCATCAGGTTCCTTAGGGGGGCGAGAAGGTTAAATCCTCCATGGTCCCCCTCTATACCGTCTTGGGACCTTGGGACCTGTCTCTAGTGCTCAGAGCACTACAGCAGGGCCCATTTGAGCCTTTGCAGACAGTCGAGCTGAAGTTTCTTTCAATGAAGACTCTGCTCCTGCTTGTGTTGGCTTCCATCAAGAGGGTAGGGGACCTGCATGCATTTTCGGTTGACGATTCGTGCCTAGAGTTTGGGCTGGCTCCTTCCAGGTAATCCTGAGGCCCCGGCCTGGCTATGTGCCCAAGGTTCCCACTACGCCCTTCAGGGATCAGGTGGTGAGCCTGCAAGCGCTGCCCCCGGAGGAGGCAGACCCAGCCCTGGCTTTGCTTTGTCCCATCCGAGCATTGAGATGCTGCGTAGACAGGACACAAAGCTTCAGGACCTCAGACCAGCTCTTTGTCTGTCACAGAGGCCGGCAGAAGGGCAATGCCATCTCTAAGCAGAGGATGGCCCACTGGATAGTGGACGCCATCACCCTGGCTTATCAGGCACAGGTTGTGCCCTGCCCGTTCAGGTTGGGAGCTCACTCTACCAGAAGTGTCGCATCCTCCTGGGTGCTGGCTTGTGGCGCCTCGCTGGCAGATATTTGTAGAGCTGCGGGCTGGGCGACCCCTAACACGTTTGCTAGATTCTATAGCACTTCGTGTGGAGCCGGTATCCTCCTGTGTTCTCACCTCAAACGGGTAGAAGCACTGAGAGGCCCCGGCTTCGGGTCGGCTTGCTATAACTGCTCCAGAGAGTCCATACAGCAGACCCTGTCAAGATCCTCCATCCCCTCGGCAGCCAGCCAGCCAGGCGGAGCGTCCGGCACCAGGCCCTCACTCGATGAATCCGTGAGAACCAGTAAAGGGCTGGGTTCCATACGTAGAGACCTAATTGGATCCCATATGTGTAAAGTCCACGGTATAGCCACAGAGCCCGTGTTTCCCCGGCAGTCAGTCTGCGTTCTTAAGAGGATTACAATCACCTCTAATCTTCCATATGCACCTAAACGGTTGATTCATACGTGTAAGTGCTTCCGAAACTTCCTTCGGGAAGGATGGGGCTTCCACACGTTCCTGTTCCAAGTAGAACGGGTACGTTTCCCAGTGTTATCCAAGTTCACTGAGTGGGTAGTGCTACGACGACAGTGACTGGCCTTCTGTTGCGAGCCCCGGCCTACACCAAAAGAGGGCGCAGGAGGCTCGCACAGGACACTGGAAGGGGCAGCATCCGTGGCGCTTTGGTAGGGATCCCATAGTCGGTCATTACCGACGTGACGTCGAAAGTGACCCACTGAGAGGGAACGTCTCGGTTACGTATGTAACCCTCATTCCCTGAAGGAGGGAACGGAGACGTCACGTCCCGTCGCCACGGCTTCTGTACCATCGCTGAGCGGCCGGGTCACCGGCTCGGCTCCTCAGCGAAAACCTGAATATGCGTTGCACCTGCTGCCTACTTATACTCACGCTGTGATCAGCAGCAGCTGGATGCAATCATCGCATGCCAATGTGCATCGGCTCGTTTAGTTTACACTCGAAGTGGATTGGTCTCTCTAAGCGAGATCCCATAGTCGGTCATTACCGACGTGACGTCTCCGTTCCCTCCTGCAGGAAATGAGGGTTACATACGTAACCGAGACGATTTTAGATTACAAAAGCAAGCTTTCTTTTTTTCCCTCTAGGAGCAACATGAACAAATCATTAACAGTAAGACTAGGACTAGGCAAATAGTAAATAGAGCCAGTTTAGTTGTGACGGTATTGTAAGATCTTCGCAGTCATCTTGTTTTATGTGTGAATAATTATGGGAACAATAAACAGATCAATGAACATTAGGCATTTCCTAAAAAAATATTTATTTCATTTATCCTCGGTTTAAGGAGTTCTTTAGTAATAGATAAACGCATGATTCAAATACTCTATCCATCTCTTAGGGAAACCTGATGTATTGAATGGTGCTTCCATAAATATCTAAGGCAAGTTCAATACAAGGGTCACTCTTTTTTGAAGTACAGTGTAGGAGGATTCTTCAGTCTTTCATACTGCTGGATGCAGCAGGTGAACATGAGGATACACAGCAGGATGAAAGAGATGGATATGAGCATCCTTAAACAGTGGCGCTGGTTTGGGTCTCTGGCTTAGCTGTGTGGATAAGAGCATATTTTTGGTATGGTTTATACTGTATGTGTCCTGCTGCATTGCAGCTGCAACCAGGCTTATACTCAAAGTTTTGTGGTTAACGCAATGGCCCCAGAAATAGTGTTGTTTCAGGCTCGCCTGCCATATATATCTGTGAAGGTGAATGTCCCTCTTAGCCAGGGGGATAAGGTTTGGAAGGTGAACGTCATTCTGACTAATTGCTCACTGCGGTGGGATTACACAGGCTGCCAAGAATTATGGGAACACAGTGGGGAAAAAAAGAAAGCTGCTTGAATAGCAACCCAACAACATGCCAAGTCATGTTTTTTTTTTTTGTTTGTTTTGTTTTTTTTGTTTTTGTTTTTTTTTCACACCAAGGGCCGTGCTCTGCCAATTCCTGCTGCTCCGATTTTTTATTTATTTTTTTTTTTGGATCAGACTCATTGCCATTTTTTTCAAGGCCACATTAGTGATCATTAGCAACTGAAATGGCAGCATTTATTGTTGGATAAGTAGGCTGAAAATAACTGTGTTTCTCAGTTTCAGGTGATAGTCACATCCAGCTTCCTGTACATCCCTAGTTGAAGTTTTCTGCTGTTTTGTATGCATATTGTTCTGTGGTTTGTGTCGCTGTAATTGCATGAGCATAGCATATGTGTTACTAATGAAGTATGTGTCACAGATGGTTTCATTGATTTTACACTGAAAGCTGACATGAACAGAAGCTATTCTTCATTATGCATCTCTGTAAACATATGGGTCAATTACATACAAGAGTGTCCATGCTAAAGAAAAGGAAAAATCTTGTTTGAACATGTTCTTAGGTTTTGAAAATGCTTTATATCATTTTCAATTTTTTTGGTTTCAAATGTCTCTTGGTTTTTAATGTCTCTAAAATGGCATGTGATTTAACCAATGAGTAAAAAGTAATCATATATGTGACCCTGGACCACAAAACCAGTCATAATTTTTTAAAATTGAGATCTGAATTTGTACATCAGCTGTTGTAAATAATGAAATAAATAAGCTTTCCATTGATGTATGGTTTGTTAAGATAGGACAATATTTGGCTGAGATACAACTATCTGAAAATCTGAAATCTGAGGGTGCAAAAAAATCTAAATATTGAAAAAATCACCTTTAAATTTGTCCAAATGAAGTGCTTAGCAATGCATATTACCAGTACCGCCGCTCCCAATACGCAGAGTATGCAGTAACTGTATTAATAAAATAATAGGCATAGGTAACTGTCTAGAGCTACAATTGTAATTTGTAAATAATACAATTTAATTAAAATTTATTTATTCATTTACTTTTCTATTTTATTAAAGGTCTATTTTGACCCTTATAGTAGGGGTTTTTTTTTAATTTATTTATTTTTTTTTTAACTTTAATATTTGAGGGAGGGGGACACAACAATACAATCCTGCTTAGGGCACCCAATTGGCCAGCAGCGTCCCTGCATATTACTAATCAAAAATTACATTTTGATATATTTACAGTAGGAAATTTACAAAATGTCTTCTTGGAACATGATCGTTACTTAATATCCTAATGATTTTTGGCATAAAAGAAAAATCGATAATTTTGACCCATGCAATATATTGTTGGCTATTGCTACAAATATACCCGTGCTACTTATGACTGGTTTTGTGGTCCAGAGTCTTATATTTCCATTACATTTTGAACGCATGTATAGTGTACACAATCGTTATTTAAAAAATGAATGAACGAATGAACGAATGGATGAATGAATAAAAAATTAAAAAATTGTTTCAGATTACAAAAGCAAGCTTCTTTTTTTTTTTTTTCTTAACAATATGCATCAATTCACAATACGACCAGGACTATACAAGTAAAGAGTGCATTTAGTTGTGAAGGTCTTGTAGCATCTTTACAGCCATCTTGGTTTATGTGTGAATAATTATGTGTGAATAATTTTGGGGGAGGTGCTCCACATGACATTTTACAATCTGGTATAACCTTGCTTTGTCATAAAACAGGTGCAGGGGTCCTCTCTATGATCTTTTTTTTTTTCCTGCACGTTTGCACCACATGATTTTGTTGGTTTGACAATTGTATAATATTGTACCTGCGTTTGGGATTATTGGCATGTGAAGATAGAATAAGAACTCAGACATATGGAAAAGTCAACAGACCAAGGGCTGTAACTTATTTTGCTAGTGCAAAAATAAATAAATAAGTAAAATGAGGTCTTTGAAGGATCAGCATAATAGCTGTAGACTGCATATTTCCTTATGCAAATTCTAAATACTTGTTTGGATATTTATATTCGACATCACAGAAAATTCTTACCTTGAGGCAGTAAAAGCAATATTCTGTTACAGAAGCTCTTATTGCATAACTAATATGAATGTGCTGGGATTAAGCCATGTTTATTAGGAGGTATCCTTTCACCCCTGTGATGCATGTGTATTTCACATGAAACTCAATTTGGTTCTGGTTGGGAGCCACAGGCTTTAGCCTCATAATGTCAGTGTAGTGTATAATTTCACTGTCTACCATGCTCTTTTTACCCATGAGTTTAAAAATTTGTCATGAAAGAGTTATATTTATATTCCAATGGAGAAAAAAGGAGTAATATCACAGGTATAAATTTAGACCTCTTTTAATCTGGAAATTGTAGGTGCACGACAGTCATTTCCTCTAAAAAGTATTTCCTCAGAGCACATGGGGTATCCTTGTGCTTGTTTGGTACATGTAATGTGAGTTCTATTTAAAGAGCATGCTAATTACAAATAAAGAGCATTCTTTGACAGGAGCTGGGACATGCCACAGTCATTACCGTGATAGATTTGTCATAAAAAAAAAAGATGTTAAAGTTTGAACTGTACGAAATGTCATTCATCCCCCATAAAGGTTATGACAGGAGTGTTTTCATGTCTTTGGCTTCTGACTTTGATCATTTATTTCTAGATCTAGGTCTATGTCATTTCATTTTCATTTAAAACTGTGCTATAAAGTTGCTGTATTTATAATCAGGGACCAAAAGTCTGAGAGCACTAGGGAAAATGTTTCTATTTTGCAATTTTATCCTTTATATTGGACATTTTATTATAATCATATCATCATAACAATTTTAATAAAAAACATAAGTGGAAAAAAAGAACATGAACTTCTCCTGAAGCTGATGATCCCCAGCATGATTTGAGAATTCAAAGAGCATCTTGTGCTTCAGTGGAAGCAAGAACTTTTTTGTACAAAATCGCATGTTCAATGCCACTAAATTGATAATTGAATTGAGACTACATTTTAAATTTAAGTTAAGTTCTTAAATTTGAAATGAATTTGAATTTAGTTATCGGAGAGGATATAGAATTGCAGTTCAAATCTGAAAGTACAATTCCAAAAGAGTGGAAAAGAGTGCATATAACTGGAAGTTTTATGCAAAGTTCAATGTGAACATTTTTCAAAATGGATGGATGGATGGATGGATGAATCAAATGTCAACTGTAAAATCTGTATTTAATTCATATATTTCATCACATTTTAAATATAATTATGTTTTGTTGATCCGGATGGAAGAACACTTAATTTCCCTGAATGCGTTATCTGTGTTTAATTTCTTATGATCTGCAATTCAGTGAATTCTTCTTCTTGTCATTCCAATTCAATTAAAATTCTATCTAATCAGTTAAAAGGGAGACTTGTTTTTCAATTCAGAATTTTGCACAACTCTCTACCTAGATTGTCAATGTGGTCTCAAGAGTTTGGGTCCCACTGTATCTCTCTTTCTAAAATATTTCACAAATAATTTGCATTTCCGCATAACATGATGTGTGAGAATAAATAATTATATGGTTTTAACACCATAGAACATTTATATTTGGTTTAAGGCAAAAGAGCAGTGCTGCAAAAATAAAACTATCTTTTCTTTGTCACTTTCAGTTACACTCAAACTCAGACAAAGGTGATGGCTCCGTCCAATATCTACTCTCCGGAGAAGGTGCCGGTAGCATATTCACAATCAACGAGTTAACGGGCGACATTCATGCAAAGAAAAGCCTGGACAGAGAAAAGAAGAGCCATTATGTCCTCCACGCTCGAGCTGTCGACCGCTTCACCAACATAGCCGTGGAACCCGAGTCCGAATTCATCATCAAGGTCCAGGATGTGAACGACAACGCCCCCAAATTCCCAGATGGCCCCTTTTCAGCCTCCGTGCCTGAGATGGCAGACATCGGTGAGCCAACAGTCAGGACCTCCGGGCTCTGGGGGGTATCTGGGGCTGTGCTCGGGGGAACAGAGGAACATTTTGTCAGTAGAGCATAGGTTTTATTAGCTGGCTCATCAGTTTCAGAGCGCAGAGTCCCATTGCAGATCTGAGCCTTTCTGGCCTGGACTCGAGCTCATCTCAAGCTGCTGGTTGATTGTGGTGGATTTATAGCGGGATTTATTAAAGCTATTGTTTCTTATATAAAGCCTCTCAAGAGGATGCTATGTATCGTCTGTTGTAGAAAAAGTGATTTCAGAAGTAATGTCAAAATCGAACCAGTATCTCACGTAAAAACCTCACACATGGGGTGCAAATATTTTGAAGTGCTTCCAAACGAATGCAGCATTCAATAAACAAAAACCAGCTGTGTTTACCTCTTTTTACACCCGTATCTCAATTTGAAACGTCAATGTTTTATAGATCTGTGCTATCCACCCTAATACATGAGTAATCCACATGCAGAGCTTGCAGTCTGCATCAATGGCAGTGCACATCAACCCTGCAGTAAATGGACTGTCAGGAAAGTGCTAATTGTCCGCAGAGTTCTTCCTTCCTATCCGAATCAATTGGCTGGACTCAAGCCAAAGAGCTGTGAAATTATCATTCCTCACAACCTGTCGGCACAATGTTCCCCTCCGGGCACAGCTAGGGTAAGGGCAGGGTTTATTTCGCACTTTTGGCCTTGAATCGCTCTCCTTCACTGCTTTTATTTGCTCTCATGTTCATGACTTTTAAAAACATTTTGAGTCTTTAAAACTATTGAGTCTTTAAAAATGTAACACAAACAGAAGACAATTATCTGCATATGTATCTGTACCTGTTGACAAAATTATCTGTACAGTATTCTGATGTGTTATAGTTTACATATAGCAAATATGGGTGGTTTAATTTATAAACGAGTCAACATTTGAAGTGGATCGAAACCTTTCATCATGTGTTCTTGTCTTAGGAAAACTTTGATTAACTTTTTGATCCACTTCAAATGTTGACTACTGTATTATAATAAAATCAATATTAATATTGTTAATTATTTATTTTTATTTTTATTATGTGTATATATATATATATATATATATACAGTCATTTATTAATTTATTAAGCTCCAAATCATTATTCAAATTCTTAATTTTTAACAGTTGTGTTGCTTGATTTTTTTTGTGGAGACTGTGATACATTTTTCAAAAATAATAAAATATGTATGATCTAGAATATTAATTTTATTCAATATATTAGATAAATAATAAATAAAAGCAGATGATTAAGCTTCAAACCACACTGTGCACATTTTCAATCATAAATTTCTCACTTTAATTATATTCACTTCACAGGCATGCCATTGGATTATAATTTTAGATATAGTCATTAGAAATATTGCTTTGTTTTATGTTAAATAATTTGCTTTTTTTGGCCTATTGTTCATTGGAATTTATTATCCTCAGTCATTATTTGTGCCCTTCTGAGTAAGACATTCTGCAGCTGGCGTGCTCTCCGACTCCACTTTATCAAGCTGTGATGAATTAATCACTAGCAATACAGATAGAGCCTTATAAGCTGGTTGAGGGCCTCTGGCCTTTCAAGAGAGGCTATTCTAGAGCCTGGTGCCTTCAATCTATTGTGTTTGTGTTCTTTCTTAAACTGCGAATGTGTGTCAGGCTAGAGCAGCGTTATCGCCACCATCCAAGCCTCACACACTTCGTAATAGCATTAGATGCTTTAAGGCTTGGAAGAGAGAGGCTCATGACAGGTGAATTCAACCTGGTACAGGTCAAGGAGGCATGAGATGAATCACTTGAATTAGCAAGCGGCATATGAGTACTGCCTCTGTCAGAGCATGCTTGTGGCATGCATTAATGAGGATGAATGCAAATCTGAGCATGTGAATAATTTTAGCAGTTTAACTTGGACATATTTTTTATGTCCACGCAGGAACGTCGGTATTCCAGATCACTGCCACAGACGCCGACGATCCCACCTATGGAAACAGCGCCAAGATCGTCTACAGCATTCTCCAAGGGCAGCCCTTCTTCACCGTCGACCCCAAAACTGGTACGCGAAGACCTCGCTTTCTACAAATAACCTGTTTTATGGACATTTTGAGATGCCTTTGACTGTCGAAGGCTACACTTGAATATTTTCTGATTGTTCCTGTGAGCTTGTGCGAAGTCACCAGCAGGTGAGTCATTCCAAAATAATAGGCTGTAGGAAACAGATACATTTTCTCTGTAAAACAGTTTTCAGGCTCACAAAGGAACTCCCAATTTATTGCTCTACCCTATGTGGATAATAATTGATGGGTTCTCACATTGTTTAGGGCCTTTCATACATGTTGTTTCCACCTTTGAAGTGTTGTTGTTTTCCACCGAGACTGAGGGGAAAATCCCCTCCCGACCAGTACCAAAATGCGTCTTTTGTCGGAGGGACTTCAGTTAAGCATTAAAGGAATACGTATGCTATTTCAAACAGAGCTCAGACTCAGGAATCTACATTGAAATTCCAATAAATCATGCGGGAAATGTGGGAAATATCATTCTCAATTGTATCTCAGAAATAAATCAATAAACCTACATTGAGGGCGATGAATATGGATGGTTTTCTTTGGAGACTTGGTACATGGTACACTCAATTACTCACACAAAGCCCGGGTGGATAAACAAATCATTTTCATAATATTATCAACACATGATTGAAACGTCGAGAGCGCGGCACCGTACGACCCGGACTACACTGTTTTGTGGAGGCTTGAAAACGCCCGAACCGTGCCCTACTTGTTGTGATGTACCACTCGCCTACAGTGTATATCCTAATTTAATGTCTCCCTTCCTCCCTCGTTTTTTCATTCTGTGCTTAGTAGCCATTTGGTTCAATTTCCACAGTGGTGGTGTTTGTTTATGTCAAGTTGAATGTGCCTGTAGGGTGTTTGTCCCAGTTTGAAAGCGCCAACCTGCAGAGTGTTTATCCCATGATAGAGCCTATTTGGTGCAGGATAAATTTGCTTGGCTTATATGTTTTTGAGTGTGCCAGGGTGGTGTGTGTAGATGCACAAACGTCTACATCAGCAGTGTATGAGTTAAAATGGTGAGTAGCATCTGTTCCAGCTGTTAGTGTGTGCGTGGTTTTTCGGCAAACGCCCTGTCAGCAACAGCACAAGCTGCTGACCCAAGAGACTCAGCTTAGTACCAATACGTACTTCCATCCCTCAGATATCCGCAATGAAGCTGCGCCAATTTACACAGAATTGCTTCATGGGTACTCCACTGTGCATTTATTTATTATGTGTAATTGCTCACTCAGTCTCCCTCCCGCTGAGACCCGTGGGATTGTTGCCGTCCTCCACTGAAGCGGCAGATCTCTGATGGCGGTTTGTCTTTTATTGGTGTCTTTGGTGCTAAAACTATGAGATTGGATGGACTGTAATCCCTCTGTGGTCACTCTTTCAACTCTTTTCTCATCTCTAATCCCCTGTTTGTGGCTATCATGAAGGTTTTGATGGGATTAAGAGGCCATATGATAATGTTCACATCAGGGGTTATTATCATAGGGCGCCATTTTAGCATTGCAAGATTGCATTTCAGTGTTGCTTGCTCATTTTTGCAGGAAGTGACTATACCCTTAGCACTGAGAGTAGTGTGTGTGCGTGTTTGAATCACTCTCAAATAATCCAATACTCCAGGTCTAGAGAGCCTCTTTTGCTCTTGGAGAGAGATAAAGCATTGACGGAGGCTTGTCTCTTCTGCTCTGAGCATCACAGCTATAAAACCTTTCACATTTTGAGTTTATCCGTAGATATACAGTAGGTGGTATCTGGAATTCTACTCTTGAAAGTGTAGTTTGCCAAGCTACAAGATGAAAATTTAAAGGGATAGTTCACCCAAAAATTTAAATTCTGTCATTAATTATTCACCTTCATGCTGTTTCAAACCTGTAAATTAGACAGCAACGCAACTGACGCATTCAAGGCCCAGAAAGGTAGTAAGGACATCGGTAAAATCATCAGTGCTTCAATCATAATGATATGAAGCTACAAGAATAATGTTTTGTGCAAAAAAAGAAAGAAAAATAACTTTATTTCAAAAATGTCTTATAATAATATTTATACCTTATATAAATCTGCTCCAATCATTTGCTCTGGAGATAGGGAAAAAGATTAGGGATGAAGGAAAGGCTGGAAAGCAGAACATCTTGAGTCTGCCATGTGAACTTGTACATGAGATCCCATGGTAATTTTTACTATGAAATTAGTACCAGCTGACAAGATACTGTACAACCAGGCCCCAGTGCACCACCATGGGCAACAAAGGGCTGTTTACTTTATATGAGACAGAAAGAACATTCTAGTAGAGCATGCTTGATCATTATATAAGTTCACTTAATTGTGAAGCCTTTATGTGAAATACAACATTGTGCTACTGAAAAATGTAGTCAAGTTAGTAGTGTTGCTACTATTAGTTAGTCATTTTCTACATTTTTCTTTTTTAATAATTTGATTGAAGCATCAGCAAAAGAATACCAGCATCAATACTATTATAGTTACTGGAGCACTTTTACATTTATTTAAATATATATATATATATATATATATATATATATATATATATATATATATATATATATATATATATATATATATATATATATATATATATATATTTCCAGTGCCATTTTTTAGTGTTCATATTTATTTATTTATTTATTTATTTATTTTATTTCCGGGTAAAATGATCAGAGGTTATTCTTTTTATTCTAGTCTAATCTGATTTGTAGAATGTGATATTTGTAGTATAACGTGGTTTAATATAGCATAGTGGAAATTATCTGTTTTTCTTCCTACAATTACAAATACCCAAGCTATTGTTTCCACCCATCCACCTCTATGTAAAGTACAATAACTTGCATCATTGTGTCTAATCCTCTTAGCTGAGAATTACCTCTACTGCACCTTTGTGTAGTAGTTAGTTCGCCCCATTTACCGGTGGGTGATGCTTAACCTGCGTGATGTTTTGCACTTTCACTATAAGGTTGACTGTTGTTCCATAGGAAATCAAACTCTCTGTACAAAGAACAGGGCTTACCAAGTTCTGCATCAGTGTCTGGTCCTGTTTGCTTTATTTACTTTCTGTCTCTGCTTTGTGGCTACTAGCTGAATACTAAGAGCCTGTTTAACATGAACATTTTGCTTTTTTCGTTGTGTTGTCTGCTGAAATCCCCTGTCCTGGCAGGTGGTGTCTGCTCTCAATAGGCTGGGTGCAATCTCTATGACATTCTCTGGGGCTGAACACTGGCGTGTGTTTATTTGTTCTGACGGATTGAGGTATCTGTTTGCATATTTTTTCTCACTCCCACTGGTCGTGTCCATTTAAAAAGAGAACATTGCATGTTCGAATATTTAAACTGTCCGTCTCACACTTTCACACATAACATGAAATTGGAATGTTCTGCTAGACATTCCCTCACAGGTCCTCTGTGCTTCTTGCCAGCATTTTGGACTACTTGTAGGTGCTGTGTGTGTATTTATATAAGACATTCAGACAGAAATATATGTACTGCTCATATATTTTATAGTTGTTGTTTTTTTTTCTAGTTATATGTCAGATAAAAACATGGAACATGTATAGTTACAGAAATGCTAGACATTTACTGTTTTCTATCCATTTACTGTTTTTTACTCATCTTCCTTCCTTCCTATATAATATTACATTTCTGTGTACATTTTCAGGTCTTCTTAGGTTTTCACCAGACAAAAGAATATGAAATGAACCTCAGTTATATACAGCAGATCATCAGGTTACATAATTTTAAAACATCAATAAAAGAATATCGGATATGTCCCACATTAATAGCTTGGCTTGAAAATGCACACTTTTCTTTGATTTCTGGATGATGAATAACCTTGAGTGTGAAAACATCAAGGCATTTCATATAGTTTTTTGATGAAACTGTCAAGAAGTATCCTATATATATTCACTAACAAGTAAATGTTTCTAGTGCTATATACTGACAGAGCTTATGCCTTTATGAAATGATGCTGTTGATTTCCAGTGTTTTTAAACAACCCATGTTGGTGCATTGGGGCCTTGGTGTATCATGTCAGTTGGTGCTCATTTCTCAGTAAACATTACCATGGGATCTCATGGCGTAAAGGGGCACATATACAAGTTCACATGGCAAATGCAAGCTGTTATGCTTTCCAGCCTTTCCTTCATCCCTGTCTTATCCTCTATCTCCTGAGGGAACGTTGGAGCAGATGGCAGCCTTTGCTTTAGAGCTGTGGAGTATGCAGGAGATGATCACCAGCATGCTTTGTGCAAGAGTGTGTGTGCACATCTGGAAAGGAAGGTTCATGCTAAGGGCTTAAACTGCATAGGAACAGTACATAGAGGTGCGAGGTCAGTATTCGCCTGCTGGTGTGTTGTCAAGCTCGAAAAGAACCTGTACCAGGTCAGAACAGGGGCAAAGCAGATGATAACCACTCGCTGTAAGCTCACCGCCTCAATAACTAGGGGTCAAAGATCTGCAGTGTACACGTGATATTCTGGACACGGACCGTTCCTTTTGAACGGTGGCTCTTATTGCTGGAAATGCCATCAAATGGCTAGCGGTTTGATTTCAAGCCATGGTTCTCCCAAAAATTTATTATTTACTCACAATCTTGTCTTACGAAAATCCATTTAACTTTCTATCTTCTATGGAAAACAAAAGGAGATGTTAGGCTGAATTTCCAAGCTTTTCTTTTGCATGCAGTGAAATTGAATGCTGACCATGGCTATCAAGCAAGATTTTCTGTGAATAATGACTTCATATGAGCCTGAACCTCACACAGAGATATACTGTAATATGGCTACATAAGACTTAAAATATAGTGCATGAGTTCTGTGGACTGCTTTTATTTTGCTTTTATGGTCCTTTTTCCTTAGTAGGAGCTTCATAGCTCTAGTCCGTCATTTTCAATGGACAAAAATAAATAAAGAATTTGCTTAATGTGAATATACATTAACTTTCAAGAGATGTTCCACCATTTTATGGTAATTTCCATAGGAAATGTTGACGATAAATAAATGTTTTGTCTCTATGAAGCCAGCTTATAGATGAATAAACTAAAGCGTTTTGAATATGTGGTACATGCAATACCATTTGCGGTAGTTATGACTTTGGTCACTTTATTTTGAAGTCCAATTCTTGCTATTAACACACCATTAACTATGACTTTTGCCTCAATAAACTCCTATTTTGCTGCTTATTAATAGTTTGTAAGGTAGTTGTCAGGTTTAGGTATTGGGCAGGATTAAGAATGTAGAATATGGTCATGAAGAATGTGTGCTTCAAAAATGCATGCTAATAAGCAACTAGTTAATAGTGAGAACTGGTCCCTATACTAAGTGTTATCATGACTTTTTTTAATTATGTTTTTAAGTCTTTTATGCTCACCAAGGCTAACTTTTGTAACATTGTAAATGTCTTTACTGTCACTTTTGTTTAATTATGACAATATTTATATTTATCAGGCTTTTGCAGTTCCACAACCTGTTGTTTTTACTTCATTTGGAGGGTTCAAGACCTCCCTAATCTTTGCCTGCTATGGGAATGTGGGCTGTTTTAATATTTGTTCTTGAACACCGTAATTTGCAGAAAATGGCAATACCATTTTGAACATCCAATAATGGGATATGGGTTATGAAGGTCAGCAGGAGCTATATTTATTCTTTCTGCCCTCTGGTTCACAGGTGTCATCAGGACAGCTTTGCCAAACATGGACAGAGAAACTAGAGAGATGTACTCCGTCATCATCCAAGCCAAAGACATGGCCGGGTCTATCGGGGGTCTGTCTGGATCCACAACAGTCAACATCTCACTGACCGACGTCAATGACAATCCACCACGATTCCCTCAAAGTACGAGTCCCTGCTTCTCTCGGTCTCTTTCATCATGGAAAAACGTCTGGATTTTAGGCACGCCCCTTCTACAGAAACCATCTAATCCTTAAATCCCTTTGAATGTACTGTGAATTTATCCCAAATGGCTGAATTCGTTTAAGCTTTATTTTGTGAAAGTAAACAACTTTTATTGAGCTTGCGCAGGTTTATCCCAAATAAACCCTGCAAATTAGCTGAGCGCAAGCAACACTTTTTAATATTCGCATCAAAAGATTTTGAATGTTTAATAAAATCGCGTCTGTACTGTTTGTGTTTATCCTCCACTTCAGAGAACTATCAACTGTACGTGCCAGAATCTGCTCAGGTAGGGAAAGCAGTTGGTAAAATCAAAGCGAACGATGAAGACCTTGGCGTCAATGCTGAGATGACATACAGAATAACCAATGAAGAAGGAGCTGCCATGTTTTTCATCTCTACAGACAGTGACAAGAGAGAAGGAATCATCTCCCTCAGAAAGGTCTGAACTAGACGTTCCCACAAAACCAATGGGTTCAACAGCCACGTAAACTAATGTCTGCTCATTCAGCCAAGCCCTGTCATTTCCCAGACTAAAATGTCTTTTCTGCTTCTCACTTGATCTTTTTACTGATGTCCTTTCTAGCCTCTGGACTACGAGAAGAAGAAGGCTTACTCTTTGAACATAGAAGGTGTCAACACTCATCTGGATCCTCGTTTTTCTTACCTGGGTCCTTTCAAAGACACCACCACGCTCAAGCTTATCATTGGGGATGTTGATGAAGCTCCGGTGTTTACTATGGACTACTATATCATGGATGTGTATGAAAATGCTCCAGCTGGGACAGAGGTTGGCATGGTAACTGCTCAAGACCCGGACAGCACAAGAAGTAAAGTCAGGTGAGTTTCCAAAGAGAATTATAATGGTATATGTGGTTTTGAGGTATATTTTACAGTGTCTATATATCAGTGCAAATGTCTCTGCCAGTCATCCACCGGGGTTGTGCCCTATTCAGAATTGAATTGAGATTGTCTTTTAAATTCTAATTCAATTCCTGAATTTGACTGGCAGTAGCAAAGGGGAAGCAGAATTGCAATTCAAATTGGAGTTTAAGGAAGTACATATTCTCCCATAGCAAACTGTGGTAATAGCAAAATCTTTTTGGTCTTATTTCTAATAGCTTAATAATTCCAGAAGTTCCGGAAGTAAAGGTAAAGGGGAAATCATATGAATATTGGTTTTATTTCATGCTTAGTTTACTTATAATTTCCATACACTGCATTGCAGCTGAAGTTGTGGTGGCCACTGAGGCCAAATGCAGAAACAGTGTCTATTTATATAAATGTCATTTTTTTCCCCAACAAAGTTTGGCGAGAGAATGCTGGCTTGAAAAAGCCTTATCTGTAAGTTTTGAATAAAAAGTTTTAAAAGCCTTGAAGTTTGAAGGTTTATATCATATATCTGAGAAATCTAAGAGTTTTATTCTGCAGCTAGTTAAACACATTCATACATATTTTTAATTGTTTAGGTTTAGCATCTTAACAAAATGTCTTGAAGTAAGGTCTAAACAGAAATGATTTGTAAGTTGTAGGTGACAGGAGATTAATTACTGAATAATCAAATGGATGAAATGTATTCATAATCTTCACTTCAGAATCTGCTTTTATAATCATTTGTTAACAGGAAATAATTTTTTTCAAACTCAAGGACACGTATTTCAGCATTCAGCTTTAATGTCTATTAAAGCATAAAGTGTATACTCTTCTTATGTGCTTCTGGAATATCTGTCATCATATTTTGAATATTATCTTTGAGTAGAACTTGTCTACATTGAAATTTTAGGTATTCCATCGACCAAAATACAGAAGGTGATGCACTTTTCACCATCAATGTTGACAGTGGACTCATTACAACCACCAGGAGACTAGACCGAGAGGAGGTAGCCTGGCACAACATCACAGTGATGGCTTCAGAGATTGGTATGTACGACTCAGGCCTGAATTCTGTCTTTATTCATTGATATATATATATATCTATATATTTTATGATGGTTTCTGAGGAAAACACAGGGAACCATTTTACCAATGAAATCTTTATATTGAATCAAGCATTCTTCTTGAACTATGGACTGGGAACACCTTGTCCAGAAGGAATAATTGGCCCTGAAGTCTAAATCATCGATACTGACCAAGACAAATGTATCCTTGAAGAAGGAGTGTTGCATTGTTGGATTGATGCTGAGGCTGCTGTTGGCATGCTGATGTGGCTTTGAAGGTGGACCGGGTCAATCAATTTTTCTTCTCTTTTTCCTATTTGTTTCTCTCTCTCTCTCTCTCTCTCTCTCTCTCTCTCTCTCTCTCTCTCTCTCTCTCTCTCTCTCTCTCTCTTCTTTTTTTCATTTCTTTCACTTCTTTTTTACAGATGCTTATCTAAGCAATTATCTTTCTTCTACACTTTTCTTTACAGTGGTGTTCAGCTAATGGGCTGAAACTGCCCTCTGTAAACGCTTGCTGATAGTGGGCTGATAATGTTAGGTCACTGTAGTTAATCTCAGTTCCATCATACCGAACGTCGACCCTCGCACATGACTCCAAAATGAGTGTAATGTTTCCCACACTGATTTTAAATTCCCATCATGCTTCACTGAATCCCATGAGAGCAGCATGAATCATACATATCTCACTGTAAGGTTATAAGCATGGTAAATGTAAAAAAAAAATAAAATAAGATATAATATCTCTCAACATATATTTCTTCAACTTGAGGCTTTTCATTATTTATTTTTCACATTTTTTCCTTTAGTATACAACATACAATACATACATACATACATACATACATACATACATACATATATATATATATATATATATATATATATATATATATATATATTGTTATTATTAAAACAACAGTGTCAGTGAAAAGCTTCAGGTGAAATGTGAGACGTGGGCAGAAAAAAATCAACATAATTCTCACTTGTGAGTTGATTTCCACGGCAGTAATTTTATCAGATTAGTATAAAAGTGTAAAATTATGATTTAACTGTGCATATGTAGGATATATACAAATAGCTGTGAAATTAGCAAGACAAATGGACTAGATATTTTTTTCTCAAAATTATTAAAACGTCATTTCCATATGATGCATTCACCTATGATGTATGTATGTCGCGTACTGCTGGACATTACTATTGGACAAATAAACTAGTGAGAATATTAAATAATGACACACTTAAAGAAGTGCCCAAAAGTTGGCATATAAATTGTAAGTAAAGGATTTAAGTATATCTCTGTCTTGTACATAAAACATGGTATTCAACAACAAATATTGCTGATTCACATTTTATGTGTCCTGATATGGCATGATTTCAATCATGTGAAATCCCTCATATATTGATCATTCATTGTTTTTTGCCAGTTATTTAAATGGAAAACATCCATGATTGAATATATGTCATATTTTTTTTCCAGACAATCCAAATCTGGTGAGCTATGTACCAGTCACAGTCCAGGTCTTGGATGTCAATGACAATGCCCCCTATATTGCCACAGACAGCGCTCTGGTTGTGTGTGAAGGCTCCAAGGCAGGCCAGGTTAGTTATCTCCTCTCAGTCCTTTTCTCCGTGTGTCCCTATCATTCTTTCTCAACCTGTCAACTCCAATCTGAACCCCTGAAACTGTTTTTCCTATCTTCACTCGTCCTTTTCTCCTGTCCTTTTTTCCTACCCTATTTCTGCACCATTTCTGTTTTCTCAAACCATCTTATTTTCATGGTTTAATTCCATCTTTCTTTTCACACATATGTATGAACACACACACTCCCACGTACACTAACGCCATGGACACATGCATAAATGAGAAACACATACGCTGCCTTTATGATATGTCTGACACCATCAAGGATGGATTTATCTGTGGCTCAACAGACATTGGAGGCTCTTAAACCTATAAATAATTCAGCGTGTACCAGTGTATTCACCGGCAGATAGCAGTCCACATCAAGCGCACTAGGAATGGCTCACAGGAAATGGTAATCGTTGCACGTTGAAATCTAGGTTCATGTGCAGCAATGCACAGCAGTGCTGCGGCATAGCCTTTATAGCTTTACCGTTGAATGAGATTACAATTTAAGCAGTTAGACACGCACAATTCACACACAGTGGGCGACAATGCATTTTTTAGATTAAATATCAATGGTCCTCTTTGAACATTTGTGTCCGCTGTGCTGGTAGTTAACCATAAAGAGTACTTAAAGAGATAGGTTACAATTCCGTCATCTCACCCCTATGTTTACTCACCCCAATGTTGTTCCAAACCAATAATAGTTTGGTTATTCTTCAAAACACAAACGTAGATATTTGTAATGAAACTTGAGAGAGGTTTTTGTTCCTCCATTAAAGGCTGCTTTTAAAGCACCACAGAGCTTTTGTTTTTATTATTTTAATTTTCGGGCTTCATTCAAGCCCAGTAAATTATTTACTGTATAAGGCAGAGGTCCATTCATAAGCGAAGAAATTGTCTCTCATTTTTTATGACTTCTGGTCTGCTGGGCTCAAACCGGTCCATCTAACATAAAAATAAAATCCTCTCCCCAATTACTGAAATTCGTGATTGTAACTTTGTAAGATAATCAGGGATTGCTGTCATGCTTTGGCCCTTGATTAAGTGTTTCCACAGAGATAAGGCAAAACCACATTTCTTGTACTGGCATCAACTCACAGGAAGCTTTTTTCTTTTGATCTGCTCTGCACACATTCACAACACTATGCTGCATGAAACAATGCAATGTAATTTGGGAAGAAGTCTGTTATGCAGTGACACAGGCCATTTTCAAACTTGGCTCTATTACTTGGTCCAGAGTTCTGTTTTACTCCCTTCTCCATGTATTCGTATGTCTTATTGTACTTTTGGGTGGAAAGTGCATTATGTTTGCACCCTCAACATTACAAAATGATTTGTGATTGTCTTAAAAGCTTCAATTACGAATGTAATGAAAATAAACCAATCAGTATGTTTTGCATTATATGCCATGACTTCACAGCAAAAGTGTGCTGAATTTATAGAATTTATGTTTAAGGATGGTGGAATTGTTTTATAAAAAAAATTGAACCTGTCTTGAAAGTGTCAAGGCTGGTCCACAAGACAAAAAAAACAAAAAAAAAAAACAGCTCAAATTATTAAAATGACTCCCTTCAAAAGTTTGGGAACCCTTGGTTCTTAATACTGTGTGTGGTTACCTGGATGATCTACGACTGTTTGTTTGTTTGTTTGTTTGTTTGTTTTGTGATGGTTGTTCATGAGTCCCTTGTTTGTTCTGAACAGTTAAACTGAGCACTGTTCTTCAGAAAAACCGTCCAGGTCCTGTAGATTATTCAGTTTTCCAGCATCTTTTGCACCCTTTCCAGCAGTGACTGTCTGATTTTGAGATACATCTTTTCACACTGAGGACAATTGAGGGACTCAAACACAACTATTAAAAAAGGTTTAAACATTCACTGATGCTCCAGAAGGAAACACGATGCATTAAGAGCCAGGGAGTGAAAACTTTTGAACAGGATTAAGATGTCAAAATTGTTCTTATTTTGTTGAAATATTTTTTTTCCCCATTTAGTACTGCCATTCGGAAGCAAAAGAAGATACTCTCATGTTTCCCGGAAGACAAATTAAGTACAATTTACCTTGATATTCAAATTCAAAAAGTTTTCACCCCCCGGCTCATTTATATATATATATATACACGTTTTTTTAAATTTGAATAAAATGAAAACTAAAAGACTTTCAAATCACATGAGCCAATATTTTATTCACAATAGAACATAGATAACATAACAAATGTTTAAACTGGGAAATTTTACAATTTTATGCACAAAATGAGCTCATTTCAAATTTGATGCCTACTATAGGTCTCAAAATAGATGGGACAGGTGCATATTTACCATGGTGTAGCATCTCCTCTTCTTTTCAAAAAAGAGTTTGAAGACGTCTGGGCATCGAGGTTATAAGTTTCTGTAGTTTTGGTGTTGGAATTTGGTCCCATTCTTGCCTGATATAGGTTTCCAGCTGCTGAAGAGTTCGTGGTTATCTTTGACATATTTTTCGTTTAATGATGTGCCAAATGTTCTCTATAGGTGAAAGATGTAGCACCAATTCAGCACCCGGACTCTTCTACTACTAAGTCATGCTGTTGTAATAGCTGCAGTATGTGGTTTTGCATTGTCCTGCTGAAATACACAAGGCCTTCCCTGAAATAGACGTCGTCTGGAGGGGAGCATATGTTGCTCTAAAACCTTTACAGGTGCATCTCAATGAATTAGAATGTCGTGGAAAAGTTCATTTATTTCACTAACTCAACTCAAATTGTGAAACTTGTGTATTAAATAAATTCAATGCACACAGACTGAAGTAGTTTAAGTCTTTGGTTCTTTTAATTGTGATGATTTTGGCTCACATTTAACAAAACCCACCAATTCACTATCTCAACAAATTAGAAAATGGTGACATGCCAATCAGCTAATCAACTCAAAACACCTGCAAAGGTTTCCTGAACCTTCAAAATGGTTACACAATAGCCTATACAATCATGGGGAAGACTGCTGATCTGACAGTTGTCCAGAAGACAATCATTGACACCCTCCACAAAGAGAGTAAGTCACAGAAGTTCATTACTGAATGGTTGGTTGTTCACAGAGTGCTGTATCAAAGCATATTAAGTGAAAAGTTGACTGGAAGGAAGAAATGGGGTAGGAAAAGGTGCACAAGCAACAGGGATGACCACAAGCTTGAGAATACTGTCAAACAAAGCTGATTCAAACACTTGGGAGAGCTTCACAAGGAGTGGACTGAAGCTGGAGTCAGTGATCAAGAGTCACCACGCTCAGACCTCTTCAGGAAAAGAGCTACCAAGCCACTTCTGAAACAGAAACAATGTCAGAAGCATCTTACCTGGGCTAAGGAGAAAAAAACTGGACTGTTGCTCAGTGATCCAAAGTCCTCTTTTCAGATAAAAGTAAATTTTGCATTCCATTTGGAAATCAAGGTCCCAGAGTCTGGAGGAAGACTGGAGAGGCACAGAATCCAAGCTGCTTGAAGCCCAGTGTGAAGTTTCCACAGTCAGTGATGAATTGGGCTGCCATTTCATCTGCTGGTGTTGGTCCATTGTGTTTTCTGAAGTCCACAGTCAACGCAGCCATCTACCAGGACATTTTAGAGCACTTCATGCTTCCTTCTGCTGACAAGCTTTATGGAGATGCTGATTTAATTTTCCAGCAGGACTTGGCACCTGCCCACACTGCCAAAAACACCAAAAGTTGGTTAAATGACCATGGTGTTGGTGTGCTTGACTGGCCAGCAAACTCACCAGACCTGAACCTCATAGAGAATCTACGGGGTATTGTCAAGAGGAAGATGAGAGACACCAGACCCAACAATGCTGCTGAGGTTCCATACCACCTCAGCAGTGCCACAGACTGATCATCTCCATGCCACGCCGAATTGAGGCAGTAATTAAAGCAAAAGGAGCCCCTATCAAGTATTGAGTACATATACAGTAAATGAACATACTTTCCAGAAGGCCAACAATTCACTAAAAATGTTTTTTTTTTTTTTTATTATTGATCTTATGAAGTATTCTAATTTGTTGAGATCGTGAATTGGTGGGTTTTTGTTAAATGTGAGCCAAAATCATCACAATTAAAAGAACCAAAGACTTAAACTACTTCAGTCTGTGTACATTGAATTTATTTAATACACAAGTTTCACAATTTGAGTTGAGTTAGTGAAATGAACTTTTCCACGACATTCTAATTCATTGAGATGCACCTGTATATACCTTTCAGCATTCATAGTGCCTTCCAGTGCGTCCGTGATTTCCAACAAGAATGTCAAATTTGGACTCATCTGAACACTTTTCCACTTTGAAACAGTCCATTTTAAATAAGCCTTGGCCCACAGGACACGACGGCGCTTCTGGACCATGTTCACATATGGCTTCCTTATTGAATGATAGAGCTTTAGTTGGCATCTGCAGATGGCACAGCGAATTGTGTTTACCGACAGTGGTTTCTGGAAGTATTCCTGGCCCATTTAGTAATGTCAATGACAGAATCATGCCGATGAATGATGCAGTGTCACCTGAGTGCCCGAAGACCACGTGCATCTAACAAAGGTCTTCGCCTTGTCCCTTACGCAGAGATTTCTCCAGTTTCTCTGAATCTTTTGATGATGTTATGCATTGTAGATGATGAGATTTGCAAAGCCTTTGTAATTTGACGTTGAGGAACTTTGTGAACATTACTGTTTTACTGTATTTTTGATCAGGTAAATGCAGCCTTGGTGACCATAAAACACTTTCAAGACAGGTTCAAAAACGTTTTTAAAACAATCCCACTGTCAGTTACCTAATTTGCATCATCCTTGAATGAAAGTGTGAATGACAGCTTGCTAAGGCTAATCATATGTCATAATATTGATTTTGTACCAATTCTGAACATGAACCGTCCCAAAACACCAACCAAACAATCCAAACTCCGACAGCAAACCAACTCAGATCCACACCTGCTCTGGTGTGAAAGTGCCCCAGAGATAGAAACCCCTGGCCCAACATGGGTGGTACAGTGCAGACAAGTGAAGAGCTTCAATAATTGGTCCAGACTCTGCATGAGGAGATTCCCACTTGCAGCTGATGTGCTAGCAGGAGCCAATTAGGTTAACAAGCTGACAAAACATCATGAGTCTGAGCAATGCTTCAAACTAGCGATCTGTTCAATGACTGTGATCCAGGCACCCAACTGGCCGAGGGGCTTTGGGTCAGCAGTCTGAAGTTAATGTATTTCAAAAGTGGAGAGGAAGAAGAAGCCCAGGTGGTCCAATTACATTTCTGGGTTATAGGGAGTGACAAAACCCATCTCTCAGAGAAGCGAAAGTGTCTGTTTTAGATATTTTTAGTGCTATTTTTCATTCAACCGTAATTCTGGAGAAAGAAATCACTAAGCTTCAGCTTGTTTTCTCTTGTTCTCGGTGTAGGTCATTCAGACCATCAGGGCCACAGACAAGGACAACTTCGCCAATGGTCGGTTCACTTTCGCTCTACCAGAAGACCTTCCAGCGAATCCAAACTTCACTCTGAAGGACAATGAAGGTAGAAAAAACACAGACAATAACAAAACCACACTTCTGCAGGATTTGTTTTGGCTTGGTAAAACATCTAATTAGAAATATTTTGACATGTTAAGCCCATATTTTAGAAGTTAGTTTCAAAAACAAATTCCATATTCAGTACTTAAGTTGTACACAGGCTCTCATGAAAGTCAAATAAGATCTGACTGATCTAAAGGGGCTCTCCGATGGCATCTCAGTAATGGAATCTTTCTAATGTTTTCCAACTGATTTCCTGATGTTTGCTCAGGGCAAACCCTCAGCGCCTCTCCACAAACATATTTAGTACCACATGTTGTCACACAGATCACCCTCATTTCCAGCCTTCCCCTCCTCTTCTTGCTCTTTTTTTTAATATCGTTGCAAGGCCGACCGAGCTGTTTCCTCGGAAGCCAGGTCTGTGTTTATGTTAGCTCAAAGTTCCCTGGTTGAGATGGCTGGGCTGTAATGATTTCCTTCTAATGCCGGACTGCTGCTTCTGTGAATCAGGGCTGCAGGTGGACCAGTCGGAGTTTAACAGGGCAATCAGGGAGATAAGAGGCAGACGCTGTGGGAGATTTTTATTAGTCAAAATATGAATTGTTCAAGTATAATCAATGTGAATATAACCATTTATGTATAAAGTTATTCTACTAATATAATCATGTCTCTGCCTGTGTGTAGAGGCCTGCATGAGAATGGAATGTGCAGACATTACAAAACTGCAGCATATGGTGAAGCTGCGTGTCCTGTTTTAACATCTGTAAAAATATAAATGGGGCTTCTTTACTTACTATAACACGTCTTGGGGCCCCTTCTCTCTAGGGAGGAATCGGATTGTATGTATAAGGAAAACTCTATGAAATGTATAGAACACGCCTTAAAGGAAAAACTGTATATAAGAGACAGCTTAAAAGCATTCTGGAGATTTTTTCTGCAGAAAACTTCTCGGCTTTGTTCTTTCTGTAATAAAGTTTATCTTCTGGCATCAAAACCCCAAGACTTTGAGAGTGATTCCTCATAACAGCGGCAGAAGCCACCACAACGCTAAAAGCCCAGAGTTCAGAAGAGTCAGTGCTTCAGAGCTTTATTTGAGTTTGTATCCTAGCCATCGTCCCCTCAGACTAACTCATTCTTAAATAATATCCCAACGGATGGACCATTACGGACCGTTTTACACATTGGGGGTTGGAGCGCTCTGTTGCGCTTGGTGTGATTGGGTGGGTGTGTAGGGCTGTCATCCTTGATCACGTAGATGTTTCTCTCCTGGCGCAGCAGTCATTATGCCAGCGTCCACACGACCAGAGCGCTTGCCAGGTTGAGGCGGAAAAAATATGATGGACATTCCCTACGGAGGTGCACTTATTTCCCCCCTGGGAAATGGCAGTGAGTTCAATTGAATAATAATCATCTTGACTGTTATGTTCTTCGACGTAGTTCATATTCTAAATCTAGGAAGTGTTTTTAATGAAGCTTGCCAGTGAATGGATGAGGAAGCACATAGTGTGCCCCATCCGCAAAGATAGCCTACGTCAAGTTTGACGCCTTGCCACGGTTTTGGCAAGAGTGTTTGTGTTTGTGTCATCTGAGATGTGGGACGCATTACATCGAGAGGGTCCCTCCTGGGCCAATTCACTGCAATTCTCTCTCAGGCCATTTATCTCCCACCATTTAAACACTCACATTAAGTTATAACAGCTAGAGCGATCAGGACTCATGCCAGAATTGCAGTATTGGCAGTATTTGTTGTTGTTGTTGCTATTTCCTATTTATTTATTTATTTATTTGTATATTTATTTCACAATGCATCTCACAGTGAAGATTAATTATCCGCAGTACATGCATGATTCGCTCTCAAGTTTTTTTCACAGGGAAAGTGTTTACGAATCACTGCTACTTAAATCAAAGCGCAACTGTGAATTTCCCATCCATGTGTAATTACAGACTACATTTTCTGCATTGTTTGTGAAGATTCGCTAATGATCATTCCACCCTCTGCCATTTCATGTTCATGTTTTTTTAATAGTGTTTGGACAGATTAAATGGAGTCTACCTGCAGGCCATTTTATAAACCCCCCACAGCATGAAATCAAACACAAACGCGCTAAACCTACGGGTCACTACATGAAGGGCTGATTTATGCGTAAATATTTCAGAGATGCTAATTTGGCTAGTGTTAACCTTAACCCTGAGTTAGGAAATTTTCCTTCCTGTAGTATCTAATGCATGCACAATAGTTGCTGGTTCTGCATGCATTAGACCCCTGGAGAGAAACAGCCCTGCCTCTTTTGCACTGCTGTAGACTTGGGTATATGGGCAGTACGGGCCCAGAAACGAGCGAATAATATCAAATATTTCTAGAAATCACAGTTTAGGAATATAGTATACATTTATGTCTTTCCTTCATAAAATTAAAGTGTATTATTTCCCTTTATAAATGAAATCATCAGTTACAGTACTTGTCATTAGTTACTTTTCTTTCTCTCTAGCAGTTAAATAACTGTTTAGTCCTTCATTTTTGTATTCAGTCTGTATATAACTTTACTAACTATATAACTTAAATAAAGTTTACTGTTATTTTTTTTTAATTTTAAATTAGACATGCATGATTTTTCAGTACCATATAACAATAACCTTTATCAGCCAATATTAGTAATATAGAATGTTTATCAGCCAATATTAGAGGTGATTTTTTTAGTTATCCATATCAGTTGTATTTATACTAATTATGCATGCTCATTTGCTCTATTTTTACATTTACATTACCTTTGTCATCTTCTAACACTAATATAAAGTTAATCTTTTAAAACGCTAATATTTTATTTTAACACTGTTAAATATCTTTAACAGTCTTTAGCAAATCTCAAAATGAATATCCATTTTCATATTGTACATTATAATGTTATGATGCATAAATTCTTTTTTTATTTACAAAATAATATAGAATTCTCATTTTGGTCATTTATTGATTATTTACTGATTTCCAGTTATAGCCTATTAATTAACTTAAGGTTGATCGTAGACAGGAGGTGGGGAAAACATTTATTTTTACACTGCATCACATAAAAAAATATTCTTCTTTATTTGATACAGTGTAAAATAAATGCATGTTTGTTGTTGTTGGCACCCGTTCCAAAATCAGAATATTGTTTGAATACTTTTATGCCGTATACAAAAGGTTGTGGATAAATACATATATAAAGTAAATACTCTGTCTAAACCCTGATGAGTTGTTGCAGGCAATTTGCCCAGAGGTGCATTTGTATAGCATGATTGATATTAAAATGCCCCTACCGATGTTAAACCCAAACCCACGCTCTTGCTCTCCTGGGAGCTGGTATTCAGAGGGAGACGGAATTCATCTTGCAAACCAAACCCCCTCAAACCCTCCCAGGCTGCAGAGTCAGAAGGCACTAGCTCAACACACATCTGCAATGTGAAGCAGCAGCATGACCGTGCATACGCTGAGGTGCTTACGACCTGTCTGTGGGTGTGTGCGTATGTGAGAAAGGAGGGCAGCGACAGCTAGAAAGAAAGTGAAAAAATTGGCACAAGCCTCTCAAAAATGAGAAAAGTTGGAGCACTGTAGGGAGTTAATAAAGCACGACGCTTTTGTCACTGTGTGGGGTTTACAGGCTGTCAGCACACTCCAACACTCCTGTTGGGGAGGTCCATCAGTAAAACAAAGGTTTTTTTTTTGTTGTTGTTGTTTTTTTTTTTTAAATCAGACATAAATAAAGATGGGCCAATGTGGATCAGAAAACATAAACGTGGTTGTTTTTTTTTTTTTGTCTTTTTGGGGGGGGGGGGGGGGGGGGGGGGTTGTGATTCCAGCTTAAAAATGTATTTATAAAATAGTCTCTAAATTCTGATTGGATTAACCCAATTTGAAGCTATTGTAAAATTACATGATTTATTCAAAAGTTTGTGGTCGGTAACATTTTTTAAATATACTTATGATCACCAAGGCTGCATTTATTTGATCAAAAATACAGTAGTATTGTGAAATATTATTACAATTTAATATAAATATGTTCTATTTTAATATATTTTAAATATTTTGTTCCTCTTTTGAAAGTCGCTTTGGATAACAGCGTCTGCTAAAGGCATAAACTGCCACCTTGGAATTATAAAATATATATAATAATTATAATCTGTATTCTGAGCTGTTTTGAGATATTGAGATTCAAAATTTTTGCATTCCATATACTTTGTCGATAGAACCTTCTTTTTTTTTATATAAAAAAGTCCCAGAATGTACACAACTTAAAAGAAAAACACTCAGTATAAAAAAAGGTTGTCACAGAATAAGAATATGTGAATAACTCAATTTAGACAAAAAAAAAATAATAATAATAATAAAATGTCAGATAGAGCATTATAATTCCAAGCTGACAAAATGTAAATGTAAAATAATTTATTCCTGTGATGGCAAAGATGAATTGTTTAGGAGTGTCACATGACTGTATTCTAATATGCTGATTGGTGCTTAAGACAGTTGTTGAAGACAATTGTGCTGCTTTATAAATTTGCAAAAACCATTTTGTTCAGGATTCTTTGATGAATAGAACGTTCAATGAACAGCATTTCTTTAAGAGTCATTGTCACTTCTGATTAGTTAATGCATCATGAATAAAGAATTAATAAAACATTTTTTAAAAAAATCTCACTAACCCCAAACTTTTGACTGATAAATATATATACACCAAAAATTATGCACATTGTGGCTTCCATTTTATCGCTGTTGTCATTTCAACAGTGAAGAATCCAAAACCATACCAGGCAGCCTGAAAATGAAGTAACAGAATGCAATATTCAAAAAGCTGTTCTGCATTCTCAGAGGCAACTGCCGAGAATGGGGAGCGAATTGTTTTGTTGGCTTCTGTTGCACAACGTCGTCATACATGCAGCCAGCGAGAATAAACCTCTGCTCTCTCTGACAGATAGCAGCGTGAGTGTGTTGGCGCGCAGGCAAGGCTTCAGCCAGGCAGAACAGGAGCTGTACCAGCTGCCCGTGGTTGTGTGGGATGGAGGAGAGCCCGTCCTCAGCAGCACCAGCACACTTACGCTCAGGGTGTGTCCGTGCCAGCGCGGGGCCAGGACGCCAGTGTGCAGGGCTCAAGCCTTCCTGTCCTCAGCCGGTCTCAGCACCGGAGCCCTCATTGCCATCCTGCTGTGCGTGCTCATCCTCTTGGGTAAGACTGAAAACACAACAGCCAAGAGAAGAACTTGATTCTTTCTTTCATGAATATGCCATCAGGGAAAGAGCAGAAACATATGAAGGGGTCCAAAGTTCTGAATCCAGAAGTAAAATCTTTCTTTTTCTTTCTTTCTTTCTTTCTTTCTTTCTTTCTTTTTCTTTTTTTCTTTCTTTCTTTCTTTCTTTCTCTTTCTTTCTTTCTTTCTTTCTTTCAATTTAAGTTTGAGTGAGTCTTCAATATTTTTATTTAAAATATTTTTGTAGTATTTTTGTAATTGTTTTCTTTATTTTATTCTCATTGTTTCTTGACAGATAGACAGATTGATCGATCGATCGAGACAGACAAGATAGATAGATAGATAGATAGATAGATAGATAGATAGATAGATAGATACTGTAGACAGACAGACATTGTTGTGGATCATTTATTATAAAGATCTAAGAATTTGTGAGATGATGTATATCCAAGATGTTCTATGATGCTTTCTTTCACTTGACATCCTGAGAAACACTGCTTGAAATTCACTGGTTGTAGATGAGAAGTTTCACCCTGCAGAATGTGTGAAAACCCCTCTCTCACTCCGGTCCACTGACAAAGCCAAATATAGACACTACTCAGGAATGCTGCACAACTGTGTGGGCTGAAACCAGGAACAACAATCGTAACGTGCACATACCTGAACAGATAGGAAGTGTTGTTAATAATACATTTAAATATAAGGCAAAGCAGTCTTTTTGCTTGCTAGGATTTAGAGGCTCTTCCCAATTTACAGCGTAATACCCAAACACAATGCTGTGGCTCCATTCCAAAATCTAGTGAGGTGCCTATCTACCCTGCTGAAGAAAAAACATATTATTCAAGCCTGAGCTGGTTTGCAAGTCTCAGTTGGTTTCCTGACTGGTCAAGCTGATCTGTTGGCTGGTTGTAGAGGGGATTTGTGCAGTTAAACCAGCTTTGGCATCTTAAACCAGCTAAGACAAACGGACCAGGGCTGAGTTTCTCGATAACGATTGATCTTAACACTAAAGAGCATTTTCTATGAGTCATTTTACGAACATTTGTTATTGTTTCACGTGCATTTCCCAAAAATGCACTTAACACAGCCGCACATAGCCCTTCTTTAAGTGCTACTTAGGAATCGCTATCCGTTTGTCAAGTGCTGAAATGTCAATTTATAGAATGGCTCATAATTGTAGTACACGCTCGTTTATTGAAATGTTATCCTAATGCTGCGTTCCAGACAGCTCGGATATAATATAACATAACATAACATAACATAACATAACAGAACATAACAGAACAGAACACATAACATAACATAACATAACATAATATAATATAATATAATATAATATAATATAATATAATATAATAGTTATAAGTATAATATTAATCTACTATATATAATAATATATATTATAGTAGCCTATATAATATCTGTAGAGACGTTATTTCTGGGTTCAATACATGGCTGGTTTTCGTGCATGTCAGTAAGTCATTGAAAGATTGTATCCCTATTTTTCCCAGTCTTTAAAGCATATTTCCTACATTACTTCTTTTATTCATTTTTTTGCTCAGTCATTTAATTTAGATGTGTATTTCTGTTTTTTTTCCTGCCCTTTTTAATTATTTAATTTATAAATTCATTAAAAAAAAAGGAGTAATAAAGTGTACAATAAAGTACAATCAAAAGCTTTAATTATAATCACATTGCACTTGAATAAAGTTAAAGGTGTAATCTGCTGATTGTCCTGCAGGTGACCTCATAATTCTGTCTTCTTACGATGCATGTAGGGATTTATTATTACTCCAGAGCACTCATTAGGGATTTATTACTCCAGAGCACTCGTAGATCTACGAAGATTTTCAAGTACTACTTAAGTTACGATGGTTTTGGGATACGGTCCGCAAGTCTGAAAGCTTACAATGCTTTTGGGAAACGCAGCCCAGTTTAGTTTGGGTGAAGTGGGTGTTTTCAACATTTAACAACTGTCATTATGAAGACTGTTTCCAGAAGTAGACAGCAACATAGTTACCCTTTTAGGTAACAATTTAAGATGTCAGTAATACAGTTATATTTTATCTAATATGTGTAGACTATTTAACCTAGTGTTTATGTATGCTATATAATTCTAAATGTATTAAAATATTTTGTTAGCAACATGCTATAATATATATAGAGTTGAGTCTCCCTTGTCCTTCACATGAGGTGAACTACTTGTGGCACATCGATTTAAGCATTCCGAATAAGACACTATTATATTGTTTATTAATATTTTTTAATTAGTTAATATTTCTACAGTTTCAAATTGGGTTTTTTTTTTTTAAGTGTTGTTGTTTTGACATTTTTATAATTGTTAATGTCTAGTTTTTATTCATTTTTTATGTCAGTTTTAGTTGTAGTTGTTTTAGCTCCTCATGTTAAACTAAATGGCAACTAGCAACCAGCTGAAATAAAAATAAGTTTAATTGTTTTATATTTTATTTTATTTCATTTCACATTTATTTGTTTTTATGGTTTTAGTTTTAGCTATCTATAATAACCCTGCTTATGATGGTCCATTTTCGTTAGTGCTACCCAGTGTTATTTTAGTATTATAGCTTATTATAATTTTTGTTAATTTTTTAAATATTTTATTTTATTTTATTTTTAAATATGTATATATAGTTTTTTTATATATATATATATATAAATTAGTATTTATTAATTTTAGTTTATTTCATTTGAGTTATTGTAGTACTTAAAGTTAAACTAAACAAAAATGAGAAATGTTGCTTCGGCTAACAGCTGAAATAAAATATGTATTTTATTTTATTTCTGTTAATGTTTATTTTGTTTCAAATAACAAATTATTATTATTATTATTATTATTATTATTATTATTATTATGTTTTAGTTAATGATTGCTGTTGCTGCCTTAAAAGGTAGGTGTTTGGAATGGGGCTAATCTGTTTGAATGAAGAGGCTCATGGCTATTTATGGCAAAAACACCATTGATTTCACATCAGCACATGAGTGATTAAGTGATTATTTGCCCAGACAAAGCTTTTTCCCCATATGAAAATGTCAGCAAGCAGATGATTGCACTCCTCATTTTGCACGCCCATGTGATACGTCGCTAACTCCCGATAGTAGTGAAGCTAATTCACATCACCATTTACACGGATGAACAAACTAAGCTTGTGTCTCCTCTCTTGTAGCCATCGTGGTTCTGTTTGTCACTCTGCGTAGCAAGAAGAGCAAAAAGGAGCCTCTGATCATCTCAGCGGAGGATATCAGAGAGAACGTAGTCACGTACGATGACGAGGGAGGAGGCGAGGAAGACACAGAGGCCTTTGACATAGCGGCGTTGAGGAACCCCGCGGCAGCCGAGGAGATGAGGATGAGGAAGGACCTGCAGTCAGAGGTGTGGAGAGCAATGGGGACCGAGGCTCTCAGCCCAGCTTTGACCTTACCGGACGAGGACATCCACGAGGTGATTAAGCTCAAGGTGGTCGAGGCCAATCGGGACACGAGCGGCCCTCCGTACGATTCTCTTCAGACTTATGCTTACGAGGGCCGCGGCTCCCCATCCGGCTCCATCAGCTCTCTGGACCTGCCGGAGCCCCAGTCGGAGCTGGACCTCAATGAGGTAGACAACTGGGGCCCTGAGGTACAAATACTGAGCAGAGTCTTTCAAGAGAAAGGCCAGCAGCACATCCCATAATGGCTGCGCATGTTCTGTAAACCAGAAGTTGTGTGTTGTTTCCCTGATATCTGGTCAAATGGGACTGCAGTGAAGACTGAAGGTTTTTTTTTTGTTTTTTTTGTCATCCAGTTTTGCTGTGGGATTATTTGACTGTTGTTTTTCACTGGCCTCTACAAGTGGAAGTTGATTTTTGAAGAAAAAGTTTAAAATTGAGAAAAAAATGAGAACTCATAAAGGAAGCTATTTTCCCTGGTGTATATTTTCTATTGCTTAATAAAATTCATGATTCCAGATAAGTAAAGCGTGCCTCTATTGCATCTTTGTCCATTTCCAGCAGCTACAAAAACGTCCGATTCAATATCCCGGCTGGTTTAGGATGACATCTTTCATACTAAACTGATCATTTCCCTTCTCGAAATAGAAACTTGATTTCTGTTTTCACAGCCTGTAGTGTTTAAGTTTCACCTAATATTTATACCAGATCGACATTGAACATAGAGTGTGCAACATTTAGTATAAATCGCCTCTGTCAAAAGCAAGAAAATAACTTATTATAATTCTCATGAGCAGAGAGTGTTTTAATTGGATAACAACGGCATTCTGTGAAAGATAATTGGATTCAAATGCTTGAGTGGGCACCTTTTATTACTTTCCTAGGACTTATAAATCAACTGTGAAAAGTCTGTTGCAATCCAGTCCTGATCAATTCCCACGAGCCTCACAACATGCAGATAAAGAGCCCATGGACTGCTTTAATAGCCACCGTAATGATGATGATGACTTCAGAGCGTCAACACGGTGGCGGCTTTTACTGATCTAAATGCGCTCGGCTGTCACAAGTAGTGTTGGATTGTTTAGGAGGACGACTTTTTGAATACTGAGGGAGCTTCAAAAGTGGGATCGTTTCCTCTGACAACAGCATTAGCTAATTAGTAAGCCTAGTCCGGAAACATACCTACTGACAGATACATCAATGATTTTAAAGAGACAGTTTGTTAAAATGACGACAGGAGGAAATCCGTGTTTTTGACAGGCTATGCACCAGTTGGCTAATCGCACAAATCGTCTCGCTTCCTCAGTTTTCTCCTAATGGGTTAAATGTACTTAAATTATTGGAGGAAACTTATTTCTCCCAAATGAATTCTCTGAAAACTCAAGCCATCAAGTTCACCTATGTGGTGTTCTACTAGTCTTAAATACTGCGTATACTAGTCTTAAATACCAGACTTAAAGCAGCTTTATGTAGACTTGTGTATTTTTTTGACTTTGGAGCCCATTACAGTTAAGTGAGCGAAATTCGACATCATAAATATATCACTGTCATTATCACAGTGGATATCTGTACACATGCATTTGTTTCCTCCATAAAGCAATTCGCCCTTTTCACAAAATTTTGTACTTATTCTCCAACCTTATATACTCCCAGAACAGACATTTCGGGCCTTATTAGCAGTCAGTGAACAGTATCATCAGAATCATTTAAAAGCTGATATTTCAAGGTTAAATGCATAAATGAATAAAACTTGCATACAGTTGATTTAACTCCGATTTGTGATTAAAAAAGATCATTAGGTACAACTGAAATGAGAATGTTTATGCATTTTGAATTTTATATTTAGATATTTATGTGATAAACGGAAATATAAGTAAAATATTCTTATTATAAATTCAAAATATGTTTAATAATAAAATATATATTTTAATAATGTATGCGTATGGGAAAAAATCAACAGGGCCCAAGTTCACCAGAGGAAAACTTATCATCCTAATAGCTAATTCTCTCAAAACTTGACTCTCGACTGTAATGAAACAACATCAACATAATTAAACAACTACTACATGTCCACATAATCTGCTTTGCTTTGACCAATGATGCATAATTAAATTATTCAAGCAGAAGTGCACATGGGTATTCCCCTTGGCTCAGTTTTATACTTGATTGTTTTAAGTTATTAGGATTTAAATTCTTAATTTTATGGACTTTGAAGCCAAAGCAGTTTTAGAAACACACATATTTGTAGTATTATTGCAAAATGTGCCCTATCAAAGCTGTTCAGTTAGGACCACCTAACTGTTTGCATAGAGTATGCATTTGAATTGATTACATTCGATTGTCTTTGAACATTGTAATTGGTCTTTAAAAGTCATGATCTTTAGCTCAAACTTTAATATATTGCAAGAATGATGCCAGTTCCTGTATCTTTAATATTACATGACCATGTGATGATTGGTCTTCTGACCATTGTATTGTAAGCTTTATAATCTGCCCACGAAAAGAAAACCTCACACTGGTACAGCCAGCAAAGAGTCACGGTATTTAAGAATCTGACATTTAATTACCCAGCATAATTGTAATGATAATATCTGCATGATCTCTCTTATTTTTGCTTGATACCTCAGGCCAATGTGCCTCGGGCTTCATTTTTGACTGATCTGGCTGTTTATAAATCAGCAGTCAAAGTTATATATAATTATGTTAAATAGTTTTTTGTTTTTTGTCCGCCATCCACCAAAGCACACTCAATAAAAACAACTCACGCACATCACATCCAATCCACCAGTGCATTTTTCTTCCTGTTTCATCCTTCAGTGTTTATTAATAATTTGTTGTTTTTGTTTGCACTGAAGAAGTGTCTATTTTGTTGTTAATGATGATGATGGCAGTGGTGGTGATGATCTAGACTGTTGATTAGCCTCATCACAGAAATGGACTTTTCCTACACAATCTGGCAGCTCATCAACGCTCTGACCCTGATTATTGTGAGCCGAATACATCATTATCAAGTGACCAAAAGCAGATAAAACATTTTAAGTCAGTCTGAAGTGGGGTGAAATGGGTCTGAATTTTTAGTAACTGACCTGTTCGATTTAGGTGATTGACTCTGGATGAAGTACACATAGATTGCCATGTCACTTCCGATTTTTCTTTTGAATTCAATGCAGATTTGCAAAGTGTAGCAATTCCCCAAATTGTTCAAAGCATGAAAGGTAATAATTCAGTTATTGTATGAGACTGGTCCACTCAAAATGTATAATAATATCAAAAAATAATAACATTCAAGACTTCTATCTATCTATCTATCTATCTATCTATCTATCTATCTATCTATCAGTTCCTGATGGATGGAAGCCTCCCATTACATTTTTGTAATGTAAATTTTAATGTAAAATATTATTTTCTCGATTGAATATTCTGCATTCAAAAAAAGAGCCACATATGGAAGCAAAATGGTTGGTGAGTGGCAATTCACACTGAATTTAACAAATGAATCACTAATCACTTCAGCTGCAGTGTTTTTTTTTTTTCATTCAAGCTAACTGAGTAACACATTATTGTTTATTAATAAGATCTGACAACTTTAAAGACTCAACTTCAACTTTGCATCAAAGAATTGATTCTAACTTGCGTTTTAACATTGATACTGGTCTTTGTTTGATAATTAAGCTGTCACGTGGACTGAGTCTTTACAATGCAGAACACAAGAAGTATTCCGGTTTTCATAAGTTTAATTTAATTTCCCTTTTAATGTAGAATTATTTGTTTTTACAGAATACAAGTTACTAAATAGGAAAATACAACACATTCACCTATGAAATGTATTGCTGATGTGATCTTTTTAAAACTTTCCTACCCTGCACGCAGCAGTAAATTGTCATAATCATTTTTGTAGTCTGATTTTACTCTTCTGATTTTTTTTTCTGATTAAATGAGAGCAGTGTTATTCCATTCTGACAGTGTGAATAGTTTTGTGATATTCTCACTGCTCACCGTGTATTTTCACATCAACAAGGTGTAAGTTATGTCCCCATTTTTTCCAACTTTTTATTCCTTGAATAAAGAAACTAAAATGGCACTGTGAAAAGAGAGGCACTTTAACAGGCCTGACCTCTATTAGTATAGTTTTCAGTTCATTTTCATACTCATGTCTCAGAAGAAAAAAAAAGCCATAGTCAACAGATTTTGTTGACAGATTTCTCCTTTAATATCCCTCAGCTTTGTCCTTTTGCCTGCACTGTTCTAATTATACAGTCCAATTAGTGTTAGAGGAGCTCATCAATGCCGCAGCTGAGACGAGTGGCCCAGTTCTGCTCTGCAGTCATGCACTTAATGTTTAGACCTATCAGACAAGTTCATATCTGAACTGTGAGTCACTGCAAAAGATATAGAAAAACATGATGGCTCTAATTGTTAATAAAATGCCTTTATATTAATTCTGTATGATAGAATTGAAGTTAGGTTTGCCCATTTGCGCTAATGAGTTTTACTGTTTCATGCTAGCCCACTTTAACAGATCTCTGTTGGGATAATGCTCAGTGAACTTATGCAAATATTTTGGAAAATAATACACCCCAACAGATCCACCAAACATTTCTTCCTGTACAGTCTTGCTTTCAAAGCAATTAAAACATCTCGACTGTTAGAATAATTTGAGATTCAGTTGGCAAATTCTCTAGAAGGGTATAACAAAACATTGGAACAATCAGTCATGATTTTTGTGTGATTGATTTAGTTCTGATTGATTACTGTCTTGTAGTTTTTTTATTGTTCTGGTTTTCATTCAGATGTCTGATGAGCTTATCCAACAGCTAATAACTTCCGTTCAGTGTGCTGCTGCAAATTATAATTGTTTTCTGTGTGTATGACATTTTACTGCAATTATTCTTGGTAACGCTTTATTTTGATACTCCACTTTAGACATTCTACTAACAGTAACTTTGCAACTACATGTCAACTAGCAGTCATTAGAGTATAGACTGTCTGCTTAATATCTTCTAATACTTTATTGTGATACATACAACATACTGACTATGAGAAACTTTGCAAGTATATGTCAACTTATTCTACTAACCATAAAACCTAACCTATAAGTCTACTCTGAGAGTTAGTAGACATGTAGTTGCAAGTTAATGAGAATTAGTTGACACGTAGTTGCAAGATTACTTATAGTTAGCAGAATGTCTAAAATGGACTATCAAAATAAAGTGTAACCATGTTGTTTAACAAAAAACAGACTTGAATAATTGGAGTTCAGTTCAGCAAATTTAAACCATTCAGAATTTTGTGGTCAAACTATATCCGAACTTTGTTTATTTTTTATTTATTTATTTATTTATTTATTTTGTTGCTGTTGTTGTTGTTGTTGTTTTTGTTCAGCAAGCACACATAAGATTGATCAAAATTGACAGTTCTAATGACAATGTTAGAAATGTTCTGCTTCAAAAAAAGGCAAATACATTTTGAACGTTCTATTCATCAAAGAATACTGAAAACTATCATTGTTTCTGAAAGAAAAAGCAAAACTGTTGTTTTCAAAACTGATAATAATAAGAAATGTTTCTTAAGTATCAAATCAGCATATTGGAATGGTTCCTGAAGGATCATATGACACTGATGACTGGAGTAATGGCTGCTGAATTCTCTTTTTCTGTATAATAGTTAATTACATTTTTAATATAATGAAATTACAAACAGGTTTTTTTTTTTTTTTTTTTTTTTTTTAATTGGTAATAATGTTTTATTGTCTTTCAACATTGTATTTTTGATCAAATAAATGCAGCCTTGGTAAGCACAAGAAAAAAATTGTAACAGCACAAACGTTTGGACAATTAATTTAAGATCCATATCAAAATGTGGACAGACTCAGGTATCTTTAATTGTTTGTGTTTGAAAATATATTCACATTCATTAAAATACATGGGAAAGCCTGCACAAACCCAGTCTTGGAAATGTTAGAAAAGTGCTTCTTTTTTTCATATTCCTTTTTTGCTCTCTTTGTTTGTCTTCCTCAGATGTACTTGCCACAAAAATAGACCTTGAAAGAGTCCCGCAATGTCAAATGCATTTGATCCCGTCTGCATAAATTGCTTGGGGAATCAAACCGTGATGAGCTGTGTGACACAGAGTTTGCTAGTGTGCAGCAATTTCCCACGCTGCCTTTGATGACTACTTTTATGGCGCAGGAGCTAACGCTGGTGCATTCTCCACGCCCCTGTTCAACATGGCAGCTTGCATTAAAAATAATGAACTACATAATTGCCCATTTCATTACTGGCCCATAGATGACACACAGCCGTTTTGTGTGTAGATTGAGGATAATTACTTCCTGGGACCTAGATGCCCTTTCCGAGACATAGCCTACGTTGTGCTCTAGTGCGAGACTTGTTTATCTACTGCTTTTCTAGTAAGAACAATGAACTCTCTCTAGAAACCATTTCATCAAAACAGCAGAGATTTTGTGGAACTACAAATGCCCTCATATGGCTTTCCTGGTTTTTATATTTACTGGCCCATTTGTAAAACTGACCAAAGACTCTTGAGCAACAAACTTTGTAAGGATAATGTGTATCAGACTTGTAGGACATTACTATACAGAATACTAATAGAGTACCTTAGTATATGTTGAGCCAGATAAAACTGTTTTCTAAAACTTTGGCCCCGGAGCTCAGACGGGACGGCATCAGAATATGATTAAGTGGACACTGTTCATCATGTTCATAGTGAACTAAAGTGAACATAAGCAACTCCAAGTGAGTCTATATAGGCTAGTTGGTCACAGGAGCACTAGGGGCCGATCTAGACAGGAGAGATGCATCATGGTAACTTTTCGCCAAGGTCATTCAGTTTTTTGAGTAGGACATTCTGCTCCCTAAAAGTAAAAATATAAAAAAAAAAAAACTTAATAATTGCTTAGGGCAAATCTTATCTTTTACTGATAGAGTAGATAGTAGTTTTTGTTGTTGTTGTTGTTGTTGTGTGTTTTTTTTTTTGTTTTTGTTTTTTTTTTCCCATTAATCGTGGTCTAATGGTTAGAGAGTAGGACTCTTAACCCAAAGGTCGCGGGTTTGAGTCTCAGGTCCGGCAGGAATTGTCGTGGGGGGAGTGAATGTACAGTGTTCTCTCCACCCTCAATACCATGGCTTGAGCAAAGCACCGAACCCCCAACTGCTCCCCGGGCACCTTAGCATAAACGGCTGCCCACTGCTTCGGGTGTGTTCACGGTGTGTGTGTGTTCACTGCTGTGTGTGTGCATTTTGGATGGGATAAATGCAGAGCACAAATTCCGTGTATGGGTTACCACACGTGACTTTCAATTAAAATTGCAATTACAATACTGCTGTATATTCAATCATTTGCCAGTTTTAAATTTATTGTGTACAAGACACACTAACTGAATTAACTAAACGAATGAATAAATAAATATCACAATGATACCAGGAAATTATTTGTAACTGCTACTGTAAAAAAAAAAAATAATAATAATAATAACAATAATAATAATAATCTTTAAAAATTACTTTTTAAAATTAAAATTTACTGTATGAATGTCACAATCCCTAGTCACCATCCCAGTCACAGCCACCAGCAGTCCTTTGGACTCCATTTCCCAGAATCCCGCTGGACTCATACCTTCACCTAGTCCCCAGTCAGAGAACCTGCCACCATTTACCTCATTACCTACCATATATAAGCAGTCACTTTTCACACCCTCATTGTCTGGTCTCGTCTAGGTTTACCCATACTTGATTCCTTCCCTATTCATCTGCATTCTCACGCCCTGTCGTCTCTTCTTCAGCCTGCCAACCTGCAAAGAGGAAATGTTGTTACTCCTTACCTGACGCACCTAACTGGACTCTCACTTGTCATCAGTGTTGCCAATTTAGCAATTTTGTAGCTAGATTTAGTTACTTCCCCACCCCTTTTTCAAAAGTTTAGGGACAAATATAGCAACTTCTTGGACAAACCTTATCTAAGTTTTTATCTTGCCCACTGATCTATATTCATCTTTATATAGATCAGTGAATTTATCATTATGATGTCATCTAGTGACATTTAGCTACCAGTTTTAGCTACTTTCAATTGAAAGCAGTTGGCAACACTGCTTGTCTAGGACTCTTGATTGAGCTTCATTGACTGTTTGTTTGAACTTACCTGTTTGGATCTCCTGAAAGGATAAAGATAAGGACTGTTCTGTAGATTTTTGAAAATAAAAATAGGAGTCACCTAATAATTTACAGTGAAAACATTCAAAGAAAGGATGTTACTAGATGTTCATCTGGGACTGTTTTTATTTTTTATTTAAATAGTAGTGTTTCTGTGTACTTTTGCAGTCAGTTGTCTACATAAGGGTGTTCTGTGTTACATTTTATGTTGTTTATAATGTTATTATTGTGTTATATTGATGGTGTTTTGTCTTTGTGTGAGTAACACTTTAAAGAATGAAAATAATTTTCGTCATTTAGTCACCTTTGAGTCATTCTAAAACATTATGACTTTCTTCTGTTAAACATAAAAGAATATAATTTTGAGAAATGTCAATTGTCCATACAACAAAAGCAACTGATCATCGAAAAGATTTGGTAACCAACATTCTTCAATATCTTTTTTTGTGTTCTGCATAAGAAAGAAAGTATTGACAGCTTTGGACATGTGTGTGAGTAAATGATGACACAATTTTTATTTCTTTAATTGTTAATGATATGATTTATCATAACCCATTATCCTGCTTCCACGGCCCAGTCCTTATGTCAGTATCCAAAAGCATTTACACAACAAAACCAAAAAGGACCTGCGCTCATCAGCTCACGTCCAACAAAAACACGTCATTTAAGTCTAGACATCCCCGAGGCACACAAGCAAACTTGCTCAGTGATGTTATAAACGGCAGATGGTTGAATGAGACTACTTCTGCTTTTAGATGATCAAGAGAGCAGACAGCGACAACTCAAGGCACTCTTACCAGACTATGGAAATTATGGAAACAATTAGCAATATCCCTGTGGAACATTTGGGCAGGGCACTTTGCGGCACAAACTGCACACTGTGAAACGTTTTTGCCCAAATTGTGTTTTCTGTTTCCCTTTTTAAACCTTACAAGTGAAAATTGCAGAAAGTGACATAAGTGTAATTGGGCAGATTGTTCAGGTGATAATTGGATCCAACCACTTAACACACCGGTTAATGGCACGACTGTTGCATGATAATGGCAGAATTCCAGATTCTTGGTGTGATAAAAATGAAAACCAAATCCTGTAAGACGGATACTTGACCATCCGCTCAAACCTCGCTGTAAACATTTTCACTAACTGAAAGCATGACCACTGGTCTCCATTCTCTTGTTGATTTCTTTGGAGGCAGGAGAGCTGCCACATGAGAGGGATGCAGTATAGTGTGTCCACAGTAGTAATCATTTGTCAGGCTGTCATAGGTGTGGGGTTGGCTGAATGGGAAAGTGGTGCCTTCGGGCATAGCTGGGAGCCGGTTTATAGATCTGACGCTTGCTCTGACACTAGAAGTCTACTCACACCAGGACATTCCTCTGAAGAGACACTAATTCAATGAGTTTACTATGACATACTGTGAAGACATGTAGTAGAGTCTATAGTCATCAGCCTTAGCTGTCCAGTCAAGTTTTCTCATTCTAGGCTTCCTCTTCCAGTGTTAGCATTCACGTATTATTATTTCATGATTGCCCCTTTGAATATTTTATTTTATGTCAAAAAATAATTTGACAAATAAAAAATAAATAGCAAAAATATATTTTGGTAACTTTACTATAAGGTTTAATTTGTCAGCATAGTTTAATGATTAGGCATCATGAGCTAACAATGAACAACACTTTTTATGAGCATTTATGAATCTATACGTATGTTAATGTTCATTTATATTTATATAATTTATAATTTGGTTCCAGGTGTGTCTTGTCATCCCCTCGTTATGTTGTGTATTTAAAGAGTGTTCAGTTTAGTTTCCAGCGTCCGGTATTGAATGTCTTCACTCTCCCTACTTGTGTGTTCCTGCCTGTTTCCGAAGAATAAAGACTGTTTGTTGATTCTCCTTCGACTCCACGTTCCTTCGTCTCCCCGTCTCCATAACAGTAGGTGAATTGTGACAATGTATATGTTAATAATTTATAATTTCATTGTATGTAGGAATTAATGCAGATTAATAAATACTGTAAAACATGTTTGTCTATTTAATGTTAACTATTTCATTAAATTTTGTATAATGAATTTAACCTTACTGTAAATTGTTACCAAATTAGATTGCCATTCAAAAGTTTGAGGTCAGTAAGATTTTGTTTAATAAGAAATTTAAGTAAAAGTCTTTACATATAAAGCATTAAAAAATAGTTTTAATTAATAAATTATGCCTTGTAATGCACCTTATAATGCATTATATGATCTCATGAATAATTGTAACAGTTTTAATACATTATAATGCTTATCTCTATATTGCTACACCTTTATAAAGTGTTAAAACAAACGGCAAACAACACAAATTTTAATGCATTTAAATATATAATAATTATATATTATACACAAAGGCTGTATGTAAAGTCTTTTACTTATTCAGTAAAGATACATTACAATGATCAAAAGTAAACTTTTGCATTGTTGCAAAAAAAATCAGTTTCTATTTCAGATTGATGCTGTTTTGAGCTTTCTTTTCATCAAAGAATTGTGAAGAAGAAAAAAAAAGAAACGTGTCATTGTTTCCACAAAAAAAAAAAAAAAAAAAATATTAAGCAGTACAACTGTCTTCAACATTGATAAGAAATCAGCATATTAGAATATCTTCTGAAGGATCGTGTGACACTGATAACTGGATAATATTATCTTACGCACCCCAAATTTATAAGATATTTCATGTCATGTCCTTCCTTCCTTCCTTCCTTCCTTTATGCATTCATTCATTCATTCATTCATACATACATATGAATCACAAGAGCAGTAGCACTGGACACATTTTAAGTTAGTTATATTATTAAGGCTCATATGATTTTAGCTTAGTCTACAAAATTAATAAAACAATCTAATATTAAACAAAATGTGTTAAAGCACAGGGTGTAAATGTAAACATGTGACCAGAGTCATTTTTAAGCTAAGACTATACACATGATAAGAGATAATAAATGATAACTTACACATCCCTTCAGAGTCTGGAGCTGAGAGCCAGAGTAGTACAGCATATCTGTGAGCTCACCTGTACACAGTTCAGTACCTGCCTCGGTCACAGCATTTTGGCAGCTCTGTTCCTGGAGCATGAAGCTATTTTTACCTGCCACTCTTGTGTGACTGGAATCTCTGAAGTCAATCAGAACCTCTGTAGTCAAGAAAAAGATATGCCACACAATCAAGAATAAATAAAAATTGGAAAACAGTAGGTACCATTAAATCTTAAATGAGGAGTGATAGAAAGCACACTGTTGAAATGGCATAGATGTCTAGTCAATACAAAATAAAGTTAACTCTGTTATGGTGAATTATTTGGAATTAGTACATTCAGCCTGTCACAATAATTCTATACAGTACTGATCAGTGCTTCAGAAAGATTGTTATCGTGCAGCGCTAATGGCCTATAATCTTTGACAAATGTCTAGCAGTTTGTAGTGATGTAATAATTGACCCTTTGTTAAGCCCCTCCCATTTGGTTACTGTTGCTAGGTTGACAAGATTTTCCAGCATCCAAATACACATCATTTATAATAGACAATAATGCAGTTCCCCTTTCAGTCGGTCACTCCGAGTCACGTCGGATGACCGACGAAATTGGGATCTCGCCAGAGAGACCAATCCACTTCGAGTGTAATTAAATGAGCCAATGGACATTGGCATGCGATTATTGCATCCAGCTGCCGCTGATCACAGCGTGAGCATAAGAGGCAGCTGGTGCACCGCATCAATTCATCCTTTCGCTTCAGAGCCGAGCGGTAGTGGTTGAAGCTACTGCTCTCCCTTCCAAGAGAGTGTTCTGCGAGCGAGTGCGGGCATTACGGCGCAGCAGCGGTGGTCACGGTGTCCAGGAGAGAAAGATCGTTTTCCCGCTGACAGCCACACTAGGAGTGTGTGGTGGCCAGCTCCCCTGCGTGCTTCAGCACTAAAAGAGCATTTCTCTGAAAGAGCAATTTCTCTAAAAGAGTAACACGGGTGATCGCGTCTTTTTAAAGATGTCTTATCACCCGTGCATTTCTGGGTGTAGTCGTTTCCTGGCACCTCAGGACGGTCACGATCGCAGCCTCACGTGTCTGGGCATTCAGCACGCTGAGGAGGCTTTCGTGGGTGGTTCATGTTCTTCTTGTGGGGACATGACCATCTCGGAGTTGCGTAATAGTCTCCGCTATGTCAAACATGGGGGAGTCCCTCTGCCTCTGCCGCGATCCGGCGTGCGCGCTGGATCCAGTGGAGTCAGAGGTGATTTGAGGATTATGGTGAGGGCTTCCCCAAGTGGAGCTCCTCACCCCTCAAGCACTCCGCAGCCGGTGGAGCTGCCGAAAGAGCGCGCTGGCCACGCGTTTCCTTCGGTGCCCCCTCTGACGACCAGATGTCGATCACTGCATCGGAGGGCGGGCCCTCTCTCTCCAGTGATGACGACCCGGCTGCGTTGCCCCCTTCGGGTGTGGTAGCGTTGTCCGAGCCAGACCCAGAGATGACGGCTATGCTTTCCCGGGCCGCCGCGAATGTCGGGTTCGTGTGGAATCCTCCACCGTGTCCCGATCCTTCGAGGCTGGACGAGTGGTTTCTCGGTGGGGGTCGCACTGGTTCTGGTGCCATTCTTTCCGGAAGTGCATGAAGAGCTTACAAGGTCGTGGAAGGCACTTTTCACTGCCCGAAACAAATCTTGTGGTTCCTCCGCTCTCACCACCCTCGATGGCTTTGGGGTATGCGGGCATCCCCTCGGTGGAGCGGTCTGTGGCCATGCAACTGTGTCTAACAGCCGCTTCTACCCTGCGGGGTGACCCGTGTCTCCCCTCACGGGCATGTAAGTATTCGTCAGGTCTAACTGGCAGTGCTTATAGAGCCTGTGGGGAGGCGGCTTCTGCCCTCCATGCCATGGCGTTACTGCAGATCCACCAGGCCAAAGCCTTGAAAGACCTGCACGAGGGTGGTCACGACCTGGCGGTTCTACATGAGCTGTGTGCTGCGACGGACCTCGCGCTTCGAGCGACGAAGGTGACCGCACAGTCTCTGGGTCGTGCGATGTCCACGCTAGTGGTCCAGGAGCACCATCTCTGGCTGTGTCTCGCTGACAGAAAGGAGCAGGAGAAGGTACAGTTCCTGAATGCTCCCGTGTCACAGACTGGCCCTTTCGGCAACGCTGTCGAGAGCTTTGCCCAGCAGTTCTCGGCAGCCCAGAAGCAGACTGAGGCAAACACTTCATGCGCCGGAGGAAACCTGCTGCTTCCACTCCGGCTGCAGCCACTCAGCCTGCTCATCGCCGTGGGCGCCCCCCTGCGGCCGCGCCCGCTTCCGCACAGCCGCAGCAGCCTTCCACCAGGCAGCGTCGTGGAGCCGGTCGCAGGCAAAACGCGCAGCCCGTCCAGGCTCCTGCCAAACCTGAGGAGGAGGGCCGGGTGGAGTATCTTTTGTTTCATTTTGTTCCGCCGCTGGCCCAGCAGCCAGCAGTACCCAAAACATCAATAAAGAGCGGTCTCCTCAATCTCTGGGTCTCAAGAGGAGGAGAGTGGTGATCCATGCATCACGGGATCGCTTCCCTCCTCCTCTTTCACCAGCAGGCAGCGGGTAGTTGCCCAAGAGCACCCCTCCTGCCCATTCGTGGAACCAGGTAAGGGCGGAAGCACTCCAGTCCCCGCTTCAAGTCGTCACACGCCGGGCTGTCACAAGCCTCAAGCCGGGTTCCTGTGTCTCCTCCCACATGAGGAGAAATCAGGTGAGTGTTACACTACACACCCAGACCCCGCCCCCTGCTGTCACAGGCCAGGCCGTCACAAGCCCCGGGGCCGGTCCCTGTGTTCCACCTCGCTGCCCCACCACGGGCACGTCGGTGGCCCCGTTGGTCCCGCTGGTACGGTCTCTCGGAGCCTGGCTAGCGCTCCCCAGTCCGTCTCGGTGTTCCTGCGGTCCATCAGACTCGGCTACGCGATTCAGTTCACCCGGCGTCCCCCCAAGTTCAGGGGCATCCGGTTCACTTCAGTCAAGACCGTCGATGCCCCTATCTTGCACGCGGAAATTGCAGTCCTGCTGGCGAAGGACGCAATAGAGCCGGTCCCTCCAGCCGATATGAGGTCGGGGTTTTACAGCCCTTACTTCATTGTGCCCAAGAAAAGCGGTGGGTTACGACCGATCTTGGATCTGCGAGTTTTGAACCGTGCACTTCACAAGATGCCGTTCAAGATGTTGACGCAGAAACGCATTTTTCGGTGCGTCCGTCCCTTAGATTGGTTTACTTTCATGATCGATTCTCCCGCGACACGGGCCATTCCTGGGAAAAGAGCAAACTTGTGTCAACCAGACAGCATGCCTCACCCAGGAATGTGATCAGTCGGTGCTGAACTGCCTCAAGACTTTATGAGGCAGGACAGCGGTCCCACTGAAACTCTTTCTGAGGGTCCTGGGGCATATGGCTGCAGCTGCGGCCACATTTCTGCTCGGTCTGCTCCATATGAGACCGTTCAGCACTGACTCCATGGCCAAATCCCGAGGTGGGTGTGGAAACGCGGTACTCACCGGGTTCAGATTACACCGGCCTGCCGCAAGACCTTCAGTCCGTGGTCAGATCCTTCGTTCCTTCGGGCACGAGTGCCCCTGGAGCAGGTATCCAGGCATGCTGTGGTATTCACAGATGCCTCGGCCACCGGCTGGGGTGCCACATACAACGGGCACACAGTATCAGGGGTTTGGACGGGCCCCCTTCTGCGTTGGCATATCAATTGCCTTGAGTTGCTGGCAGTACGCCTTGCCCTGTGCCGCCTCAGAGAGCGCCTTCGGGGCAGGGACGTTCTGGTCCGTACGGACAACACTGCGATCCTTGCGTATATCAACCGGCAAGGCGGTTTGCGCTCCCGTCGCATGTCGCAACTCGCCCGCCACCTCCTCCTCTGGAGTCACAAGCATCTGAGGTCCCTTCTTGCCATCCACATCCCAGGAGTGTTCAATCAGGCGGCCGACGAGCTGTCTCGAGCAGCAATTCCTGGGGAGTGGAGACTCCATCCCCAGGCGGTCCAGCTGATTTGGAGTCGGTTCGGAGTTGCTCAGGTAAACCTGTTTGCATCTCCAGAAACCACCCACTGCCAGTGGTTCTACTCCCTGTCCGAGGCAACCCTCGGCACGGATGCACTGGCACACAGCTGGCCCCAGGGCTTGCGCAAGTATGCGTTTCCCCCAGTAAGCCTGCTAGCACAGACACTGCAAGATCAGGGAGGATGAGGAGCAGGTCCTGTTAGTGGCCCCATATTGGCCCAACAGTACCTGGTTCCCGGGAACTCATGCTCTTCGCGACAGCCCCTCCATGGTCGATTCCTCTGAGGAAGGATCTGCTTTCTTAGAGACGGGGCACCCTCTTGCATCCGCGTCCAGACTTGTGGAAACTCCATGTGTGGTCCCTGGATAAGATGCGGAGGTTCTAGGTGACCTGCCCCAGGAGGTAGCCCTCACTATCGCTTCAGCACGAGCACCGTCCACAAGACGGGCCTATGCACTGAAGTGGAACCTGTTCGTCGAATGGTGTTCCTCTTACCATGAGGACCCCCAGAAATGTTCGATCAGAGCTGTGCTTTCCTTTTTGCAACAAGGGTTGGAGCGTAGGCTGTCCCCCTCCACCCTTAAGGTGTACATTACTGCTATTTCTGCCCACCACGACCCCATAGAGGGGAGGTTGGTGGGGAAGCACGATCTGGTCGTCAGGTTTCTTAGGGGGGCCAGGAGGTTAAATCCTCCGAGGCCTCCCTCCCTTCCCTCTTGGGATTTGGCATTGGTGCTAAGAGCCCTACAAACTGCCCCCTTTGAGCCGTTGCAGTCAGTCGAGTTGAAGTTTCTCTCTATGAAAACCCTACTCCTGACTGCATTGGCCTCAATCAAGAGGGTGGGGGACCTGCAGGCATTTTCGGTCGACGAGTCATGCCTTGAGTTTGGGCCGGCTGACTCCAGTGCAACACTGAGGCCCCGGCCCGGCTATGTGCCCAAGGTTCCTACCACTCCCATCAGGGACCAGGTAGTGAACCTGCAAGCACTGCCCCTGGAGGAGGCAGACCCAGCCCTAGCTTTGCTCTGTCCTGTACGCGCACTGCGTCAGTACGTGGATAGAACTCAGAGCTTCAGGACCTCAGAACAGCTCTTTGTCTGTTACGGAGGACAGCAGAAGGGGAAGGCTGTCTCCAAGCAGAGGATGGCCCACTGGATAGTGGATGCCATCACCTTGGCTTACGAAGCACAAGGTGTGCCCTGCCCACTCAGGTTGCGTGCTCTCTCGACTAGGGGTGTCGCATCGTCCTGGGTGCTGGCTCGTGGTGCCTCGCTAGCAGACATCTGTAGAGCTGCGGGTTGGGCGACTCCCAACACGTTCGCTAGGTTTTATAGCCTACGTGTCGAACCGGTTTCCTCCTGTGTTCTCACCTCAAACGTGTAGTGGCACTGAGAGGGCCGGCTCAGAGTCGGCTTGCGGCGTCCTTACGACTAATTCTCCAGAGAGTTCCTTAACCAGGCAAATCCTGTTGAGTCCTCCAGCACTCCGGCGTCCGGATGCGGCGGAGCGTCCGGCGCCAGGCCTTCAGCCAATGAATTCTTGAAATCTGGTGCGAGGCTAGTGCCCATATGAGAGACCCTGCTGGGATCCCATATGTGTATTCCACGGTATGCTTATTAGAGCCGTGTTTCCCCTGGCAGACCACATTCTGCTGTCTTTAACCTTTTCAGTGGTGAGTTTAAAATATTCTAGCGGTCCCCTCAGAGTGAGTTTTTTTAAGGCGACCGTTATTTTAGAACGTTTGCCCTTACCGTTTCCATGGCGACGCGTCATGATTGTCACGTGACACACCGCGGCCACAATAACACTGTATGACAGATGGATCGTTTTTATTTCGTTTTTCCTTTTTTATTTAACATATTCACAAACTTGCTTACCATGGCATGGACAATCTGATATTCCGATTCACAAATATGCGTAAATGAGTGTGTTTTGTCCTTTAAACACCTTTATAAATGATCTTGTTCGTGATCTGTAATGTGAGACGGGCGCCGCCATGTTTGTTCGCGCTGCAGTTCAGAGAGTCCTGTCAGTCAGTTTTACAGCACGTGAATTCATCAATTTCTCCCGAAATACATGCAAGTAAGTGGCCGGTGAACTGGGTGAAGAATAGAGTGAACTTTATAGGTACTTACACTATGTGTATCTGATATGAATAAAACACATCGGCAAATTAAATTGGAATGGATTGTTATTGTTGCTTCCATAGACATCTGTGTATTTTACAAGCTCTAAATGTATTGTTTTACTAGTACTTATGTGTATTTAAATGTCTTAAACCTAAAATATGCATTATGCGGTTAAGAACACTGCATTGTTGTGATAATATTACAGTCGCAGTGCACATCTCTCTCTGGCTCACCGCCAGTAAACGCGCGAAACCACAGTTTGAATTTGGCAGTTATGTGACGTCACCGAACGTTCTAAATCCCATATGTGGGACCGTACTCCCAGGGGCACGGAAATAAGAATCCCATATGTGGGACCGTACCGCTCAAAGGGCTAATGATGCAGCCTAAGCCATCTCAGAGACTTCCATGTGCAATAGGGCCCTACAGGGTTACTTCACATGTCTGAATGTCACTTAACCCCCTCTGGGAGGAGGTGACTCCGCAGTGTGCCTCTTCCAAGTGGAAGGGCACGCTTCCCAGTGTTATCCTAGTCCTACTGTTTGGGTTGCTCAAGGAACAACAGTAGTTGACCTTCTCTGTGTAGAGCCCGGTCCTATCGTCTGCTTTATAGGAAGGATCAGGAGGCCTACACAGGGCACTGGAAGGGGCAGCTCCTGTGGCGCTTTGGTAGGGATCCCAATTTCGTCGGTCATCCGACATGACTCGGAGTGACCGACTGAAAGGGGAACATCTCGGTTACGTATGTAACCCTCTTTCCCTGAAGGAGGGAACGGAGACGTCACGTCCCATCGCCACAGTCACTGTACCACCGCTGGGCTGCTGGGTCACCGGCTCAGCTCCTCAGCGAAAGCATGAATTGATGCGGTGCAGCAGCTGCCTCTTATGCTCACGCTGTGATCAGCGGCAGCTGGATGCAATAATCACATGCCAATGTCCATTTGGCTCGTTTAGTTACACTCGAAGTGGATTGGTCTCTCTGGCGAGATCCCAATTTCGTCGGTCATCCGACGTGACGTCTCCGTTCCCTCCTTCAAGGAACGAGGGTTACATACGTAACCGAGACGATCTTTTTAATGTGGGGCTTAGTGAAAAGTCAGTTTTGTGACATCACTGGTTACTTTACAATCTGTTATCATTAATAAAATTGTGCTAGGCATACTAGACTACAGTCTTGAGTGTTTTTCTCACTTTTTATGCTTATGACTTGGCTTCTCCTCTTTGTTTTTGTAGCCTGTATCCAGATGGCATAGTATTTCTTGCGGCTCATGCTGTCAATTTCCTCAATAAGATTATTCACAGAAATTGATCAGATGCTGCTCAGTCAGTTGAGGCCACGTAAAATTAGTCAGTTGCATTTAGCATATCTTTTTCTCCATATGACACAATATGCTTACATCAGAACCTTTTACATTATTCTAAGTAGGTTAGAGTTCTATTCATAGACATGTAAGTGACCATTGGCAGTTTTTAGGTCAAACAGGCATGTCTAATGAGATCTAGATGAAGGTTATTAAATTAACGCTTTAGTCAAATGAGGTGTATAATCCTTAATGCAGGCATAATGAAAGACAGAATGTATTAAAGTCTTGCTTCATTTCGAGCTTTCAGTAAAGTGACCACATGACAGGTTAGTCAGGTTAACATACTCTGTAAAATGGAGTTTAGTCAAAGTAGTTTTTAGACATTAATCACTTTGTATCTTTGCATCTTTACACAGTGATCATTTTATAGGATTGTTTGCAGTGGTCATATAGACAGTGTTCTCACACTTTGACTAGCAAACTTCCAGAACATTTCCAGTTTGAATGGTCGAATATATACTTGTATTTTTTTCTGTTTTGGAATTATTACACTGCTCTATGGAATACTTGACTGGTAAATTGTGGTCAGATATTTTATAATATTTATCCAGCTAACTGAAACGACTATTTTTCGTTGTTGTTGTTGTTGTTGTTGTTGTTGTTGTTGTTTATTTATGGAATAATTTATTTGCATTACTTGTATGTATTTTAACTCCCAAACTCTTTAATTTGGATTTTCAGTTTAATTAAATCGATCATTCATTCATTCATTCATTCATTCATTCATTTATTCATTATTTAATTTCTTTTATATATACCTTATGTATGTATGTATGTATATATGAGCAATATCACACGAGTAGCATCATAAAACAGTTATAAAAAAGTTAAAATACAAAGGCAGCACTCTGACATACAATATAAAAGTTACTTAAAATATAACATGATGAGATTTTGCCCTCAGCCATTTTTCCACTGGAACAAATATTATATTAATGACACCATAGACTGCCCGTTAGATTTACCCAAAACAAACAACATCTCATGTTTAACCTCTATAGAGACATCAGAGCCAGCGGCAAATTCCAGAAGATCTGGCTGAGATGAGGCACTCTCGGTGGGTTCATGAGTGCTGAATGGCCGCTGACATCCTAGAGCTCACATCTCTGAAAACATTGAATTTTCAAATAGACATTATCTTTATTAACAAACAGCACATTTGAAGTCTAAACAAGCACATTCTCACCCAAAGAACTACATTCTGTGACCCAAAAACAGTATTATTTATAAAATTATAGTGGATTTGGGTGTCCACCATGACACTCGCTGCAAAACGCCTCTAGGTTACGTATGTAACCCTAGTTCCTCGAGGGAACGAGACTCTGCGTCGAAACGCTATGGGAACGCCTTCAGCGTGACCGGCTCTGAATACAAGTGTAATCTGTCCAAAGGATGGGCGAGACGTCACGGGCGAGGTGACGTAATGACCAGCTGGTATAAAAGCACGTGCGGTGAAACCGGCATCAGCTTCTAGGAGTGAAGCAAGCGCGGGCAGGGATGCCGGAAGTGTGGCCTCGAGACGCAGCGTCTCGTTCCCTCGAGGAACTAGGGTTACATACGTAACCTAGAGGCGTTCCTCTTCAGGAACTCGAGCTGCGTTGAAACGCTATGGGAACGAGATGCCCACGCCGCCAGGCTTCCAAGTCCCTGCCCAGTGTGTATCCCTGCGGAGCACATCTAGGGCGAGAGGACGGAAGAGCCTGGAGTGGCCCGCATATCAAGGCCATAAAACCTGACAAAGGTCAGGGGCGTAGACCATCCCGCAGCGTTGCAGATGTCCTGTAATGGGACACCTGCGAGAAAGGCCTTGGAGGCCGCCACACTTCGTGTGGAGTGAGCTCTGACTCCCATCGGCGAGGGGAGATCAGAGGACTCATAGGCCATGATAATGGCCTCCACAATCCACCGACTGAGGGTCTGTTTGGAAGCAGAAAGACCTCTCTTAGGGGGACCATAGCAAATCAGCAGTTGGTCCACCCTTCTCCACAGGGCAGTTCTGTGGACGTATGCATCCAGCGCTCGCACTGGACACATACAGTTATGCTTCTGCTGGTCTGGCTCCCTGAAGGGAGGAGGACTGAAGGCCTGCAGTACGACAGGCTGTGGCATGACAGAAGGAACTTTGGGGACGTACCCTGCACGAGGGTACAAAAAGGCTTTGGCCATACCAGGCGCAAAATCCAAATGAGTAGGGGCCACTGAGAGGGCCTGCAGATCCCCAACTCTCTTAAGAGAAGAAATCGCCAGAGGAAAAACAGTCTTCAGAGTGAGATGGCGATCAGAGATCTCCTCAATAGGCTCGAAAGGAGGCCTACAGAGAGCATCCAACACCACAGCCAGGTCCCATGGAGGAACACGGGACCTTACTGGGGGCCTCAGCCTCAGCGCACCGCGGAGGAAACGTGTAACCAGGGGGTGTCTGCCAACTGACTGTCCACCAAGAGAGGTGTGGTAGGCCGAAATCGCCGCCACATAAACCTTCAAGGTGGAGTGGGTTAACCCTGTGGAGAGTCGAGCCTGCAGGAACTCCAGCACTGTACCAACCGGGCAGTTGACTGGGTCGAGCTGGCGGTCTCCGCACCATGAAGTGAAAAGTTTCCACTTCAAGGCATACAGTTTCCTCGTTGAGGGAGCTCTGGATTGGAGGATGGTCTCAACAACCTCGGTTGAAAGACCGGAAGCTATGAGCTGTGCCCCTTCAGGGGCCATACCCACAGCTTCCACAACTCCGGGCGGGGGTGCACAAGGGTGCCCCCTGCCTGTGAGAGGAGATCCCCCCTGACGGGAATCTCCCATGGAGAGCCGTCGAGGAGAGAAATCAGGTCCGAGAACCATACTTGGCCCGGCCAGAACGGGGCTACTAACAGCAGCCGGACCCTGTCCCGGCGCACTCTCTCCAGAACTCCGGGGAGCAGAGCAATCGGGGGAAAGACGTACAGACGAAGCCTCGGCCAAGTCTGTACCATGGCATCCAGCCCCAGTGGAGCTGGATGAGTCAGAGAGTACCAGAGGGGACATTGCGATGTCTCCCAAGTCGCAAATAGGTCCACCTGAGCCTGGCCAAACACTCTCCAAATCTGCTTCACCACCTCTGGGTGAAGCATCCATTCCCCGGGCCTCGGCCCCTGTCTCGACAGGATGTCTGCTCCCACATTGAGATGCCCAGGGATGTACACTGCTCTCAGCGAGAGGAGTTTGCCCTGGGACCACACAAGGATCTGGTGCGCCAGCCTGTACAGGGGGCGCGACCGCAGACCTCCTTGGTGGTTGATGTAAGAGACCACTGCCGTGTTGTCGGCGCGCACCAACACATGGCGATCTCTTAGGTCTGGGAGAAAGTGTTTCAGAGCCTGAAACACAGCCAGCATCTCCAGCCAATTGATGTGCCACGTGAGATGACGACCACTCCACAGACCGCGGGCAGGGTGGCCACTCATGACCGCTCCCCAGCCAGTGAGGGATGCGTCCGTCGCTAGCGATACGCGGCGACACGGAGCTCCCAGCACTGGGCCCTGAGACAAGAACCAAGGTTGTCTCCACATGTCTAAGGCACGTAGGCACCGCCGCGTGACCTTGATCATGCGAAGTGGGTTCCCTCTCGGGAAGAACCCCTTGGTCTTGAGCCACCACTGTAGGGGTCTCATATACAGCAGGCCAATAGGTATCACGTTGGACGCAGCTGCCATCAGACCCAGCAGTCTCTGAAACTGCTTGATAGTGAGTGACTGGCCTTCTTTCACTCTCCTGACTGCCGTGAGGATCGACTCGATCCGAGCAGGCGACATACGTGCCTGCATCGTGGTCGAATCCCACACCACACCAAGATAAGTGGTCCTCTGTAATGGAGAAAGCACACTCTTCTTGGCGTTCAGTCTTAACCCCAACGCTTTCATATGAGCGAGAACAACATCTCGATGTTGAGCCGCCATCTGCTCTGAATGAGCGAGAATCAACCAATCGTTGATGTAATTGAGTATGCGGATGCCTTGTAGCCGCAACGGAGCTAACGCGGCATCCACACACTTCGTAAAAGTGCGGGGTGAGAGTGCTAGGCCGAAGGGAAGAACCCGATACTGGTAAGCTTCGCCCCCGAAAGCAAACCTCAGGAACTTCCTGTGAGTAGGAAGGATGGAGACATGGAAGTATGCGTCTTTTAGATCGATTGTAACAAACCAGTCCTGGGACCTGATCTGAGAGACAACCTGTTTGAGCGTGAGCAACTTGAACCTCAGTCTGCTGACTGAGCGGTTCAGCTGACGCAGATCTAAAATGGGACGCAACCCTCCATCCTTCTTTGGAACTATAAAGTACCGGCTGTAGAACCCGGACTCTCTCTCGTGAGGAGGGACCACCTCGATGGCTTCCTTTCTTAAGAGAGTAATTACTTCTCGTTCCATTACCAGAGCCTGCTCGGGACCCACCAGAGTGGGATTCACCCCGTTGAATCGAGGCGGAGGAGAACCGAACTGGATTCTGTAACCTCTCTCTACAGTGTGCAGGACCCACTGAGACACATTCGGCAGTAGTTTCCACGCTGCAAAATAGTCTACTAAGGGAACCAGTCTCTCGAGACTGGCCTCTGTTGTAATCAGAGTGGCTAGTTCGGTGTCCTGGAACGGCACACCGGCAGGAGACAACCGAACTAGCTGCTCTAGAGATCCCCGAAGGGGTGGCGAGCATCTCAGCTCCGCTACGTTTCCGGGCGGAGAGAACTGAGATATGTGCTCGCTGGAGATCGCTGCGCCCTGGAACACCGTACGTGGCAGGGTTAGCAGAACGATCTCCTGAGGGCACTGAGGAGAGACGGGCACCGTGTAATGCGGTGAACGCCGCTCTTCCCCAGTGGGAGCTACCCTCATAAGCCCTGGGCCATAAGCATCAGGGCCTCTTGGCCGAAGACCTCTTTGCCTGAAGGACGGTCCGTAGATCCGGCTTAGGCTTCGAGGCCCCCGACCGAGAGCCTTTCTTACCGCCCCGGCTCCGCCGCGGGGGAGCACGGGCGGCGACACTCTCTTTTTGCACCCCTCTATGTGAGGAGCCAGCACGCGGCAGGGGCTGCTCTCGCCCAGCAGCCCCCTGAGCTAGAGAGCGGCGAGGGAGAAACCGCTGGAACGCTGCCGCCTGCTTCCTGGCCTCCTGGTGCCTGTCGACGACGGAACCAACAGCGTTGCCGAACAGGCCAGAAGGTGAAAGCGGGGCGTCCAGGAGGAAGACCCTGTCACGGTCTTTAATATCTGACAGGGTCAACCAGAGATGCCTCTCCGCCGCCACCAGGGCTGCCATAGACCGCCCAATAGCACGGGCGGTCTCCTTGGTGGCGCGGAGAGACAAATCAGTGGTTTTGCGGAGCTCGCTGATATCGTCCGCATTAATTCCCTCACCCTCATCTAGGTCTTTGAGCAGGTCAGCCTGGTACGCCTGCAGCACTGCCATGGTGTGCAGACACGAACCAGCCTGACCTGCTGCCGCGTACCCCTTGCCCACCAGGGCTGACGATGTGCGCAGCGGCTTGGTGGGCAAGGTCGGAGCCTTCAGAGACGACGCAGCGTCAGGGGACAGATAGCTCGCGAGCGTCTGTTCCACCCGAGGCATCGCTCTGTAACCGCGCTCACTCGTCCCCGCCACGTTACCGTAGTAATCGGACGAGGGGACGAAGAGGCGGGCCGAGAATGGTTTTCCCCACGACCTCGACACCTCGGTGTGGAGGTCGGGAAAAAACGGCAGGCTCCGATGTGGAGGTGGAGTCTTAAACCGCAGAAAGCGTTCGTCCAACTTGCTTCTCTGCGGTTCAACACGACACTCGGCCGGCCAATCGATGTTTAATCTGGCCACAGCACGAGTGACCACCTCCACAAGCTCCTCATATTGGGGCGAAAGAGAGGGCGAAACATACTCGGCGCTCTCCACGTCAATCTCCTCGGAGGAAGACAGGAGAAGTGCCGAGCCCGCTGCCCGAGGAGAAGTAACCGCATGGCGGGCTTCCGATCTCGGGGAGCGGTCACCGGATCTAATGGGTGAGGATGGAGATAGAGACTCGCTCGTCTCCGATCCCTCCATCAGATCCCGCTGCGAACCCCACGAGCGCCGCCGCCGTTCCGCCTCAGCGGAAGCGGGGCCATCGCCGCGGGGAACGCTGATGAAAGAACCCTCCTCGGAAAAAAGGGCCTTTCGGGAGCGAAGCGTACGCAGCGGGAGACACTCGCAGTGCTGGCAGTCGGCTCCCTCGAGAGCCGACTCTGCGTGCCTCGCTCCCAAACAAACCACACACAAGCTGTGTGTATCACCTGCAGACAAATAGCGTTTGCAGGGAGGAACACACAGCTTGTATTGTGATCTGCTCTCGCCCTTCACATGCTTAGCCTTATACTGGCTCTTTGACATGATTAATTTCAAAGGACAGACAACACCAAATAAGACACACAGTTTAGACACAGAGCGCTAGCTGAATGACAGAAAGCTGATGCCGGTTTCACCGCACGTGCTTTTATACCAGCTGGTCATTACGTCACCTCGCCCGTGACGTCTCGCCCATCCTTTGGACAGATTACACTTGTATTCAGAGCCGGTCACGCTGAAGGCGTTCCCATAGCGTTTCGACGCAGCTCGAGTTCCTGAAGAGGAACTTGAAACAGCTGGAGTTTTCCATTTGGAGTTTTACTCCTCTCAGCCAATCAGATTATATATATTATGTATATATGTATATACTGTGTGTGTGTGTGTGTGTGTGTGTGTATATATATATATATATATATATATATATATATATATATATATACACAACAGTTCTTTCTGTTCCTCTTTCTGAATTACTACAGATAGAAGTGAGAAGCAAAAAGTGAGACAAACAGTTAATGTATAAAGACACCAAACAAGAATACACAAAAATAATAAATAATAAAAGTAATTTTGACATAGAGGAACATTAAGTTTCAGACTTTCTGCTTTGTTTTTTGTTGTTGTTGTTGTTGTTGTTTTTGTTGTTGTTGTTGTTGTTGTTTTGTTTTTTTTTGTTTTTTTTGTTTTTTGTTTGTTTGTTTTTTCATATTTGAAGCTCTGAAATGTTTTTACAATTTAGCATTTATTTTAAGTCATTAAAGATAGGCATTACAGATTCTGCCAAGACACCAGTTGACGCCCCATAAAATCACAAATTAATGAATAGTTCCCTTTGCTATGATCATTTTAGCCCTAATGCAATTTTGATTGATTTGCCATGGCTATGATGTTAAATTAGCATCAGTTCTATCATGACCAGCCACAAAGAACACAAGATGTTTAACAACCATAATCTAAAGAGGCATTTATCGATCACAACAAAATCATGAGATTTTAAACAGCTTAAATTGTACAATCTGTAAAACAACAACTCACAGTCTGTTGCCCTCTTTATTAGTTATTTTCTTAAAATTAGGCTTAGCAATTGACTTTTCTCACTCTAAAACAGCGGGGGGTGAGAAAGTGGCGTGTTTGTCCAAATAGTGTTTTAATGCACGGTTGTAATGAATCATGTTGGCGCCTCAGGAGGGCCAATACAGAGTAGTGAGCTTAAGCTGGGCATAAAACTCAGCTCATCTCAAATGCTTTGATATGGAGGCACTGCATCCTGCTGTTTGTCTATATCCAGACGCAGGTGCTTTGTGAATGTCAGGGTAGGTTGAGTCAGAGGGATTACTCTCCTGCTTGTCTACCACAGCAGGGAGGCTGACAGGCGAGGAGGAGACAAAGAGGATGAGAAAATAATGTCAGTCCACTGTGACACAGCACTTTGACTGTTCTGTCCAACCCCAGCCCCATAAGATCGCACTAAATCAGTCCTACAGAGATTCAAATGTATTTACACATTTATCAGGGTTTTTTAAAACTGACTACCTGTCAAAACGGAACAGCAATATTAAAGGCTTAAAATGTAATGTCTGAGAACATAATTGTGACAAGTGTATGGTCACAACTGCAGGCAGCAACAGCGCTTACACAGATTTTTATTTTTTTTTTTTAATTCAGTGTTTTCTTAGTTCTATGGTTGACACGTTGGTTTTTCAGAGTCAGGCCAACTTACGACAACGCTCCCTCTGAAAACAATTTTCCCTGGCTTGGCTTGATTGCTTCAGTGGGATGATTGATGACACAAGAGTCATGAAGGAAGTTGACATATTGCTGTCTGCTGGAGATGTCATGGGGGCATGCATGGGGAAGTTGATGATATTTTGGTGACATATAAGGAACAGCAGTGGAGACCATGCTCACAAATCTACCAAAAGGGAGGCATGTGCACATTTTCTACTCGATAAATAAATAAATGGATGTGGACATAAAATATAGATTTGAGTTTAAGTTAATGTATAGTTTCACCTCCAAAAATGAAAATTCTCACCCTGATGTCGTTTCAAACCCATAAGACCTTTGTTAATCTTCGGAGAAGAAATTGTTGAATAAAGTCGTTATTTTTGTTTTCTTTGCGCACAAAAAGTATTCTCGTAGCTTCATAAAATTATGGTTGAACCACTGGATGTCACATGGACTATTTTAACGATGTCCTTATTACATGTCTGGATCTTGAACGTAGTGGTTCCCTTGATGTCTATGCAGGGTTAATGAGAGAATTTTCATTATTGGATGAACTATCCCTTTAAAGCTTCCAATAAAATAAAAAGATAATCCAATGTACAAAACAAAAGACTAACACGGCAACAATATACAGTCATATTAATACTGAGGTCATTTTCAGTGCAATCAAAAACTAAGGTGCGAAATGGCACGATGTTGCATGTTTAATCCTGTCGGATTTTTACAGATGCGTCTCAGTCTGGATGCTCTGGCTGCTCAAATTGGATTTCAGTTTGTCTTTTGCGTCACTCTTAATGCAACAATCAATGTTAACATCATAACCGGTGACAGAAATGCCAGAAGTATTTATACAGTATTCAAATAAAGCTGAAGCCGGCTGCTACCACATCACTTAACATCAACAGTCTCCTCCAGATAAGTTGGTTATGTCTAGACACACAAATCTGATTGATCACTTACAATTAATAGTGCGGACAGTTTAAAAAAAAAAAAAAAAAAAAAAAAATCCAATTTGCCTACCTGAACATGGCCAAAGCAGCTTGGAAGAGTAGTTTTGATTTTGATCTGATGTAGACCTACAGTGTTGCCTGGAACTAGAACACCCCCTCAAGTCTGAGTTTTGACTCGGAAACTCAATGGAACTGTAGCAACCCTGACTTCAGAATCCAAAATGGCTGTTCAGAACATCAACAGTAGTAATATATAATTCATTAGCACTTCTTCTTGTCTGTGTGTCCATAAACTAGTGGCGCAGACAGTACTATCCAACCTCTATCTGTGGACATGATACTTTGGCATTATATGTTTTTTCAGCTCTGACTTCTGAGGTAAATGGAACGCAGCAATACATCTGCTGAAATTTTGTGACAGTGATCACACCTTGAGAATAGTTAAAACCAATAAAAGAAAGAAATACTTGTGCTGGAAGGGGTGATTTTTTACACTTTGAAGACGTAAGTTTTAATATGATCTTTCACATTGGAACTGAAGCATTAGAGTGAGGTTGCTGCAATACATTGAAACTGACTGATATTCAAAGGGCAACCCAGAGGTTTTGATCTCCTTTTAATGCATTGTCATTCCAAGTTCCTACATTATAGCAAGAAAAAAAAAAAATAAGAGTAATTTTTATTTTGGGTTGCCTCCAAAACGTTTGACTCACTGCGCCTTCAAAGGATTGCAGATTTTTTTCTTACCATGTTCCATCCCCTGGGTATGTTTTTATCGGGTACATACCTCCGTGAAGTCAAGGACAAATAACAGAATGGCACTGGAAACAGAGCAGCAAAAACTTCAAAGAGGACTGTCAAAGAAATCGATTGGGAAAGGAGGCGCAAAACACGACAGAGAAGTGTAATTGATCTCATTATTATGGAAGCGCGGCAATTTACTCTCCTTTTGAGGGAGGAAAAAAGAATAATTTTTCTCCTCTCTACACAACTGTACATTATGCAGCTGCTACAAGAGCATGCAGGTGTGGTTTGGCCCATTTCAGATGTTTTATTTTCAGTTAGAATATTAGGGTGAAATGGAAAATGAACTTCCATGTAAACAGATCATCTTGATCATGAAATAAGGAGGCTTGTTTGTGCTGTCGAGCACATGGGCAGACGCCAACAGAATCTGCAGACATGGTTTTTCATTTTGATTGCTGATTTTAGGGGGTGATGGGGAAATTACACCCCTTAAGAACAGTGTGCATTTACAGCTAAATTGTAACATAGTTATTTACATATTTAGAGATGATTGTTATACATGTAGATATTTTGATTATGATTTTTTTATTATTTTATTTTATTTTGTTGTATTTTTATAATATTTTATTTTATTTTTGTAATTTGCTCAGTCAAAGGTTCTATATACTTTTAAATTTAAATAAATTGATTGATATATATGTATAAATTGATTGATATATATGTATAAATTGATGGGATGCCAATTTGATGTTGATTATGACGTCATAATATCTATAAATCATTAGATCTATAAACATAATGACATTTAAAATGTGCATCTGAGTTCATGTATTGATAAATACATGAATTACACTAATTACTGAAAACTTCTGCTCCATATCTGGGGCATCTTACCCCACATATCCCACATTAATAAAATTAGATAAGCATTTATCATAAAATTAATCTCACATATGATGATGTTCGGAAGAAAACTAATGATTAATAAAAGCATAACCATTCAAGAAATGTGTTGAGATCTGATTTTTGACATTTATGGTCAAGGAGAAAATTATTTTTCTTACATTATTGTATAGATATGGTAAAATGTTTTGAACAGAACAATCAAATTAGCCCAAATTTTTAATATACAAGCACACAAGGGGCAGCAAGTGTAGATTTTTGTGAAAAATGTGAGTCTGTATTCTGTGGAAAGCTGCAGAGTTTCTGTGGAGGTACACAACAAGATCAGTTTTAATATGGGATTTATTCCCAACTGCATCCAATAGAAGGCCAGCTTAGAAATAGGACATTTATGCTCTTCTACTGGGAGAGTATTACACCCAGCATGGTGAAAATTCAGCACAGCATTTACGTCTTTAGATTGGCGCTGTGTCACTAGCGGAAGGCGAAGGCATCCCCACAGATAGAGATAGTAGAGATAAGGTCACAGTAAACACTAAGCCAGTCGCCTCCAAGGTAGAGTGTGACAGGAGACAGTCAGTGGATCAGAAGAGGCATCCAGACTGGCAGAAAGGATTGTCCACGTAAACAAAGCATCAGACTTGCCTTTGCACTGAAAATGAACCTGCCGTAACCTTGGTCACATAATTCAGGGAAAAGAAGAGTCTGAAACAAGAGGAGATGAGCGAAGATATAAACAGTTGCGAATTAAGTTATTATAGCGCAAAATGTAAAATTACTCAAAGAGGCCATCTTACCCCACTACGTGGAGCAAAAAGACTACCTTTGTCTTTTTTTTTTTTTTTTTTTTTTTAAGGCTGGGACGCACCAAAAATTATGCTTTACCAGTGAAAAGATGGAACGTCATTGCCTATGTGAACAGCACATTTTTGTATGTACCGGTAAAGTCATTCCGGTAATTTTACGGCAATTTAGTGGTGTTACTGTGTGAAAGGGGCTAATGTTACAACTTCTCATACTGATAAATTGCCGGAACGAATTTACCGGTATTTTTGAAAAGGTTCTCTTCACACATGATCTCTTAACAGTAATTACCAGTAATTTATCAGTAAAGTCTGTATGTGTGAAAGGGGCTTTAAAGCGAAAGTGATGAAAACCAGCAAGTAAATGAAGGCGGCCCTTTCACACAGTAATACCAGTAAATTGCTGCAAAATTACCGGCACGTGCCCCCTCAGATTTTTGAGCCAAGTGGATTTTGAATGCAGCTTCCAAAAGACAAAAAATAGCCGATTTAATATTTTCTATATTTAATGCAATCACACAGGCGTGATTAGAACGTTCAGCGCATCATATCATCAGCTGCTAAATTCAAATCTGCGTTCGCTGGCACTGAGCCAGAGACAGAGGCATTTTTACAGCACTGCGCATTATAACCAATCGCACACGATTCTGTTAAGCTTATGAATGCAATGACCAATCAGAGGTGTTCAGATAAGTCATCGCTAAAATACCGGTGTTTTCTTCACTTGCTCGCTGACTGAATACCTCTTTCTGGCGAATTCTCTCGTCAGAAACAACAAAGTGAAAATGTGTGTACGAATCTGTAAGTAAGATATTAATTTCACAGTGTAAACAGCTTCAGTGATTTTTATGGGAGTCTTTGAGAGTGTTGTACTAAAATGTTCTTTGATAATGTAAATGTTCTTTGCTCTCTTTCTGTACAATGAAAGTGTTATGATTAGTAGCCTAACTTACAATGTTTTTATTCACATTAACTTTCAATGTTAAATTCACATTAAATATAAAGTCAGTCGTATTAAAAAAATGTGCATGACACATATCTGTTAATTAAGTAAACAGACAGGTTTTTATGCATAGTTAATAGAGTACATTATTACTTTGACCATTGTTTACTATAGATCAACTAACATAATCTATAAAGGTGAGAATCAAGATATTTCATGATATACTTAATGTGTTTGGGAATGTTTCAAATAAAAAGGGGAAAAAATGAAAATAAAACATAAATGCTGTTGTGGCTGCTGTGTGTCAAATTATAAATCAAATGCTCAAAACCAACATCGCACACGATGAATCAAATACTCAAATCATAAATCAAATGCTTAAATGGAAACCGCAAAATGCTCAAACATGTAACCCCATTTTTTTTTTTATTTTTTTTTTTAGCATTTTGATTTTACGATTTCTGGACAAAATCACTTGCCTATTAAAAGATAGTGAGAGCTGACGTTGGGGAATATAGCCAAATTCGTGCTAAATGATTACTGATGCAGTCAAAAACTCCCCAATTGCTTTGCAACCAGAAGCTTTGACTTAGCTTTTGCTACCAGAAACTAAGGAAAGTACTAGAGATGTTATAACAGTTGGTAAATCTGATAAAAGGCAAACAAATTCATCCAAATAAAATAAATTGTTATCTACAGCAGTGGTCAGAATTATTGGCATCCTTGGTAAATATGATCAAAGAAGGCTGTGAAAATTAATCTTCATTGTTAATCCTTTTGATCTTTTATTTAAAAAATTCACAAAAATCTAACCTTTCATTGGATAATAAGAATTTAAAATGGGGGGAAATATCATTATGAAATAAACGTTTTTCTCAAATACATGTTGGACACAATTATTGGCAACCCTAGAAATTCTTATGAGTAAAATATCTCTGAAGTATATTCCCATTCATATTCACAATTTTGAGCACTACAGGGTGATTATGAACATGAAATTATCCAGCCATGGCTTCCTGTATCGTCCTAATGCACGGTGAGAAGGAGAGTTTGAGTGGCTAAAGACTCTCCAAGGACCACAGCTGGAGAATTGCAGAAAATAGTTGAGTCTCGGGGTCAGAAAACCTTTAAAAAAAATTGTCAAACATCACCTACATCACCACATGTTTCAAGAAAACATCACCACATGTTTCTTCAAGAGTTTCAAGAAAAATTCTCCTAGCTCATCCAAAAACAAACTCCAGCATATTCAGTTATCAGACACGACTGAAACTTCAAATGGGACTGGCTTCTATGGTCAGATGAAACTAAAAAATTAGCTTTTTAGCAGCAAACACTCAAGATGGGTTTAGTGAACACAGGGATAAAAAGTACCCCATGTGTACAATGAAATATACTGCTGTATTTTTTATGTTGTGGGCCTATATTTCTGCTGGAGGTCCTGGACATCTTGTTTAGACACATGGCATCATGGATTCTATCAAATACCAACAGATAAAAAATCAATAAGTGACTGACTCTGTTAGAAATCTTATAATGGGCCATGTTTGGATCTTCCAACCGTACAATAATCCAAACACAAACCTCAAAAACAACACAAAAATGAGTCACTGAGCACAAAAGCAAGCTTCTGCTATGGCCATTCCAGTCCTCTGACCTGAACCCTATAGAAAATGAGTGGAGTGAACTGAAGAGAAGAAGCACCAACATGGAGCTGGGAATCTAAAGGGTCTGGAGTGATTCTGGATGAAGGAATGGTCTCTGATCTCTTGTCAGGTGTTCTCTAACCTCATCAGGCATTACAGGAGAAAATTTAGAGCTGTTAAACTGGCAAATGGAGGTTTCAAAAAGTATTGAATAAAAGGGTGCCGTTAATTATCGCCAATGTGTATTAGAGAAAAACATTTATTTCATAATGATATTTCCCCCCATTTTAAATTCTTGTTATCCAATGAAAGGTTAGATTTCTGTGAATTTTTTAAATAAAAGATCAAAAGGATTAACAATGCAGATTAATTTTCACAGCCTTCTTTGTTCATATTTACCAAGGGTGCCAATAATTCTGACCACTACTATATATTTTTAAATTAAATGTTCCCTCCTGGTGGAATGACCTGCCCAACTCAGTCCGAGCAGCTGAGTCCTTAGCCATCTTCAAGAATCAGCTAAAAACACATCTCTTACATCTTTATTTGACCCTCTAACTCTTGCACTCTCTATTCTAATTCTATTCTTCAAAAAACTTGCCCCTTTTAGACTTTCACTCTATTCATTTACTAACTGCTTGTTTTCTTAAAAAAAAAAAAAAAAAAAAATTTAAAAAATTTTAAAAATAACTAACACTAGCTTCTCTAATCTTTTTTGTATTCTATCTGTTTTCTTTTTATTTATTATACAGTTAACAAAAGCAAAAAAAAGGCCTCTAACTCTAGCTTGCTCTATTCTTTTTCTATTCCATATGTTTTCTTTTTATCTATTATATATAAAAAAATAAAAAATAAAAAAAATAAAAACTTTGCTACGTGTACTGCGTTAAGCTAACTGAGACTTGTTATAGCACTTGCATATCATTGCTCTTTTGTTGGTTTTGATTGCTTCCATTGTCCTCATTTGTAAGTCGCTTTGGATAAAAGTGTCTGCTAAATGACTAAATGTAAATGTAAATATATTTAAAAATGATGACAGGCCCTACCTCCCATTAAAAGCACTGTGGCTTCCCTACCAGAGAGAGTGTTCTCCATGGTGGGTTTTAAACAAATCCAAAACTAGGAACAGTTTGGCTCTGGATGGAACTCTATTATCTATCATGACGGTGCTTTATGTGGGAGCCCTCTACCCCGTCATCACGCATCAAAATGTGCAACAAACCCTTACAACAGAAAGAAAAATAAAACATAAGCTGAAATGTTCTCTCTAATCTGAAATGTTCTCTCTATCTATCTCTCTCTCTCTCTCTCACACACACACACACACACACACACATACACACAGCTTGACATACATCTGCAGGGCAAGTTTTGCAATCCTACTGTATGTGTACAGTATGTACACTGAGTACTGCTGTTCATTTGGCTCATTTGGGGCAAAATTCTTTTTATTTTGATATATTTGTATTTTTGAAATACATGAATCTATTTATTTTATTTGGATGATTTTGTCTGTCTTTTATCAATAGGTACAATTGAACCGCTGGTAAAAACTTGAGAGAATTGGGAGCTCAAATATTTGAGTTGCTCCTCCCCTTTGAGTGACCCCTCCCCTAACAGAAATCTCACTCCAAACTTTTGCTATAACTTGAGAGCCCTGCTATATTTTATTCCCTTGATCCGTAATGGAGCGCGCGTCGCCTGGGAACTAAGCTTCGCGAGTCAATGATTCAATCACCCATTCAATAAAGGCAGTCACTTGCTTCCTTCCTAAATGAATCAGCCGTTTGAACGAATCAATTAAATAAATGATTCAGTGACAAGACCCACCTACTGGCGGTTTCAAGTATAAATTGAGTCATTTAAATCGTTTAAAGAGCAGGTCATATGGTATTTTAAAGTGTCCTAATATTGTGTTGGAGTCCCTTACAACAGGTTTAAATGCATCTAAGGTCAGAAAAATTGTAATTTTCTCAGAATATGCATTTAATATTAGAATCGTTTTGCAATGATTTCGATACGGTTCGTTAGAATCAATTCGGAGCTTAAGGTCTGTAAACCCCTCCCTTCCATAAGCCAACTCTGCTCTGATTGGTCAGCTGGCCAAGTCTGTTTTGATTGATCTTTCCGTATCTATTCCGTGTCGGAAACGAAACGCCCATTTCCATAATTAATTTTTGGGTTAAAAGATGTGAAAAAATAAATAAATAAATAAATAAATAAATATTACCTTATCAATTCGAGCCCGAGTCCTAGGATGATACAGATACAGTCGCTCAACCGGAAACTCCATCGCAAGCACGACTTGATCAGGACGTTTCTCAGTGGTAAGTTTAAACTTTGTATGTGTTACTTTACCTAATGTGACAGCAGTTTATTGCATTCATTATTATTATTTACTTATTTAAGGTGCACGTGTGAGAACTGTGTTAGAATGCCCACTGAAAACCTGTGCTGTCACGAAGTACCACAGGTAGTATAATAACTTGCTGTATTTTTGGGGCTATTGACGACTATTATTAGTATTTAGAATGCCCTGTTTTATGAAGTATTATGTAAAACAATATTTTTCATAAATTTGTGTTACCTTCAAAACATAGTATGTAGTAATGTTACCATTTAATAAAAGTATTTTCCTTATTAGGGTGTACGAAGAATTAAACAGATTCCAGTGCCTCCAGTATGCATGATACACCATCCAGGTTTTGAAGCAAACTGTCTTAAACCATATACCCTACAGAACATCCATAACATATATAGAAGCGACTATGGACCATTGCAGGACAGCACAAGAGAGAAGTAAGTTTGTATCATTAATTCATATGAAACATTGGAAATGAATGTAAGAACTTTGTTACTTTACACTAATAAAATAGTAAAATGACTCATGAAATTTGTAATCCAAAAAACTTTATTTATAAACAAACAATATTTGTTATGTACAACTGTAAATGTAAACAGAATAGTTTATGTACACATGTATTTCTGGCTCATACACATTACATCTTCTGTATGTGTTATAGGCAAATGCGTCATCTGGCTTATCACAGCTTTGTTAGCTGGTGCTAGGGCTACTTAGGTCCGCATGTGAGGGTGGTCATTCCTTCCTGTGTTCAGGCATGTAATCAGCTAGAGACAAAAAATAAGGAAAATCTGACCACGCCCCCAGGTCACGCCCACAAGCCACGCCCCCAGCACTTATTAAAAATATAAATTTTAGCACAGTAAAAGATGTATCTTATACTGTAAGAATACATACTATTGTCCTGTAAAAAATAAAAGCAGCACTGATATCATGATAACAATATAATATAATATATTATAATAAAGTACTATAATATATTATAGTAAAGTATATAGTATATATAATTGTTATTATTATTAAAGTACCTGCCAAAAGTTTGGAAACATTACAATTAATGATTCTGAAATAAATATCTTCTGCTCATCAAGACTGAATTTATTTGATTAAAGTAAAAAAAATAATAAAAACAGCAATATTGTGACATATAATTACAAATTTAAAAAAGTTTTCAATTTTAATATATTATAAAATGTAATGTTATTTCTGTGATGCAAAGCAGAATTTTCTTCATCATTACTCCAGTTTTCAGTGTCGCATGATCTTTTAGAAATCATTAGAATTTATTTGACTCTCAAGAAACATTTCTGATTATTATCAATGTTGAAAACAATTTTGCTGCTTCATATTTTGTGTGGAATTGGTGATTCACTTTATTCTTCAGGATTTTTCGATAAATATAAAGTTTAATGAACAGCATTTATTTGCATTTATCAGATATATTAATTAAATTTGCTAATGCATTTATTAAATAGAAATTATTTTAAATGTCTTCACTCACTTTTTTTATCAATTTCATGCATGAATAAAATGATTAACTTCCCTCTCTTTTTTTAATCTTATACAAATGTTTGAGTGGTATCATTGTTTCCACAAAAATATTAAGCAGCAAAATTATTTTTAACATTGATAATAATGAGAAATGTTTCTTGAGCAGCAAATCAGCATATTAGAATGATTTCTGAAGGATTATGTGACACTGAAACTTCTCTTTGTAAACAACAACAGATTTATAAATGTTTCTAATGACGAATGTTGCATTCCCAAATGCAAATTAAAGCGACTCAAACCAATCGAAGCGCAGCGCAGCTAAAAACAGTACTGTAACAGCAGACATGTAGCGCGTCAGACTACAGCCTGTTATATAATTACAACACAACCGTTGGGAGTTTTATGACAGCACCAGCAATCTCAAATTCTCACCACCATTCATAGAAAGTCACTGGGTCGAGTAACATGTTTCAGCGCTAATACTACTCGCATCTGGCGCTTTGAATCATTTGAACACTTTTAACTGTCCTGCAGATGCACCGCAAGCTCATGCAGCGCTCTCAGGATCATTCCGTCCATGATGTTTTAGAAAACAATCTTTTCCCAGTTTATTTAGGTAACAGCTCAAGCCCATTTGCGCGATTTCAATCATCATCCAGTTGAAGTTGTAGGTTGTTGTCGATTCACGTTCTCATTGTGATGGAACACTGCCAGGTACAATCTGCAAGAACATATTGGCTTATAGGTACACCATAGGTAGTTTTTGCAATATTGTTTTTTTTTTATTTATTACCTGCACAACATTCCCATGAAAGGGAACACTACGTTTTTCGGTGTGAACCTCAAGATCAAGCTGTGGAAAGCCTCCAACGATGATGTTTGAAAGTGGTGACTCAGCTTCTCCACGTCTTTAAGAACCCTCTTGTTGCAGAGAATTTTCTCTACTTTGTGGAGAGCCAGTGACCCTATATTGTCATTACATAGCAGTAATGAAAATTACATGCTTGTAATGGTATACTAATGAATGCCTTCAATAATAATTATTACTGGAGGAGTAGTATGACATAATAATACATGCTTCATGTTTCATAAAATACAATAACTTCTCTAAATACCTGATTGAAACCATTTCTTCGCATCCTTGGATACACGATCTGGATGTACACAGTTTGGGAAGATGGGGTTGTCGTGTACATGCACTTTATGAATGTGATTCACAAGCGATGTCCACTTACCCACCTTCTCTGGTCCAGATGTAGATGAAGTGGTGCTCCAGTAAACGTGGTTCCTTATGCTACTAAGCCACTTCCTCAGTACTTCGCAGTCCTTGTTTTTGGACAGTTTGTCTAACTTCTTAGACAGTCCTAATTAACATAAGATAAATTATTAGAAATTAAATTAGTAATTAAATAATTAAATTTTAATGACCTTTAACAACACTAACTTATGTATTTCAGAAGGAATAACCGTCACCTTTTTCAAAATGCCACACATCGTAGAACTGCCTTATGTTGCGTTCCCTCAAGTACTTCTGGATCTGTGGGTGACGGTCAGTCACAACCTAGTCCACTGTTAAACCCTCAAACTCCAGCAGATCCAGACATCTCTTTAGGCCCTCTTTTCCTATTTAGCAGCTTCCACCAACTTCATTGCTCTAGGTATGCAAAACAGTAACATCAATTTTTAGAGACATAAATAATCAACACCTGTAAAAATGAAATCATGATTTATTTAAAAAAAAAAAAAAATTTAAAAATTTAAAAAAAAACACCTGAACTAGCTGTATGTCCAAAATAGTGTTGCTTTCTGTGTGCATCACTGTATAGGCTCCATATTTGGCTGAATGTCCTACATAAAACATAAGAAAAATATGGACAAAGTTATGTTTCAAATACAAATAATCAATAAAGTGTTCACAATTAGTTCACTAATTTTCTAGTCAAAAGTTTGGTAAAAAATCTGCTTACCTGGTGAGTCTGCACGCATATCTCCGGCAATTGCAATCTTTCCATCTTGTTTGAACTTGTGGAGAACATTTTGTTGTTCACTTTTCCATTTGTGTATTATCGCAGGCTCTAGGTAGTTCCTACAATGTCTCCGCAATGTTTCGTACATGAAAATTTGCATCTGCATGGCCTTGCAAATCTATCCCCCCCAAAAAAAGCATTAAATATAGATCACTGATTAGAATTGCTTTCTTATAATAACTTTCATATATACCTTTTGTACTTGGATGAATGATTCTCCAGTAAAATATGTGGCTGCAGATAACAGAAGATTTCCCACTGGTGTGTTACAGACAATGGGCTGGCTTTGCCATTGCCTGTTGTAACTACACTTGGGGCAAAGCTGGTTGAATGCCACAAATGTACCCATCCGCTGTAGCTTCACATCAGTCTTTGACGTGCATATTGGACATCTGGAAAACAGCTCACGCAGGCAGGTTTCAAAAACAATGTATTTGTTATCCCCATATATGGTCCTTTGCACCAACCTATCATTAGTATAAAAAAAACAAAACAAATGATTTTGCCTCTGACGTTGTCTGTGGTTCAGGAGTGGCTTAACAAGAGGAATACAACTGTAGCCAAATTCCTTGACACGTCTGTGTGTGGTGGCTCTTGATGCCTTGACCCCAGCCTCAGTCCATTCCTTGTGAAGTTCACCCAAATCCTTGAATCAATTTTGCTTGACAATCCTCATAAGGCTGCGGTTCTCTCGGTTGGTTGTGCATCTTTTTCTTCCACACTTTTTCCTTCCACTCAACTTTCTGTTAACATGCTTGGATACAGCACTCTGTGAACAGCCAGCTTCTTTGGCAATGAATGTTTGTGGCTTACCCTCCTTGTGAAGGGTGTCAATGATTGTCTTCTGGACAACTGTCAGATCAGCAGTCTTCCTCATGATTATGTAGCCTAGTGAACCAAACTGAGAGACCATTTTGAAGGCTCAGGAAACCTTTGCAGGTGTTTTGAGTTGATTAGCTGATTGGCATGTCACCATATTCTAATTTGTTGAGATAATTGTTGAGATATTCTAATTTGTTGATGAATTGGTGGGTTTTTGTTTTATATATATATATATATATATATATATATATATATATATATATATATATATATATTCCTAACTTTATTAAACTATGAGGTGCCAAGCAGGAAATAATTATATAAAAATCTGAATATATAAATGTAAATCTGAATATATAGTTATAAGTATGAATATATTAATGTAAATCTGAATATATAGTTATAAGTCTGAATATATAAATGTAAATCTGAATATATAGTTATAAGTCTGAATATATAGAAGTGAATCTGAATATATAGAAGTAAATCTGAATATATAGTTATAAATCTGAATATATAGAAGTAAATCTGAATATATAGTTATAAGTCTGAATATATAAATGTAAATCTGAATATATAGTTATAAGTCTGAATATATAAATGTAAATCTGAATATATAGTTATAAGTCTGAATATATAGAAGTGAATCTGAATATATAGAAGTAAATCTGAATATATAGTTATAAATCTGAATATATAGAAGTAAATCTGAATATATAGTTATAAGTCTGAATATATAGAAGTAAATCTGAATATATAGTTATAAATCTGAATATATAGAAGTAAATCTGAATATAAAGAAGTAAATCTGAATATATAGTTATAAATCTGAATATATAGAAGTAAATCTGAATATATAGTTATAAGTCTGAATATATAAATGTAAATCTGAATATATAGTCATAAGTCTGAATATATAAATGTAAATCTGAATATATAGTTATAAATCTGAATATATAGAAGTAAATCTCAATATATAGTTATGTCTGAATATATAGAAGTAAATCTGAATATATAGTTATAAGTCTGAATATATAAATGTAAATCTGAATATATAGTTATAAATCTGAATATATAGAAGTAAATCTGAATATATAGTTATAAATCTGAATATATAGAAGTAAATCTGAATATATAGTTATAAATCTGAATATATAGAAGTAAATCTGAATATATAGTTATAAATCTGAATGTATAAATGTAAATCTGAATATGTGATGCGATATAGGAAAACCCAACACATGGTGAAATTTGACCTTTTTAGGTTTTGATACCATGGAAGCTGGGTTCAAGTCCTTTCCAAAACTGTTTTTATTTTGTCCATAGCTTGAACGTAACAAAAGTTATGGCTATCTGAAGTTGGCTGATAGCTATTATTTTCAGGAATGGAATTTTGAGAAAAACGGGTTTAAAGGGAGACGGGTTTCACTTTCACTTCACGGGTTTAACGAGAGCTGTCTGTCAGGAGCGCTATTCTGCATCATTACACAAACAGACTAACGTTACCCTGAAGAGGACAGTTTTCCGTTGTTTATCATGATGGGCATAGACTCTGAACTTTTGATCACCCCTTGTATGTTTAGATAGCACCAATAGTGTAGCTACCTTGTAGTTTACATTTAGAACTGTTCGCGCACCTGTGCATATAGGCTAACAGACTGTCATCGGACTCTTCCTCTTTAGTAACTTCATCTTCCGATTATTCATCTCTGGATGCGAAATAGTCAATTATAACATCGTGTAGGGCACTACCATCACCAAGATTGAACAGACTGAGATGTGCAAGATCGTTTAAGTGAGCAGCTAATGTTACTTCAGACTGTTCTCCTGTGTTCCGCCATATCATAATATACTTAATACTTAATAAATTATTATTTACTTAATAAATAAATAAATAAATAAATAAATAAACTTTGCATGCCATAGTTTAAACAGGACTGGCGGGAAATGTGCATTGATCCAACTTTATTATATATGTTACGTGGTTTATTTTGATAGGTTAACAGTTTTTGTGGTGTTAAGAGAAAGCACCTCCTCAGCGCGTCCTTAACATAAGAGAAAGACACAGTCTTTTCTGCTTGCTGCAATATATCGCTATTTTTCTGTACTAAACAAGGGAATTTTGCCAAGATATTTTCAGAGACAATAGACAAGATGTTATAGAATAATATTTTAATAAAAACCTAATTTTGACAAAAAAAAAAAAAATTGACATTCGACTTATTTTTCGAATTTCCTGAAAATGTCCCAGCGCGACATCCGACGGGTTTTCCCAGATCGCATCACATATATTTACATTATATTAACATTTAGTCATTTAGCAGACGCTTTTATCCAAAGCGACTTACAAATGAGGACAACAGAAGCAATCAAAACCAACAAAAGAGCAACAACATGCAAGCACTATGACAAGTCTCAGTTAGCCTAACGCAGTACAAGTTGCAAGCAGATAGAATATAGAATAAAGAAACCTAGTGTTTTTTTTTGTTTTTTTAAAGAAACAAGTAGATATAATAGAAAAAAGAAAACTAGTGTTGGTGTTAGATTTGTAACTATACATTCAGATTTACCTCCATATATTCACAATTTACGTTTATATATTCAGACTTATAACTATATATTCAGATGTACTTCTATATATTCAGATTCACTTCTATATATTCAGATTTACATCTATATATTCAGACTTATAACTATATATTCAGATTTATAAGAATATATTCAGATTTACATTTATATATTCAGACTTATAACTATATTTTCAGATTTACATTTATATATTCAGACTTATAACTATATATTCAGATTTACATTTATATATTCAGATTTATAACTATATATTCAGATGTACTTCTATATATTCAGATTTACATTTATATATTCAGACTTATAACTATATATTCAGATTTACATTTATATATTCAGACTTATAACTATATATTCAGATTTACTTCTATATATTCAGATTTACTTCTATATATTCAGATTTATAACTATATATTCAGATTTACTTCTATATATTCAGACTTATAACTATATATTCAGATTTACATTTATATATTCAGACTTATAACTATATATTCAGATTTACTTCTATATATTCAGATTTACTTCTGTATATTCAGATTCATAACTATATATTCAGATTTACATTTATATATTCAGACTTATAACTATATATTCAGATTTACATTTATATATTCAGACTTATAACTATATATTCAAATTTACTTCTATATATTCAGATTTATAACTATATATTCAGATTTACTTCTATATATTCAGATTTACTTCTATATATTCAGATTTACTTCTATATATTCAGACTTATAACTATATATTCAGATTTACATTTATATATTCAGACTTATAACTATATATTCAGATTTACATTTATATATTCTGACTTATAACTATATATTCAGATTTACTTCTATATATTCAGACTTATAACTATATATTCAGATTTACATTTATATATTCTGACTTATAACTATATATTCAGATTTACATTTATATATTCAGATTTATAACTATATATTCAGATTTACTTCTATATATTCAGACTTATAACTATATATTCAGATTTACATTTATATATTCAGATTTATAACTATATATTCAGATTTACTTCTATATATTCAGATTTACTTCTATATATTCAGACTTATAACTATATATTCAGATTTACATTTATATATTCTGACTTATAACTATATATTCAGATTTACTTCTATATATTCAGATTTATAACTATATATTCAGATTTACTTCTATATATTCAGACTTATAACTATATATTCAGATTTACATTTATATATTCAGATTTATAACTATATATTCAGATTTACATTTATATATTCAGACTTAACTATATATTCAGATTTACTTCTATATATTCAGATTTACATTTATATATTCAGACTTATAACTATATATTTAGATTTACATTTATATATTCAGATTTATAACTATATATTCAGATTTTTATATAATTATTTCCTGTTTGGCCCCTCATATTAAACGTATGTCATATTTTGAGCCAAACCATTTAGATTTATAAACTTTTATCAAAAATTTTAATTAAACAATAAATTCATTTAAAATAATAAGATACAATCAAGAAGAATAAGTTACCAGTCAACTGAAATCAGCATCATCGGTTCATTTTTGCATGGCACATAACTCTTCTGTTGCATTAAGGAATATTTACAGAATTTTTGACAAGACTCAGAGGTGGCATTAATACATTTCATAACAACATTGTTATGAGATTAATGATTAATGTTTTAAATATAATGTTTTGAATATAGAAATATTAAATGATTTAAATGACTCAATTTATACTTTAAAAATTAAACTGAAACCTCTAGTAGATTGAATCATTGACTCGCGAAGCTTAGTTCCCACAGGACGCGTGCTCCATTACAGATCAAGGGAATAAAATATAGGCTACGGTGTCAAATAGGTAAATAAGTGTAGAAATGGCACTGTCTGTTTGCCAGTAAAAAAATCGCATTCCAGGGGGTAAAATACACGTTTTTCGGCGGGGATCCTCAGTAAAATTCGCATTCCAGGGGCTAAATATCACATTATTGGGGTCGGTTCAACCCGCGGACAGTGTTAAAGTAGCCCAATTCCGCGGGAAACCCACGGACTTGGCAACACTGCTGCCACGCAAAGATTTCACTCGCTCGTGCTCGTCGTGTCTCAAAGCTCCGCTTTGATACAGTTCATGCTTCCCCGAATGAGGAAATGAAATCACATTTGAGCATTTGAATTTTCATTTTTAATTTTGTTAGGAAAAAACTTCCATACAAAATACACAGCGCAGAGCAAATGCGTCATCTGCATCAGAATGTTATGATTGGCCCAGAGCTGTTGAATTTTGAATTTCAATGGCTCTGGATTGGCCCAGAGTATAAGTAATTTTCATAACTTATATTCATGACTGGTAATTTTTATTCTGTGTTCACACACAGCAGAATTCTAACAGTTTATTGGTAATGTTATAAAATCGCCAGAACAAATTTACTGGTATTTTTAAAAAGGGCCTGTTCACATATGATCTCTTATCTGCAATTTACCGGTAATTTTCCAGTAAGTCTGTATGTGTGAAAGGGGCTAAAGACACAAGGCTGTTGTAATGTTACATGATCTTACCCAAGCATTCCATTATGCGAATATTTTCATAACAACATGAGCGCCTTAAAATGAAGAAAGTTATCAACATGACTGATATTCAAAATGATAAGGAAGCGCTGCTTTGTTTACGTTTCGTATATCCTTGTTCGGTTTCTCCTTTTGAATGGCAAATATTAGTATTGTAGACAAATATTAGTATTGATAGCTGCTGATATAGACAGTTAATTCCTCTCACGCAGGCTCAGAGCACGCGTGTTAGTTTGCAGTGGGCTATAGTCTAAACGGTGTGTTCAAGTGCAATTTTTTGGTCCAGATGCCACCGAAGTGAGGTGACAACACCTTCGGCTTTCGCCACTGATAGTAAGTCGGCTTGGTGTGTTCCTTATGGCCTTTAAATCTAAACCCTTTTGTCTGATCATACCAGTTAGATTTAGATAATGTGATTGTAGCTTGGCTCCATGCAGCATGTACATATGTTAATCAGACTACAAATTGTGTGCTTGCTCTAAAAGACAAAGGTGATGTGCAATGTGTATTCAGTCTTTCAAATATTCAATTATACATTGTGTCATGTATACTTGATACTTGGACAAAGAAGACTGTAGCTCAACTACACAAAGGAAAGTTGTAGTTCAATTATAACATTGCATGTAAATGTATTTACAGGCAGAGCTTTGTGACTAGCTGTCAGCCCATGGTGAAGTTGTTGTGGCATAATCAGGACAGGGCATAATAGATGAGCTAAATGATTTAGAATGTGCAAAAAGTGCACTTACAAATCTGGCTGGAGGAGGATGTGGAACAAACCAACAAGCCAAGTGTTAAGTGCAGCAGAAAAACACAAGAAAAACATCCCAAGGCTGTTTTTTCCATTACTATTGTAGTGGCGTACAAACCCATGAATTATGGAAGGTTGCAAGTTGTGTTAATAGCACAGTCAATGCTGCCTCTACGGTTGCTCACAATAGACGTCCGGTCCTCCTAAAGTTCACCGTGTTTGTATAAAGCAAGCTAAAGATGGACCTCAGCATGCAGCAGGTGAGTAATGACTGGATTGTTAGTGTCCCTTTCAAAAAAGTGAACCCCACACAAGAGGTTTCGAACCCTCCCAGACTGCACCTGTGGACAATGCCAAGCACTCGGTATAAATAGCCATATTGTCTGCAGGCTGTTAGGCGTTTGGAGTGTGTGGGAGGTGTACGGCCAATTAAAGCTTTTGTGTATGAGCCAAATGCATCGACTCCCTCAGCAGTGGATAAAAAGGTGGCTCACCCTGATCACTTTGTTTTTGGCTACTGAGACTGAATTGTATTAGATTCAGCGCATGAGTAACTACTTCCAACCTTTTGATTAGCATATTCTCACTTCACTAATTATTTCATAGTCTTAATGTGAGACTAACTTAAAAACATTGTCTAACAGACTGCAGTGGCCAAGTTTATGCATAGATGGATTTGGGTTTGATGGACTTTGAAGCAATGAATGTGAAAGGCATGCCCAGCATAACTCAGTGGCTTAAGTTTACATATTATACTGCTCACACCATGATATCAGAGGAACTTCAGGCAATTTGCACTTATAATGTAAATTCAGCCATTGCAATCTGTCAGAAGTTAGTCATCCTTTTTTTTTTACAAGAAAAAGCTAAATAATTAAACATTATTAAGTCATTATTTGGTAACACATACCATAAGGAAGTGCTAACTGATGATAGCAACTTCATAAATACTAAAGTAAAGGAATCGTTCAGAATGCATAATTACATTCCACTGCAATGCTTTTAGGGCTGCAACAAATGACTATTTTGGTAATCGATTGATCTAACGATTATTAGAATGATTAATCGACTAATCATTGATTATTTCACTGGTTAATCAGTAGACTTTGATTGATTATTCAGCTTTTGCAATTAGTTAAAATATTGAGTTATACATTTTCTAACAAATAAATAAAAGGTAATCACTTTTCTAAATTTGAGATTTACATCACCTGAAATCTGAATAAATAAGCTTTCCATTGATGTATGGTTTGTTAGGATAGGACAATATTTGGCTGAGATACAACTATTTGAAAATCTGGAATCTGAGGGTGCAAAAAAAAAAAAAAAAAAATCAAAATATAGAGAAAATCGCCTTTAAAGCTGTCCAAATTAAGTTCTTAGCAATGTGTATTGCTAATCAAAAATTAAGCTTCAATGGAACATGATATTTACTTAATATCCTAATGATTTTTTGGCATAGAAGAAATATTGATCATTTTGACCCTTACAACGTATTGTTGTCTATTGTTACAAATATAGCTGTGCTACTTATGACTGGTTTTGTGCTCCAGGGTCACATGTAATTAATTAAAATTATTACACAATAAATTGCTAACACTTTAAAATAAAGTTTCATTAGTTAACATTAGTTGACTACATTAGTTAACATGATCTAATAATGAACAATACTTCTGCAGCATTTATTAATCTTAGTTAATGTTAATTTCAGCATTTATTAATGCATTATTAAAATCGCAAGTTGTGTTTGTTTACATTAGTTAATGCACTGTGAATTAATATGAACTAACAATGAAGGACTGTATTTATTAAATAATATTAACAAAGATTAATAGTGTAATAAATGTATTGTTCATTCATGTTAGGTAATACATTATAACACCTTACTGTAAAAGCATTACCAATTAATTTATATAAACAGATATATTTGGCACACAAAATGAGATGACAGACATAGAAACTCTTAATCACCATTTAATTAGCTATATGAAAAAATAGCTGAATGACACATTCTGCCTAACATCTCATTTTTTAAGTCATACGGATAAGAAACTAAATAAAGGTAAGTGATAAGATGCTATTTTTTTTATTTTTTTGATAAACTATTTTATTCACAATATATATCTCTCTTAAAATACCTTATAGGGTTATGATAATCAAAACAGTCCTGAGCAAGATCAAGCTTTGATCTCTGCAAACCAAACTATCACTTTAATTAATTTCCTCAACTAATAAAAAGATTTGATCATTAGCTAGCTCCACACTGGAGAGCTGCTTTATAACAGAAAATCAAGTTGTAATTCTAACTGAAAGCGACACTAACTGAACTGCTTGATTTAAGGCTATCTTTTGCATAAAGTACTATATAAATAAACGTGATGTGACTGCTTTACTGAAGTACCGAACTGAAGAGCTCATGCAAACATCACTTTCTCACTGCTGTCAGTTTTTGTTGTTTAAACTGTTGTTTTGTTTGTTGTTTATTGCGTTATTAAGAAGAAAAGGCTGTGCTCTAAAGCACTGTGTATCTCTTCTTCTCTTGAACAGCATCAGAATTACAGTCTTGCGCTACAGCGCCACACTGGTCCAACCGCATTATTGCAGGCTCTTACATCAGGCCATATGGGATCAAACGACTACTCGACAACAGAAATATTTGTCGACAATTTTTTATTGTAGACGTTGTCGATAATGTCGACTAATCGTTTCAGCCCTAAATGCTTTTCCATTATTTTTCTATGTAAATATGAGCTTGATGGATGTCTTTGGCCATTTGTAATTCAACACAATCACACAGTAATTCGTAACATTTTTTTGTTGTTGTTGTTGTTTTGGCGAATTAGTTACTAATTCACAGGGCCGTAGCTGGGGTTTGCGGGGCCCTGGGGCAGGTTGTACCCATGGGCCCTGTTTGAAATTGTTTAATTTGTATGTTCGTTCTATTTATTTATTTGTGCTATTTAAACAATATTTAAGTTTTTTCAAGTTTGTAGGTGTCCAGGTACAGAAACCAAATAATCAAATGTAAAATAGCACTGCAGAGTCTTCACTGTAAAAATGAAATATACAGCCAAACCAAAATTTATTCAGACACATTTCTCACATTATCACAGCTTATTCACTATAGTTTAGAAAATGGTAATAAAATATGACAAGAACTCAGAGTTAAACTGTGTCAGAACAAATTCATCTTGATAATGTCAGATAACTTTGACAGAAAGGTATGTAATGGATTACAATCAACCAAAAATTCAGAAGACTGTTAGTATGACAATATTTACACAATTATCAATACTTTGTTGACCAATTACCAAGCAATGCTTAATTTTGTTCAGTCTGTGGTGTAAAAAGGTCGCATTAGCAATTAAAGAAAAAACCACTTAAGCAAAACATTCTCAGGTCAAATTGTCTAAATTTTTGGTTCCAAATTTTTTTTATCAATTTTACTTGTAGTCCACTGTATGAAGATTTTTTGGGTATTTCACAGTATCCTTTATTTTGCTATCTTCACTTACATAAATGAACGATAGTGTCCTGCACCCACTAGTAAAAAAAAATAAATAAATAAATCTAAAAATTATATCTGGTGTCTGAATTATTTTTGGTTTGACTGTGGATTAATTCTTGTTAAAACTACAAAGTAATTCAGTCAAGAGCAGTGAGTGATTTTATTTTATTTTATTTTTTATTTTATTATTTTTTTTTTTTCTTGGATTAACATTAAGGACACTGACAGCAGCTAGTAAATTAGGTGCGGTCACTTTAAGAGACAATGCATCCATTATAATGATACACGTATAATTTCTTTCCCCACTGTTTACTTTCACTTTAGAAATAACCGACAGTTTTTTCGAGGATGCTCTGCAAGACCGGTATTTTGACAATTTTGTATGTATATGTCGGGACAAGAGTAAGAAGAGGCAAATTCGGTGTTGAAGCGCTTTGAGACGCGTCTCTCTGCGTGCGCCCTGTGCGCACAGAACACCGCGCGCGGGTGCTGAATTGGGCGCTTTCACATCATTTTCTGTTTGCATGTGTAAACTGCCTCAGCCAGTCGGTTGAGATCGCCGGGGACCCCCCTCAGCCGTGGGCCCCTAGAATCGTCACCACCTTTCACCCCTCTAGCGACGGCCCTGCTAATTCATATGAATTCGTACTGTCTTATCTGACCTGCTCACACCCCAGTAATGGTTATGTTTAGAGTCGGGGTTAGGGACTGGGCTTCATGTTTTGTTTTTGTTTTTGTTTTTTCTAAAAATCATACATTTTATATGATTCAAATTGTACAAATTCGTAGAAAATCGCCACCTCATCTAATAAATAAATTTTCCTTTGAAATTCAGGTTGGTAGTTTCAGCGCCACTAAACAGAACTGTAAGAATAATGATGATTTTCACTTGTTTTTCAAACAAGATTTTAAATTGTTTTACAATTGTTCGACCAATAAGGGAGAAACAATAATGCAATAAATTTGATTATTTAAAGGGGTAGTTCACCCAAAAATGAAAATTCTGTCATTAATTACTCACCGTCATATTGTTCCAAACTCGTAAGGCTTTCATTCATCTTCGGAACATAAATTAAGATATTTTTGATGAAATCCGAGAGCTTTCTGACCCTGCAAAAACAGCAACGGAACTACCACATTCAAGACCCAGAAAGTTAGTAAAGACATCATTAATATAGTCGTGAATACACAGTGAAGACTGGCACGGAAGAGAAGAATTGTTGAATAAATTTGTTATTTTTGTTTCTTTATTCTCGTAGCTTCATAAAATTACGTTGAACCACAGATGTCACATGGACTATTTTAATGATGTCCTTACTACGTTTCTAGGCCTTGCAAATGGTAGTTGCATTGCTGTCTATGCAGGGTCAGAAAGCTTTCGGATTTCATCAAAAATATCTTAATTTGTGTTCCGAAGATAAACTAAGGTTTTACGGGTTTGGAACAACACAAGGATGAGTAATAAATGACAAAATTGACAAAAATGATCTATCCCTTTAAGCAATATCACACAAGCTGTGATTCATCAAAAATATCTTAATTTGCGTTCCGAAGATGAACTAAGGTTTTACGGGTTTGGAACAACACAAGGATGAGTAATAAATGACAAAATTGACAAAAATGAACTATCCTTTTAAGCAATATCACACAAGCTGTGATTCGGCCATAGGCACAATTCCTCATGTCTACAGCATGATTACAAAAGTGATACCGATTTTATACAATAGTTCGGTAAAACAAAAATAATTTACTGTACTTTTTAGACACAATACTGCAAATGTTACATTTGATCCACCAATGAAAATAATTCCAAATGAAGACTGGCAGAGTGAACCTTTGCCCCTCTCCAAGCAACAAACAATATCACTGTTTAGATTTTGAATTAATCCGTGATTTGAATGTATTTTGAATGAATGACTCAATGATTCACTCATAAAGTCACTTGTCTCCACCTACACTACACTCTTAAAAAAAAAAAGGTACCAGGAAGAACCAAAAAGGGTGTTTCGCGGCGATTTCATAGAGGAACCTTTTTTGGTTCCCTGAAGAACCATTTTGGAAAGGTTCTTTAAAGAACTGGTGTTTTTATTGGTGCCATAAAGAACCTTTTCTGGTACTACAAAGAACCCTTTTTAAAGGTTCTTCAAAGAACCACTGATGAATAGGTTCTTTATGGCTCCATTTCCTCCAGATCAATATCCTCACATTTATCATACTATGAATTTTCTTTAATAGGATTGTTCATAAAATAATAATAAAAAAAAGAAAATGCAGAAGTAAAAAGACTTGACAAGATATATGATTAAAATGTTTATTGCATTTACAGTATACATCAATGCAGTATACATCATACCTCAATACTGTGTATATGTGTTTAATAATAAATGCACAAGTACTAGAGTACTCAGACTTGACAGCAATGATTGATCATTTTTTAAAGTCACTGCAATCATTGTTTTCATGATCAATCGTTGCTGTCAAGTAGTGTTGTCACGGTACCAAAATTTCAGTATTCGGTACCGATACCAGTGAAAATCCACGGTTCTCGGTACCAATTTCGGTACCAAAGCAAAACACAAAAACATGCTAATTTAAAAATACACTTTTTTTTTTCAATGTTTGGGTACTTTTTGTGTTACCCAGCCCCTAGGTCAAATGTAACAACCCAGTGTTTGGGTAGTTTTTTAGTGTTACCCAGCTCCTGGGTCAGACATAACAACACAATGTTTGGGTAGTTTTTGTATTACTCAGATCCTGGGTCAGACGTTACCCAGCGATTGAGTTATTTATCGCGGGGATAACACTATTTTTATTAATAAAGTCAAACAAAAATAAAATGTACAAAAATCATTGCCATTCTTTATACTTATTTAAAATTGTGTTTCAAATCTTTCCACAAGTAATAAAAGTATGAAAAATAGTAAAAAAGTTTCACCCAAATTTAATTTGTCTTTTAATTAATGAAATTTAAACACATTTAATTTTTTGGTAAATAAAGGGGATTTACTATTAAAATTAAAACATGGAAGAAATATTGTGTGATTTTCTTAAAAAATAAAGTTTTATTAATTTTTTCAACAGTAGTAGTAGTATCATATACATTCTACTAAATAATAGTAATATATTTCTGGCACAATGTCTTTAAGTAAAAACGAACTTTTATTTTGACGGGTTGCCGTGAATACCTTTAAATTGACACTGGTTTTACTCAAATGAAACGGTAAAATCCTCGTGAAGTGACTCTCAGAGCAGTTCTGGAGATGTTTATGTATTTATGTCCTCATTGAGACGGCAGATGCTGAAATCACCGCGAGCGTCACGCGCTTCAATGTATGTAGTAAACAAAACCACGTGTCTCTGCCATTCATACATTCACTCAGAGACTCATAGAACATGCAGGATTCATATTTGAATCGACTTTTGCAGCTTAGTATTTCCAGATACTAGTCCATATGGAAACTTAAACTTCCTTCCGTGTTAAACTTTCCTGTAGTTCAAATATTAGAGCATGGCGCTAGCAACGCCAAGATCAAGGGTTCGATTCCCAGGGAAAGCAAGAGCTGATAAAATGTAAAAAACTGTAACTTGAATGCAATGTAAGTCGCTTTGGATAAAAGCGTCTGCTAAATGCATAAATGTAAATGTAAACTGCAAATTCCGGTTCTATACTGGATTCCGAGATTCCGTCCGCGTTTTCTGCATCACGGAAATCATAGGGCTGTACGCGTCAAGACCCTGTTTGACCGGGTACTCGGTCCCACCGGTACTTAAAAAAACCTGGTACCGTGACGTTTTCATTTTTTTAGTACTAACTTGGTACCGAAGTACCGGGTCTTTTGACAACACACTGTCAAGTACTCGATGATCACCATGACTTTATATATTTCTCTCGCATGCCATCCAGACCATCAAAATAAAGACCTAACAATACTTGAAATGAAAAATTTACAAAAATGCCCATCCCTAGTATGTAATACAGTGAATACAGCAGGTTAATTTCAGTACCCCCATCATCCACTACAATGCCCTTTTTCATCCCGTGGAAACTGCCACTGGTGGTTCAAAGAGTTCTCGTTTTCACACTCCTTCTGATGAATGGTTGGGTACATAGCATCATGTAAAAAAAAAAAAAAAAAAAAAAAAAAGACACTTTCATTAGTTTCTTAATTTTCATAGGTTTAGCACCGGTATAATGATGCAAAATAACAAACAACAATAATGGAAAGGTATTTTTAAGGTGAAGAGCAGTCAGAATAGAAACAAAATCAAAGTAAGTCAAAGTATTTTGGAAGTTCGTCCATCCATCTATTCACTCTCCAAAGCACTTATCCTCTCTAGGGTCGTGGGGGCCGACACACACAAGGGTCGTGGGGGCTGAAGCCTATCCCAGCATCTTGGGCCACAAATCCATCCAATTAATGGTATTTAAGCAATATAAGCACTAGGTAACAATGTTATACAGTACCTGACAAAATTTTGGAAACATTACAATGTTTTTGAGGAAAAAATCTGAAGTCTGCATTTATTTTATCAAGAATACAGAGAAAATAGTAATATTGCAAAATATCATTACACATTAAAATAACTGTTGTCTATTTTAATATATTGTAAAAACTGTCATTTATTCCTGTGATCAAAGCTGAATTTTCAGCATCATTACTCCAGTCTTCAGCGTCACATGATCCTTCAGAAATCATTTTAATATGCTGATTTGCTGCTCAAGAACACTTCTTATTATTAAAACAGTTGAAAACAGTTTTTGCTTCTTAACATTTTTGTGGAAATGCTGATACCTTTTTCAGGATTCTTTGATGAATAGAAAGTACAATTGACAACATTTATTCAATTTATTAAACAATTTAGTAAATAAAAATCTTTTCCAACATTATAAATGTCTTCACTGTTACTTCTGATAAATTTAATGCACCCTTGATTAATAAAAGTATTAATTTCTCTCTCTCTCTCTCTCTCTCTCTCTCTTTTTACCACAAATGTATTAATTTCTTTCTTTTCTTACCACAGATGTTTGAATGGTATTGTTTCCATAAAAATGTTAAGCAGCAAAAACAGTTTTCAACAAAGGTAGTAATCAGAAATGTTTCTTGAGCAGCAAATCGGCATATTGGAATGAGTTCTGAAGGATCATGTGGCACTGAAGACTAGAGTAATGATGCTGAAAATTCAGCTTTGATCACAGCAATCCATATCATTTTAAAATATATTCACATAGAAAAGAGATATTTTAAATTATAATAATATTTTACAATATTTTTGTTTTTACTGTATTTTTAATCAAATAAATGCAGTAGTGGCAAGCAGAAGAATTACATAAAAAAAACGTTCAAAAAACATTTTTAAAAAAATCATACCAACCTCTAACTTTTGAACAGTAGTGTATGTTTGAGGTTTTACTTACTAGTCAGATGGTTCATAGCACCTTAGAGATGTTGTCTGACAGGAGGTCCACTCCAATTCTGCTGCATGGCATCAGCACAGAGGAATCTAGAAACATAACATGCAATTTATCACAGAGCCAACAATAATTAGTATAGACCCTTTTTCTGTTAGTAAACATTGTGACATTTTTCTGTGGGCGGAGCTTAGGTGGAGGTAGAAAGATTCCCCTGACCGCTTCACTAACGCTAGCTATGAAGTTTGTTAGCTTGTTTTTTAACAATGACTGGAGACAATCCGATTTTATCTGTATATGTAACTTCCCGGGACCGCGATTGTTATTTGAAAAGGTTAACTTTAACGGACGAAACCAGATCGGCCAACCCGTACATGCTCACTCATGGCTTGGACGATCTGACTAGATTCCCTCCAGTTGAGTGACTCACATCTAACGTGTATAGTAAAGACAAACTTACCGTGTCTATCTAGTCATGAAGATGTATATACATTCTAATTTCAGCAGGCCACTATTTTTAATCACAGCATGTACAATTACAAATGATTAAACATCGTCAGTTTGTTGTTTTACACACATGCACACAGACATTACTTCATACTTCATTGTGAGATACACAGGAAATCTTGAGACGCACCCATAACAACAAATATATATATATATATATATATATATATATATATATATATATATATATATATATATATATATATATATATACACTTATTTAATAAAAAATAAAAATAAAAGAATTAACATTCATGTTTTTAGGTTTGTGTCTCTCAGGTTTGGATGTCAAAATCTTCCTATAATGAGCTGTAATATAACAGATGCATGGTGATATAAGAAAATGTGTTGTGAAAAAATGCATGTGAATGTATTTAATTTCTTCCCACCTGTGTTTCCTGCTTTTCTGTCAGCAGCTCCCTTCAAAAATTTTGAAATCTTGGAATTTCTCTTCTTTTGTAGAATTATTATATTATCACTCCTGAAACCACAGAACAATTTTTAATCAATATGTGTTCACCATGAAAGATCAAAGCACGTTTGAACTAATGTTAGATTCAGTTAATTCGCGCTCCGTGTATCGTTAAGTGACATCACCGATTAAAAGTACAGCACATATTTTAGGCTAAATAAGTTAGACAACTTCCAATAAACCATTGACACACTGACAGCAAACCCTTTACAAAGCTATCAAAACCTCTCATCTACACATAAAGATGTGATTAAAAGCCCAAACTTTCATAAACAAGAGCTCAAGCTTCAGTGTTAGCCTAACATAACTTACCTGGTCTGAAAACAATTGAGATGCTAGCAGACTTTTTCGAAGACTGTAAACCTTTTCTGTGAAGCAAATATTCAACAGAAACATGTCAGTTACATGTAAGAAAGTGTCTGGAACAGTTGTATGTGATATTTGTGTGATTTTAGGGACTAAGCTCACCTGAAAGCAGTGAAAACAGCGGCGAGAGACGGAGATTTACAGTTTGTCAGTTGGTGTTGTCAACTCCCTCCTCTGCAGCGTTTGAATGAAGTCGAATATTCAGCGTGCTCGCCCATTAAAACACGTCACGCAGCATTTACATGAATAAATCTCTTATCAGAATCACATTAAATCTTTATTAAATGGCGAATTTGAGTCTCATTTTGTAGTTCTACAACCAATTCATAGGTGCAAAATGTATGAGCCTTTTTATTTAATTTTAGAACATGATTGCAGTATTTTTTATACTAAACTTTGCTTTTCTTAAATAACTAGCCTAATATATATATATATATATTTTTTAAGGTCATGCAAAACAGCATTAAAATAGATGTAATAGATATTAAGGACTGATCTACTGGTCTTTTTTTAATTAGCCTAATAAACACCACAAAACTATTTATACAACTCAAAATTAATACTTTATTATTGCATTATAATTGAACACAACCAATAGAAAATTAGTCTGGAATGAGATCTGGACCAGGCACGACAAATTAGCTCACTTGATCTCACTTTCCAGAAAAAAATATTTACAACATGTTGACTGTGAAGAACCATTAAATAGTCTAAAGAACCTTTTTTGTGCTATAAAGAATCTTTTGTGCAATGGAAAGGTTCTTTAGATATTAAAGGTTCTTCATGGAACCATACACCCTGCCAAAGAACCATTTAAGAACCTTTTTTTTAAGAGTGTACTGGTGTATCAGTGTAACCTAGCGAAAGGGTCACTAAAATGTCCATCACTACTGCACAGCAGAGTAATACAAGGAGTGAAAAGTGCAAAAATTTATTTATATAATTTTTAATATATATATATATATATATATATATATATATATATATATATATATATATAATTTTTTTTTTTCTTCAGTAAATCAACCAATGGTTTACTTATAGTTGTCTATAAGAGAACGTATTCTAACATCAAAAGCAAGGAGACTAAAAGCACTCTCTCTAGGTATCATGTTACTTCTCTGGATAAGTGCTGATTATTGTCCCAGTGTATTGCACTTGTCTGTCTCCTGTTGTGTGGAGTGCTTCAGCATACCCAAGTACGTTTTTTGCTACTCACTTGTTCATTGGAGTTGAGGACTGGGAGGTGTCCAGCAGAGTACATCGCTTGGAACTGTGATAGAGGGTAGAAAGACAAGAGCTGCCAGCTGTGTCTCCATCTGCCTGCATCTGGCATCAAACTGAGACTGACTTCTGAAGCTCTGCAATAGATGCTTGTGTGATTCAAAGATGAGAAAAAGCCTTTTTGATTAGCCAGCAACAAAAACACAATTTCTTTTACATGATTAAAACCTTAACTAGCTCAATGGAGTCCCGTTACATCAGTCCATACACACATCACTCATTGATTAAAGTTTTAAAAGGGGTGTTTTTTTTGTTTTTTTTCCTCAGGAAAGGAAAATAACTTTTACCACTTAATAAACAATAAAACAAAAAAGTGCCACATTCTATAATTGGCCTTTCAAATAATACTGCACTTTGTAGTAGCTAGGGAATTATAGGTTCCTCTTCTGTTTTATATTGGAGTTCAGGGAAGACTTTTCCTACTATGTTCAAACAGATTGCTTTTTCATAATAAATATGAACCTGTCCTAATCAATATGATTTTGGTTTAACAGGGTTCTGTAACTGTAAAACCTTCAACAACTGTCTAATATTTGTTGTGCCCATCTCTCTTCCTGTTGATAAAGCAGCCTGCTTATTTGGCATGACGTGTAACCGCCGCTGGGTTACCTGCCATGAATATATTTGCGGCGTGCAATATAAATCATGGTAAAATATTATTGATGATACGGCAGAGAATGATTACAACAACCGTTGTAATCTCCCGTTAATCAGACCTGTCACAATATCTTAAGAAAAGAAACATATCTAGGGGTCACATTTCAAAAAATGCACAGCTTGGTGCAGAAGAGAGATCACTCGCCATATGATGGTGTTAACTGCACGAGGCCTGATCTGGTGGTCATGACTCCCTCCCTCCACATTAATTCAAGGCTATCAGCTACTGAGCACGTTCGACATGAAAGAAGCCTGTACCATATATATCAGCACAGAGGACTGAGCATACAAAATAGCTCGAGATCCCTTCATCATCACAAACTCGTGTGGAGATAAGGTGTCAGCCATTCTCAATGCATTTCTCTTCCACACACGATTCATCAATCGTTCTAGTGTACATTGTAAAAATGTTTGTCATTTTTACAGAAAAAGACAAAAAATGCTACAGTAAAAAAAAAAAATAATAATAATAAAAAAGTTAACCAAATAACTATAACACCGATTGCTATTCGATGCAACAAAAGACAATAGAACCATTTTAATAATCCCCACCCATGGAATATGCAAAAAAGGGAGCAACTCCTGGCAGGGGTGGGTAAACTTGGCCCTTCCAGGCCACTTTCCTTCAGAGTTTAGCTCCAACCCTAATCAAAAGCACCTGAACCAGCTAATCATTGTCTTCAAGACTACTAGAAGGATACAGGCAGATGAGTTTTATCAGGGTTGGATCAAATCTCTGCAGGAAAGTGGCCTGGAAGGGCCAAGTTTGCCCATCACTGCTATAAGCCATAGACTGTAAAAAAAAAAAAAAAAAAATCATCTTGTAAATTCTGTGCTTGCAAAGGTTCTGTATGATCATCTTCTTTGTAAGCATTATAAATCGGACTCAAAATGGTATGCCAAAATTGACAGAATTGTTAATACTTACAGCTGTGCAGATGAAACTTACGGTTTAGGGGTGTGTCATTTCTGGAACACATTCTAAGCGGTTCACCAATCACAAAACTGGGCCGGTTAATTAATCAGAACACATTTTGTATTTTTGAAGGAGGGTTTTCATTGAAACAGGAACTAAATAGGTCATTTGAGAGAGGCTAGGAATAAAGGTGATGCAATAATGTAAAATATGTGAAAAATAATGAGTTTTTGGAACAATCAAGCATTCTAGCACACCCCAAAAACCAAATTAAGACTTTGTAAAAGGGCATAATATGACCCCTTTAATAAATCAAATCAAACATACTCATTTCTGTTGTACCACCTGTATGGTGGTAGTTATCATTTTAAGGTAAAAAAGTAGATGTTGTTAGTTCAAGTAAATTGATACTGTATATTAACAACTAATCAGGAACATGAAATATATAGACATAAGATGTAAAATATACAGGCAACAATATGCCATCCTGTAATACAGTTGAACAAAAATACATTTAAAAAATCATGTTTATTGGGTCTGTCCCTCCTCTATGAAATTAATGTGTTATATATGAGCATTAATGACTAGCACACTTTCATCAGTCATTAGCTTTTTTTTTTTTTTTTTTAATTGAATTTGACAGGTGTACCCTACATGTGTATTGAAATATTAAGATTTTCTCTCCAATATGGTGTGGTGCCTGAAGTTCATGTCTACATTATAATTGCAATGTGTTAAGCTAAATGCATGGCTTTCTAATGCTGAGTGGACCACCTGTTGGAGCATTTGGAAGCTGACTGGAGTTTTAATGATGTCTGTTCCATACATGCTCTATGTTTGTGTGGTGGAAGGGAGGAGGAATTAAGTGAGAGGTATCATTCAGAGAGAACAAGCTGTTGGCAGCTACTCAGGGGGTCCAAATGATGAAACATTCATTTCTTTAAAAATCACAACTTTCAAAAGAGCTCACAGTGTTCCAAATAAAAAAGGCAAAAAGAAGTTCATAACAGGTTCTTAATTATAGGAAGGCAATGAAGAGTGTGGCAATGACATTTCAGTGAGTGGACCACTTTTGTAGATGATTAACATTTCCGTTGGATCAAAACATTTCCATTAGCAGGAAGAATTTCAGCCGTGACTGTATCAAATGCACATCGGGTGGGCTTTCAAGTGCCAGTTGTTCCATCCTAGTGTGCAGAGACCACCTAGAAATACTCTGCATGAAATCTGAAATGTAAAAAGATGACTCCTTGTGCCATCACCGCGCAAAATCATTTGCATTCACATTTCAATCCCTTTGTCTTGATTCAATAGTGCTCTTTCAAGGACAACAGAGTAATGGAAAGTATCAAAGGACATTACAGATGATAAGCTGCATATATTGGAAAAGAAGTTCCCTAAGACATTGTTGGCTTACTTTCAGACAGATTTGGACACAAACTCTGAAAATTGGTTGTAACAAACTTGATGCAATGCACTGCAAACTTTACGTAGTAAGCTGAGTCTTTGTGTCTAGAATTCTTGAGAATTTTTCCATGACGTTTATAGAGGAGCATGTACGCATAAAATGGGAGAAAATGCTCGCTACTGAAAATCTGGACTAACCTGACACTGCTGAACATCTTATAGGGCATATTGTGAGTAACGGCAGTCCTCACTCCAGCTTTAATCTTAGATGTATCCTAGAGGAAAAGCAATCTGTAGCAGGCTAAGAAGTGAATACAGAAAGTCTTTTTTTGTTTTTTTTTATTTTTTGCACTGCACAGATGAAATTCTAAAGCTGTATGTGAGACAAGGCAGATGCACAATAGCACAATCCACTTGTTATTATGGCTGTGTGCTTCTTTCCCAAAAAGTTCCAAGGGAGTTTCACAGCTATTTCTGAGATTTGCTGAAAAGCTTTATGCCACTTTAGGCTGGGTCAATTGGTATTACTGATGAGAGTACAGAGAAAATACAGCATAGCTTATTGCATAGGCCTACAGTCGTAGTTCATTGAAATAAGTCAGTCATGTAGAAAATCTCTTTTTTTTTTTTGTCTTTTTTAGTAGATATTGTCCCCCTTCTGTAAATTTGTAAAAGACAAAAGACATTTTATACTTTTTTTATTAAAAAGTTATCAAGGTGGATGTCAAAATGTAGGGCTAATGAAACACTAAAACACACTTAACCTCTTAACTGCCCCCCTTCACCCCCTTTAAGACACAGTCTTCATTTGTAATTCAGATCTAAGGTTGGTCTCTTTTTAAAGAAAAAAATCAGCAGATTAGCATTTCAAGAAAATAGTAAAAAGTGTAAAAAAGTTACAGAAGTTTGCATTTACTGTAAAGGAAACATTTTGTACTAAAAAAGCTATTTTATAGAAAATAAATAAATATTTTACAAATTGCTATAAAATCAAAGCCATATATTTACAAAATTATGTTCCATCGTTGATATAACAAAAATTTAAAGGGGTGGTTGATTGCGATTTCACTTTTTTAAAGTTAGTTAGTGTGTAATGTTGCTGTTTGAGCATAAACAATATCTGCAAAGTTACGAAGCTGAAAGTTCAATGCAAACGGAGATATCGTCTTTTAAAATTCTGGCAGTTTAATGCCTACAAAAACGGCTGGTAAGGGACTACAACGAGTTACTTCCCAGATCCATTGCATCACGAACCCAGATAAACCCCGCCCCCGGGAACACGCAGCAAAGGGGGCGAGGCCATGTTGTGCTGCTTTAGAGAAGAGGGAAAGAAAATTAGGGGTGCACCTAAAAATCTATTCATATATGTATCGCGATTCTGCCTTCTAACTATTCTAATGCATTCACAAGTTTCAAAATCAATGTTCTAAAGCAGAGGTTCTCAAATCTGTTCCTCACGTCGCCCTGCTCTGCATCGATCTCTGTCTCTCTCTCTGTCTCTCTGTCTCTCTCTCTCTCTCTCTGTCTCTCTCTCTCTCTCTCTCTCTCTCTCTCTCTCTCTCTCTCTCTCATATTCAGATCATCAGCTCAGTGAATACACTTTTCACATAGTTATGAGAAACGTTATACATGGACCCGTGTGCGGTTACCGTACTGTATTAAAGCTTTCATCAGAATAAAACCGTATATTAAAAGCTAACATAGTAGCATTTACAAATAAAAGCGTATCTTAAAGTATGAGACAACAACAAACAAACAAAACTTAGGCCTACCATTAAAAGCCGTGCTTGCACACGTTCTGCGCGATCCTCTTCACTAATATCCTCTGCATCTCAGTCGGGCTCAAACTGATAAGCAATATAGACAACATCATTGTTTACAATACAACCAGAGCACATGCCGCTGAGCTGAGGGGCGGGACGTTTAGACGTGCACTAGAGGAGGTTTAGCCAATAACAACACACTTGGCCAGCTAGCCAATCAGAACCCATCATGTATTTCTGAGGGAGGGTCTTCATAAAAGCAGGAAATTAGGAGAAGGGATAGAGTGGTGTGAAATAAAGGTAAATTATGTGAAAAATAATGTTTTTTTTAAAAACGAAGCATTAATACATGTTAGACTGGACCCCATAAACACAATCAAGCTTAGAAAAAAAAAAACAGTCAACCACCCCTTTAAGTTCCTGTGAAATTTTAAGGACTATACCTAAAACAGCCACTGGATGACACCCAAACTTTATTGATTTCTTTTTTCTTTTTCTTTTTGTCACAATTTTATACTTTTCTGTCCCAATACTTCACAACACAATACACAATACTTCACAATACTATCACAAAATAACCATCAGAATATGGAATCTAAAGATTTTGTCAAGATTAGAAAAAGGTTTGATTATAAAATATTGTAGGAAATTTTGCAATATTTGAAATATGCCCACTAGGGGGAAGAGCCGCTAGGATTTTAAGTACCAAACCCATGGTTGACTGTCCAATTTCAAAACAGTTTTCACGGGATGAATTTTTATATCAACTGATATTTAATTTAAGAAGATTACTAAAATGTGATAGGGAAAAAAGTACATAAAAGAGCACCAAGTTTAAGCACATTGCAGATAATAAAATATGACATTTTAATGTAGCCTAAATAATATTAATATTTAAAATAATTTGCTATAAAAACTATCTATCTGTCTATCTCTGTCTGTCTGTCCGTCTGTCCGTCTGTCCGTCTGTCCGTCTGTCCGTCTGTCCGTCTGTCCTTCTGTCCGTCTGTCCGTCTGTCCGTCTGTCTTTCTGTCTGTCCGTCCGTCCGTCCGTCTGTCTGTCTGTCTATCTGTCTGTCTATCTATCTATCTATATCAGGTGCATCACTGTCACTGCTGTATTAGTGTTCAGATTGGATTGTGATTGGTAGGAAGAACCGAAAGAGGCATTAAATTCAAGGCCATTGCCTCGGCACTGTTGTATACTATTCGTTTGGAGGAACGCCCTCCAATTGATCTTTATCCAGTTATGGATACACTCCAGCAGCGCATGGACAATGAGGAATTCAAAACACGTAGAGAAAAGAGCGTTTTCTGCATGAAACACCGCGGTTAAGTTCAAAATCACTTGAGAGAACAGTTAGCAGTTTCTATCCTGATATAAGAGAAAATGTAAAATATTTTTCTTTTAATTCAGCTACCCTAATGCTCATGAACCAGTTTATAAGTGTTCATGTGTCTAGTTCATAGCTGTTGCACTTGACCCTCGTCCATCTGGTGGTGTCTGCCATTGTTCAGTTAACAGATAGTCCTGCCCCCAAATTTACGACACAGTTTTTTTGTGTTGAACTGTCTGGATTGCTCAAACAAACAGAGTAATGTTTTGCAAGCGCCAGAGTGTTTACACTTTTCAGGGGAATCATCCTACTAAAGATTTACTTCTAATTGACTCTGCTGGGAGTCAGTTTTAAATGCAAAATGGGCATTATTATTTCTGTTGGAATTAGAATTATTTTTGTTCTGTTTGCTCTCCATGTAATCTTACTTCGGTCTAGGATTAACAATTGAGATATTAAAGATTTCCTATGTGATTTCTCATTTCGAGTGTAATCAAAACCTCCCGAGTTGCCTGTTCAGCAGGTCTCCTTGAGCCACGTCTAATGTCCACATTAGCATAATTTAAACAAGCATAGACCATGTGCAAATATCCTTCAATTTGTGGCCGTTTGAGGGAAGATCCATGGAGAGCACCACTGTAATAAAGTCAGAAGGCTTAAGCCACTGTTCTTGTGGGAGGAAAACCTTCAATAACACTCACACCTGGCTTAACATTCCCCTTTTAACACTCATTTATTTTCATGTAAAGGGAGCTAGAGGATCATTTATTTAATTTGTAATGAAATGTGAGCACTGAGACTGGGGGTGGTATTGATTGTGCACATCCAGTCCATCACTTCTGGCCCTTCCTTTGATTGGGAGATGTGCATGCTCGTAGAATCCCTAAGCAGATCTCCACAGCTGTCATGGAAAATGGATAGAACTGACAGGCGGACGTGACTGACACATCTCTTAGGAAGGTTAAAACCCCACATTGTGAACCATCTCCTGCTAATGCAGGGCTTATTTTTAGTTATTTTGTAGACCATGCTCATTAGAATGGGAAATGTGGCCTGTGCGTAATGGTGTAGGCAAGGGTGGAATTGTGAATGCAGTAGGATGCCATGGAAAATGGAAATAGTGCCTGTCTTTTGTTAAATCTGAATTTTCACGTTTCCTGAAAGTTGTTTTTTTTTTTCCTTCTGAAAAATAGCTCATATCACAAATAGAATTGATAACAAGAATATCAGTTAGATATTCTTTTTCAAAGAAACTGTACATTTTATTATCATTATGTTGTGTAAGTAGATGACAGGACTTTATATAACACTTGTCAGTTTTGAGCCTGTATTTTTATAATTTAGAAAGATATGATATGTGTAGTACAAATGAGTAATTATTGTTTTTAATTCTGTTGTAAGACAAACTAAGTGAAGAAACAGGCATTATATTTATACCTTGCCATTTATTTTTATTATTATTATTAAATTATCATTTAAAACAATATTCCGGGTACAATACAAGTTAACATCAATTGACAACATTTGTGGCATAATGTTGATCACAGAAAAAAAGAATGCTGACTTTTTATTTCTTTTCTTTGAATAAAAACAAGAACAAGAAATTCAATGGATGTGAATGGGGCTAATTTTTGTATGATTTAAAAGCAGAAATGTGAAGTTTACATTTATATTGAATGCACTTACAGTAAATTATTTATTCCGTTAGAATGTGTGTATTATTTGAGCTGTAAAGTTGTTCTTGTCATCTTCGTCATTTTAGGGATTATGCTGTAAAGTTGTACAATTGGAAATTACTTTTTGAAGAAATGGTTAAGATTTTTTCACACTAAAATCATGCAATATATATATTGTTTAAATCTTGTGACTATACTTTTGAAATGGTAAATATTTTAATGTTTACTGATTCAACCCATTCAGTGCCTCACTGTTACCCACATTTTTGAAAAGGAGTTAAAAATCCTAATCAACATAGTACAACAAATGCTGTTGGTCGGCTTTGACTTGTACTTGACCCAGAATATTTTCTGAAAATATGTGAGTTTACAAACTTCTTGAAAATGTTTTTCTGCTTGCCCCATTTAGGCTAAGTCAAAATAGTCAGGTTCAAATGTGAGCATACGTGTAGTCGTCACGAATCCGGTTCATTGTCTTCTGTCCACTCGCCATCAGAGGTCGCCCTTACTTCATATTGACTCTTACACCACACAGACTGTTACATGCCACTCCGGACTACAGTTCCCATAACCCATTGCACTGATTTCACATACACAGCTGAATGCACTGATCACACAGCTGTCACCAATCACACGCTCACCTAAGAGCTATTACACACACTGTTTAACACATACTCCAGATCCTGTTCAGATCGCCGAGTATTGTCTAGCGTTTAGCACTCTCCTAGTGTTAGCTACTTACCAAGCCATTCCGTGTTTGTTTTGTGTCTAGTCTCCTGTATTGTTCTGCATTTATCACTCTACAAGAGATAGCTGCTTTACGGAGCCTAGTTTCTAGTTCTAGTTTAGTCTTGTCATTTCATGTTGCCTTGTTTCTTGTTTTCTGATTCCTGCCTATGTACCTTGGATTAGCCCTTGTCTCGCCGCTTGGACTCTGTCTGTACCTCGTCTGGACTATTGCTCGTTTCTCTGGATTACTCTTCTTGTCAAGCCCTCTGGATATTGCTCGCCGATCGATGACCTACACCAGCCCTAGGAATATTCTTGTGTTTTGCCCGTGCCAGATCTGTTTGCTATTGTTTCGACCCTGTCTGTGTTAGTTGATCACGTCTGTCAATAAAAGCTTGCACATGGATCCGTGCACCTCACGCTTCTGTCACTGTTACAGTAGTATTAACATAATATATATTCATACCTACTTTGCCTTTGACAACATTCATTTTTCCCGGCCAGTGACATAATTGCTTACTGATATTTTCCGAGATGCACTGCATAGTGCAGATAAAAGCATTAAATGTCAGCCCCTGCTTAAAGAGAGACTGGTTGTGCACTGGGTCATCGCTGAATCCCAAATCTAAAAGGCGGATGCTTGAAGGTCACAGCTACAGCTCAGATAGTGTCCTTAGGGAAACATGCTTCCATATCTGCTTTATTTCAAAGACGACGGTCAACAAACCTGTCATTTTATCTGGTGGCTATCCTTCCCGAGAGCACTAAACTCCCACACTGTTTAGCCAGTGAAGCTATGTAATGTTATGCTATATATCATATGTTTTTGTTTTGTTTTTTGTTTTGTTTTTTTATCTGACTGTGACACAATTCAGTCTTTTAAATCTCATTTCACACTTTCACTTTTGAAATTGTTCGTCTTTGAATAAAGCAATGTAACATTTTCTCTCTAGGGCAATGTTGCCAGCCGTCACATAAATGTGTCCTCTGTAAGAATGAACAGTAGAAACATCTAATAATATTGTCACACTGCTGAACCTTCTATGACAGCAAACTTAAAAACCAGAGGTGATGTGTGTTTGTCACTGCATAAACAGGAACCCCCATAACTGTGTCTTTTATGATTTGAGGGGTGAATTGAGCTCTGAAGATGATGCTTCTATTGCCTTGTAATATCCCATTCAGGTATTTATGAATTATTTTCTATTTAACCGTTGTCACTCACATCACAAGGTGAGATCCTTAAATGGAGAAGGAGATGGGTGTCAAGCGTTTGTCATTTGTAAGAGGATACATGTGACAATCTTTTAACAACGTTTTTAATTAAGCCCCTTCAGTCAATTATGGTGAGTGATTAAAGATTTTAACAATGAATTAGCAGAAGAGTAAACTCTAATGAGCTCATTTTAAAAACGTAACACAAGGGCAATTAAATGGCCCATATGCTGTGTTTGGTGTAAATGTTATGGACTGGGGTTGTTTTCTCAGACATACCAGTAAAAACATTGGGCACGGTTATTCTTTTACTAAATTTTGTAAAGTAGTAATGAATTGATATTATGAAACAACATGGAAGTATGTGAATGGGAAATCATGTAAGGAGAGGAGTAAGAATGAGTTCTACTTTCTTGGTTGGGCCAGTATTTTGGATTTTACTGGGTCTGTGAACATTTTCACCAGTTAAGCCAATACACAGTTCTCAAATTTATAATTTATGAATATAATTTCAGATTTATATTTATAATTTTGGATTTTAGAATGTTAAATGTTGAGTTTTTGAGCCATAAATGTCATAGGAAATATAGTACAAAATAAATTTAAATTGTACAAAAACAAAACAAAAATTATAATAGTTACCCTTTGCCTATATTATAGCTGTGCATTGCTGGATGGTTTTCCATCACTATTCAGTCCATTTATGTAGTATTTTTTATTTATTTATTTTATTTATTTTATTTTTTTTTTTCAAAATTATTTAAATTTCAGTTTTGCTAAGAAATTCAAATGTAAGCACAATTTATTACTAATTTCAAGCATTTCAGCAAAAGCCTTTTTAATCAAAAACACACTTTAAAAGTTTAGGGTCAGTAAGATTTTTCTTTTTTTAAGATTTCTAAAGGATCATGTGACACTGAAGACAGGAGTAATGGCTACTGAAAATTCAGCTTTGCCATCACAGGAATATATTATATTTTAAAATATATTACAAAAGAAGTTTGTTGATTAAATTGTAATAATGCTTCAATCAAATCAAGTCAGACTTGTTTAGCATAAGAGACTTTTAAAGCATTAAAAAACTTTACCGACCCCAAACTTTTGAACAGCAGTGTAAACTGAGTCAAGTGTGTCTAAACTTTTGACTGGTAATGTATATTTGCACTCCTCTCCCTGTGATTTGCTGGATCTATTTCAGATACTGCTACAATTACACTCGCAATCCTCTTGCTCTCTGTTTTATGTGAGAAATGTCCACCAGAGCTTTGATCAGACGAGCAGATTGCTTCTCTGTCTCTCTCTCTCTCCCTCTGATTTCGCCAAAGGTCAGAGCTCCGCAGGAGAGCTGAACTGAACAGATCTGCGGATTGTGTCTCTGAGATTTTCAGAGAATGGATGAAACAGAGACAGCATCCCTTTAAGGAGATCCAGCCAGCTCTGATTCCCTCCAATCTGTTGGGAAATGCTTTTGTCGAAATGTGGTAAACGCGAACAAAGGTGACCTTTCTGTGTATCTGAAGGGAGGTCTTCCTTCTCCATCCATTTGTGCAGGCCTAGGCTTCTGTTCATTGAATTTGAGGCTGAAGGAAGCTATTTACTCTGTAGCCCTCATGATTCAAAGCAGACCACCTTACTGCAGCATGCAGTTCCTGTGAGTGCTTGCAGTGTGCTTGCTACTGAATAATGATTTTTCTCTAAGATCAATATGAATTGCTTACAGGTCTGAGGGCTGGTGTGATCCACAGTAACATGGTATTACCACAGGCTTTGTAATGCTACCATTAGGGATGAACCATTATTACAATACTGGTGAATAAGATCATTTATAAGAGATTTTTTAATCAAGAAATATCCAAATAAAATATTTTGTGAAAATTAATTAAAAACAATTCACTAAAAGTATGGGTTTCAAATCTAAAAGTAAATTTAGGCATCACAACAGTATAATGTACAATATGATTAATGAATATTAATTTTTAGATTTGCTTAAAGGGGTCATATGATGTGATTTCAAGTTTTCCTTTCTCTTTGGAGTGTTACAAGCTGTTTGTGCATAGATAAGATCCCTGAAGTTGCAAAGACTAAAGTTTCAAAACCAAAGAGATATTCTTTACAAAAGTTAAGAATCGACCACGACCCCCTAAAACGGCTCATTCAAACACGCCCCCACATGTCTACGTCACGGTGTGGGAAGATTTGCAAAACACTGCCCAAATGTACATGCAATGAATGAAGGCGGGACTTTTATTCTCACTGTAGTGTTGTTGCTGCCGCCAGCGCCATGTACTGAAGACGCTGTGTTTCGTTGTGAAAGCGAAAGTACTTTGTTTGGGCTTCCAAAAGAGGACACAACTAGAAATCAGTGGTTAGTGGTTCCAGAACAGTTCAACCCAAATATTCGAGTGTGTGCATCACATTTTACGGAGGACTATTTCCTTAACCTGGGAGTAGCCTGCCAGCTATGCTCAAAGACT
>CM077234.1:20106767-20164267 GCA_039654775.1 Spinibarbus caldwelli
TGTTTCTCTTTTTGTAGAGACAGCACAAATATGATAAATATCACCAATAAAGTGGCGCTAAGTAACTGCAACAAACAGCAGGCTGATATATAACAACAGAAAACGGTTTGAAATAACAGTAAATGTCTCTTATAACGGTGTGATGACTCCAGTGATATGTTTTCAACCATGAAACTGCCACCTTGAGCTAAAGTGGTAAGGTTACAGCAATTGTGGTATAGCAGGATGTCAGAAATGGTCAGTTATTCCATCCAGACATATAATATATCTGTAAATTAGTGACTTGTGAAATGCCTTGAACCACATGCCTCGCTTATTGACTGTCTCGAGTTTAGCAAGGCTGCCAATGAAGGTTTTTTATACATTTACATTTACATTACATTTACATTTAGTCATTTAGCAGACACTTTTATCCAAAGCGACTTACAAATGAGGACAATAGAAGCAATCAAAACCAAATATATATATTTATACGCTTTTCATTCAAAAACTCAAGATATTCAGATGCGACAAAGCAAGTCAGTTTACCTGAATCCGCATCACTATTCTGCCATTACTGACCTTAGCTGCTATGTAAATAAGCAAAACACTCATTAAACGCTGCATATTTTTGTGATATGAGGAGGTGGAGATGTCCTCTTTGAGAGCATGGCCTTTCACAGACTTTGCCTAAATCTTTCTACCTGATTCAATCTCTGAGATGGATCAGCACAGCTCTATTCAATCTGTACCCCAAGTCCCTGCAAAATAAAGCTTATCAGCCTCCAGCAGACCACTTCTTTATGCGTTATATGGAGGAATGAGATACCTGGCTGCCCTACACCAGGTGATCATTGCAATCTGGATTGCAAGTGGCTTCAGCATTATTCATAATCTTTTCTTTCCTTCCTTTTTAAAGGAATCTATTTTAGATGTGACATTGTCAGTTTGTGACAAATAGCCTCATTCTGACTTAAAATGACTTCTTGGGAACCTTAAAATCGTAATTTTATGTGATCAGTTTACCTATTGTTTGAGAACAATGCCTTTATAATGCATATTGACAGAAAATAAGCTGTTTCTAGTAAATATAACTCATAAACAGTCATATTTTTTACATTGTAAAGCTACTGAAACTATGGAAAACAGTTCAACTACTACCTAAAATATAATGAAAATAATTATCATGCACTTCCCAAGAATCTCAGTTCCAATTGCTTGTTAATCTTTTTGTTTGTTCAGTCTGCCCTCTGGTGGTATAAATGAATTTTTTGGCATTCCACAAGCTTTGATTCTTAAACACATCATAATAACTTTTTAATGCAAGTAGTATACAGTATTTAATATACATAAGAGTATATTCCAGCTGTCAATCAGAAGGAAGTCTTGTATCCTGCTCATATGTGATATCAAGTATGAGCTGTATTAACCTTTTTCACACTGTTGTGTTTCCTCTTTCATAAATGTTAGTGAATAATTTATGGATTTTAGCCAGAATAAAACTGTCCCAGTCAGAACATGTGTAATCAATAAACCTGTGTTAATGGCCCTATGGGTTTTGTTAGCCTTACTGTGTGTAGCAGGAGACAATGAGTAGTCTTTATGTGCACTGGGCACTGCTCTCTGTCTTCAGAGGTCTTTTCGCCAAAATTGCCCAGTTCTACTCTCGCAGCTGGAGGTCGATAGCTGCTTTACAGAATAGATGGCTTCAGGGCACTGTAACTGCATCCCAGTTCCCCACAGGCTTTCCTGATAAACACACACACACACACACACACACATATCTCAGCAGTGCAGCTGCTATCCACCTGCATTATGAACCCTGCCTCCTGGAACAGCAATATATACGGTGGGATCCAAAAGTCTGAGACCACATTGAAAATATGGGATTCCTTTCACTTAAACTTGAAATGAACCAAAAAATGTACAACAAAGAAATAAAATGAAGAAGATATGTTTATGATTCTGCACTATTTCTATGTTTCTCTTTGGATTCTCTTTGGAAATTCTTAAATTAATGCTGTGTATTTATGAAATTCAGTCTATGAATTCAGTTACACTTTTAAATCAGATTGTTATGCTGATTTTATGTTAATGAAAGATGTTTAAGAAATTTTTGCTTTTGTACAACGATATTATGCAAACTGGTTATTTAGTTTGTAAATAAATTGTTTATTTTTGTTGTCTTTATCACAACTAATATTAAGAACATAAGAAATGTGCACACTGTATTTATGAAATTCAATCTATGAATTTTATTTTTATTTAAATTATGCTGAGTTTATACATTTTAATGAAGTTTACATTTTCCATTAGAATGCACAATGAGTGTTAAATATGACTTTTTTGACCCGATAAATATATAGCAAAAACGCTAATAATACTAGAAAACGTAATCATTTTTAGACATTAACTGGTTCACCAATTTTTTATTTTATTTTTATAGGAATTTATTATTCCTGAATTTAACAGATAATTTTGAGTTCTCATTCAGACGAGTTAGCCACACATTCCGAAGCATTAATATGTAATATGTGATTGTAAAAATATACTGTCAATCTATTATTATCGCAAAATAAATGGACGTAAAGTGAATCAACCTGAAGGGGCTTATTTAACGATAATAACCAGCTGACTGTACTCTATCCCACTTTACACACCAATAAATGGACATCAAATATTTATTTTTTAAATTACCCTATTACGTGAGTAGAAAGAGTCCATGGAGTGATATTGAAAAACATGAAACTATAGCGGAAATGTAGTTGCCAGGAGTGCCAACATTTTATTGCTCATTATACAACTATATTTAAGCATAAGTTTTACTAGTTTAAGTCCATAATATTTCTAAAAATCTACATTTAAGACAGTGAAGAGAGGTTCTGGAAAGTGGTACCTATAACAATAAGACCTCCACCAGATGGTGGTGTTGAACATGACTATGATGAAAATTACCATGGGAGAGACAATGTGCGGTCAGATGAGTGAGACAACTTAAGTTTATTCATTCAGGCTTAAAGCTGAAAAGCAAACTAAACTGAATGGAAAAGTTCTGACTAATTAAATTGTAACTATTTTGTCTTTCTCATATCTCTCATAAAGATACAGTACTGATGAAAATATTTGGGTTAACACTTAAATTGAAAAAACACAAACCATTTCTGTAGTTTACACTTCTTTTCTCACTTGGCTGTTGATATGTGTGCTTTCAAGACTATAAAAGCATGTTGATATAAGCATTAAGCCAGTGATTCCCAATCATATCCAATGAGTCATTTTTGTTCTATCTTTGACACTGAGAAAAGTAAAACAGCAGCAGTTATTCATTCAGATAAATGAGAATCATTTTAATTATTTATTAATAAAATGTTTTTTTTTGTTTTTTTTTTCCAAGGCTTTAGTATAATAACAACAACTGGATAGCACTTCCTGTAGCGATCATTTACTGAGTCATAACTTGATGTCTGTTGACCTGAGACTTCAGCCTTTTGAACTTGTAGTTTTACTTTAGCTTACATCCTAATCTTTGATTGTGTCCAACACCTGACCCGTCCCATATACCACAAATATTTTACCTGCAAACAGGATTTATTTATCAAGCTCTGGCTGTCTTACTTCATTGTGTGACCTTCTTTGAATATGTTGCCATATAAACTACTCCATGCTGTCTGTATTTGTTTGCACTATTCAAGCCAGCTGATTTTTATTCAGTTAGTGCTGTAAGGTGCATGCTTGCCAAGTGCAAGGACGACCTCCTTTTTTACACAAGCTCAAGGCTAACCGGTGTTTCTCTCTCTCTCTCTCTCTCTCTCTCTCTCTCTCTCTCTCTCTCTACTCTCTCTCTCTCTCTTCTTTTTCTTTTTACTAATGTTTCTGATTTATACTGTATTGCCTCTCTGATGTTTTTCAAAGAAGTTTAGTCCACTCAGCAAAGTATCTTCTTATTTAAAAGCTATTCCAAAGGTTTCTGACAGGCTGCTATTCAGTACCTTTTTGAGCTGTGCTCTGAAGAAACTTTGGCTCTGCTCAGTGAAGTTTTGAATACATTATATATAACCGTTTGGGAGCTGAAAGGTTTATTTAAAATACATTAATGCTATTATTCAGCAAGGGTGTGCTAAATTAATTAAAAGTGACAGTAAAGACATTTTTACAAAAAAATTTTTTTTTTAAAGCAAATGCAACTTTTTATTCATCAAAGAATCTTGAAAAAAAAAGTTGTTTTTTTGTTTTGTTTTTTACAAATATATTAAGCAGCACAAGAAGTTTTTAACATTGATTATAAGAAAAGCTTTTGAAAACACCAGCTCAGCATATTAGAATGATTTCTGAAGGATCATGTGACACTTAAGACTGGAGTAATGGCTGATGAAAATTCAGATTTGCCATCACAGGAATAAAGTTTAAAATATATTCAAATGTAAATTTTAAATTGCAATAATATTTCACAATATAGCTGTTTTTGTACTGTATTTTTGATCAAATGTAGGCAGCCTTGGTGAGCACAAGAAACTTCTTTCAAAGACAACAAAAAACTTTTGAACTGTAATGTTTATCCAGGGAAACATAAGAAAAAAATGTTTGTTTGTTAATGTGGACTCTGAACAGCTTGGATTGTATTTCACACTTTCTTTCTGCTTTGCATTATTATAGCCAATAGTTTTTGTTTGCAGAAAGTCTTGATTTTGCCTGAACGGTGACATCAGTGGACTGTGAAAGAGTTAAAGACATTCAGGCCAACTTCATTCTACGACGGTGTGGGTGTCTGACGAATGATAGTTGCACAACAGTCTCGCCTCAGCAGACTGCAAGAAAGGCCAGTGTCAAACAAAGAGGGGGCAGAGAGAGACGGGAGACAGAGAACTGGGGGATGGGTAATGCATAAATCACAGACGCCACAGAGAGTGACCTTGTGGTCTTCATGTAGACTATATTCTCAAATCCTACCCCTAAGACAGCCATATTTGATTACCTAAACCTTAGCTTTTGCTTCCTACTTTGATCCACTGAATAATTGAGACCTTTTTTTAAATAAATACTTTATAAATAGTTTGTTTTGACCATATTCTGTGGCATAATGTTGTCTGTCCTGAATTCCATGCTGGAACTGAATAAGAAGCTTTTATCTCTTTTTTTTTTTTTTTCTCAATCAGTTATAACTAACTTCCAGGTTTATAACTCCATGTCTTTTCTTTGTTGATAGTTGATGGGCTTTGATGGAATATATCTCTTTTGTATCTCTTAGACACATCTAGATAAATTGGGGCGGCTCCTCTCTAAAGAGGATGTTATATAATTGCACTCAATTGGTGCTCCCCTGCCCACCCTCCAAGAACTGTATACATCCAGAGTGAGGAAAAGGGCTCAGAAAATCACTCTGGATCCCTCACATCCAAGTTATCCCCTTTTTGAACTTTTGCCATCTGGCCGGTGCTACAGAACCCCAAATACCAGGACAGCCAGACACAAGAACAATTTCTTCCCCCAGGCAATCTACCTTATGAACAGTTAAATGTTCCCCACATTATGCAATAAAAATGTGCAATAACCTTATATTTATTTGTTACCACCTCCATCCTAGCACATCCCTGCCTGCATCTCATTCTATTCTATTCCATTCTATCTATAGCACAACTGTACATACATTTTATTTATTTTTCAATTTTTGTCTATTTATATTTACATATGTGTATTTTTTATTCTCATCTTATTTTTATTGTCTGTGTGTTGTTGTCTCTGTGTACTGGAAGCTTATGTCACTAAAACAAATTCCTTGTATGCCCAAGCATACTTGGCAATAAAGCTCTTTCTGATTCTGATTCTGATTTCTGATTCTGATTCTCAACATCATAGCATATTTTCTGCTGAGTGATACTTTTTGATATTTAAAAAAAGAGATCTTTTATACTCTACATGGAATTTAAATTGGTTTATCACTATGGCGTGAATGTGGTGAAAAACCATGATGTTGATTGTTCACACTACTGTCAAAAAGTGCTGAGTGATTCTTTATCTTCTTGTGTACTTACCATTATGGAACAAAACTAAATTCAGTGCAGCCCTCAATGGAAAAACTAAGGTCATTGACAGGTTGTTTGCACAATGTTATAGTTAGTGCGTCTAATCAGAGCATCTTATTCCAACAAATTATTCCCTAAAGAAAAGCCAGCAATCATGATGTCAACAGCATAATTGTTTCTAGTACTGATTATTATGGAACTGTAATTTAATATGCTTAATGTTCTTTCTTTTTTTCACCTAAGTGCTGTGTATAGTCATATTACATATGTACATATAACAATATTTTGTAATATTGTGTGCCATTTAATAGCTACAGTATATGTGACCCTGGACCACAAAACCAGTCATAAGTAGCACAGGAATACTTGTAGCAATAGCCAACAATACATTGTACGGGTCAAAATTATTGATTTTTCTTTTATGCTGAAAATCATTAGGATATTAAGTAAAAATCATGTTCCATGAAGATATTTTGTAAATTTTGTATACCATATATCAAAACTTAATTTTTTATTAGTAATATGCATTGCTAAGGACTAATTTAAAAGTGATTTTCTCAATATTTTGATTTTTTGGAATTACAGTCAGGATCTCATATTTCCTTAATGTCTTGTACCTTTGACGGTGTTAAACACGTGTCACGTGGATGGGAATATGCATGGAAATGATACGCAGATGAGGTTATGCATAGTAAAACTATGCGTTGTAAGCTCCATATATGGTGATTTCTGGGAGGAGTCGGGGTGGAGATGCACGTACGCACAATCTTCCCCTAACTGGGATTTATAAAGGAATTTTAGCGCAGGTTCTGGCGTATGTATGGTTTTATAAATCTGAAAAAAATTCACACGTATGCAAAATCTAGCTTTTGTGCGTACGTACACTTTTAGGATGAAATCTACGGAGAGTTTTATAAATGAGACCCCTGGTGAGTAATGATAGAAATGAGTGTTATTTATATCTTGACCTTGTAATATTGAGGAAGCTTGGTAGAATTGCAGTACAAAGGCATAATGATGTTTTTTGCACTATATAATTTTTCATTTTGAATTTTGGTTTTGTTGGTATAAAACAAAAATTAAAGACTTAAAACAGAAATTAAATGACTGTAAGTTTGCATGGCAAAATATTCTATTCAGGATTTAGGTGCATGATTAGGTATGTCTAAGCAGAGCTGTCTCTCAAAGAAATGTCATCCTTGACTTAATCCATAGTTATTGCTTACAGCAACTTACAGCAACATTTCAGAGTGCATGATGTGCAAAGCGTGTGTGTGTGAGTGTGTGTGTTTTGCCAACGTCACCAGTGTCCTCTGCTGTTGAAAACCCTTGTGGCAGATCTCCACTTGAGTGTGCATTTGTTGCTAGGATACAACAAATCCCTGTAGTTCACCCTAACCCTTCATGTAAATATGTACAGGACTTTGAATTACAGTTACAGAAATGTTGAGTCAGTGTAAGGCAATTAAATCCCCCAAATTACTTTGGAAAAGATATGTATTACAGAATGAGTCACTTGAGTTAAACACAGTCTAGTATTGTCAGTATGAAGGAAATTGACTCTTTGCTAAAACCAGCCTTAAAAACATTACTGACCAATCCTACCTTAGCAGCTGTTGCAGTCTGTCATTTTCTTAGACAAGCTTTGTATCTTTAATGTAAGTACGTGGAGGATCTGTGTGTTTTTGGTAGTTTGATGCTGTTTTTAAAAAAAGAATTCAAAAAATGTTGCCATGGCACTTTAATTAGTCACAAAAGGTACTCACAAGCATTATTTTTTCCATCTTTTCATCATGTTATAGATTAGAAATAAAACAACTTTTTAAATACAACCCGAATTCCGGAAATGTTGGGATGTTTTTTAAATTTGAATAAAATGAAGACTAAAAGACTTTCAAATCACATGAGCCAATATTTTATTCACATTAGAACATAGAGAACATAACAAATGTTTAAACAGAGATATTTGACACTTTTATCCACTAAATGAGCTCATTTCAAAATTTATGCCTGCTACAGGTCTCAAAAAAGTTGGCACGGGGGCAACAAAGGGCTGAAAAAGCAAGAAATTTTGAGAAGATTCAGCTGGGAGAACATCTAGCAACTAATTAAGTTAATTGACATCAGGTGTAACATGATTAGCTATAAAAGGGATGTCTTAGAGAGACAGTCTCTCAGAAGTAAAGATGGGCAGAGGCTCTCCAATCTGTGAAAGAGTGTGTAAAAAGATTGTGGAATACTTTAAAAACAATGTTCCTCAACATCAAATTGCAAAGGCTTTGCAAATCTCATCATCTACAGTGCATAACATCATCAAAAGATTCAGAGAAACTGGAGAAATCTCTCTGTGCATAAGGGACAAGGCCGAAGACCTTTGTTGGATGGCCATGGTCTTCGGGCCCTCAGATGACACTGCATCACTCATCAGCATGATTCTGTCATTGACATTACTAAATGGGCCCAGGAATACTTCCAGAAACCACTGTCGGTAAACACAATCCGCCGTGCCATCTGCAGATGCCAATTAAAGCTCTATCATGCAAAAAGGAAGCCATATGTGAACATGGTCCAGAAGTGCCGTCGTGTCCTGTGGACCAAGGCTCATTTAAAATGGACTGTTTCAAAGTGGAAAAGTGTTCTATGGTCAGACGAGTCCAAATTTGACATTCTTGTTGGAAATTACAGATGCTGTGTCCTCTGGGCTGAAGAGGAGGGAGACCTTCCAGCGTGTTATCAGCGTTCAGTTCAAAAGCCAGCATCTCTGATGGTATGGAGGTGCATAAGTGCATACGGTATGGGCAGCTTGCATGTTTTGGAAGGCACTGTGAATTCTGAAAGGTATATAAAGGTTTTAGAGCAACATATGCTCCCCTCCAGACGACGTCTATTTCAGGGAAGACCTTGTGTATTTCAGCAGGACAATGCAAAACCACATACTGCAGCTATTACAACAGCATGACTTTGTAGTAGAAGAGTCCGGGTGCTGAATTGGCCTGCCTGCTGTCCAGATCTTTCACCTATAGAAAACATTTGGCGCATCATTAAACGAAAAATACATCAAAGACAACCACGAACTCTTCAGCAGCTGGAAACCTATATCAGGCAAGAATGGGACCAAATTCCAACACCAAAACTCCAGAAACTCATAACCTCGATGCCCAGACGTCTTCAAACTGTTTTGAAAAGAAGAGGAGATGCTACACCATGGTAAACATGCCCCTGTCCCTATTTTGAGACCTGTAGCAGGCATCAAATTTGAAATGAGCTCATTTTGTGCATAAAATTGTAAAATTTCTCAGTTTAAACATTTGTTATGTTATCTATGTTCTATTGTGAATAAATACTGGCTCATGTGATTTGAAATCTTTTAGTTTTCATTTTATTCAAATTTAAAAAAGGTCCCAACATTTATGGAATTCGGGTTGTAAAATGGCAGGTAAAATGCAATGTCACAGTTCCTTCCAGCCCATGTAAGAATAATATATAACCATGTTTAAAATATAACCACCATTTTATAAGCATTTTTTATTGAGAAAACATTAAATTTACAGAAGTCTTCGGTTCATTCTTATGGGATGTTCTGTAAAGCTTGTATGAGTTGACAATGGTATCCAAAGGTTAGTGAGGTTTTGAAGAATTTAGTATTTTAGCATTATTTATGTACTATATTTTGTGTTTTATGTATTTTATAAATATTGTATTTTTAAGTATGTATTTTGAATTGCCTTTTATTTTCCTGCTTTTACTTAATTAACTTTTTTCCTACTTAATAAATAACTTAATATAAATAAATAATTTCATTTTTAATGTTTTTTTTTTCATTGGTTCCTGATTTTCTTTAAAATATTTTTGTTTAGATGTAATCTATTTTAATTTTAATTTTAGTAGTTTGTCACGGCAACTTTTCTAATTTTTATTGACATATTTTTATTTGTATTTTATTTTATTTCAGCTCTGTTTTAATTAAAATGATTTTTATTAGTTTTAGTTAACAATAGCAACCCATGGTGAAGGGTCACGTTTTATTTATTTATTTATTTATTTAAATTTTAAAAAATGATGAAATTTGGTTCCTATTTTTAATCAAACCACAGTAATATCCCTAATTAATAAAACTAATGTAAAATGACGTGTTTATTGCCAGGTGAATATGCCAATCTGTAAATTGCCCTCCTTCATTTTCATTTTGACTTCAATCTAATTGCACTTCAGACCACTGGGAGACCACTGGGAGTGTCTTCCTCACGGGTCACCTCTAATCTAAAGGCCTCGCAGGAGAATAAAACATTAGACATTGTTTCTCAGTAATGATAACTTCTTTAAATGCAGCATGTGAAAAAATAATAAAGCTCTGAATCATTCATGACGGGCTTGAGAAGTGCTGTCAGCATGGGATGTGTATTCAAATGTAACATCTAAACTGCATCATGGCATGCTGTGATTTGTTATGTGGCAAACGTTGGAAACATTATATTCGACCCCAAACCAAAATAAATGTAATCTGCTTTGACAATCAAAAATGCTGTGTTGACAGATTAAACAATGACCCCATTATGCCAGACCCTCTGCATTAAATCCCACTGTATTTCCAGCTCATGATAAATGATGAACAGGCAGTTGCCATGACGACCATCTCCAATCAAGTATTGGAGAGCAAGAGGAAGAGATACAGAAATGAAAAGAGGGAAGGGTGTGGGATGGGACAGAGAGAGAGAGAGAGGTCTGCAGAGTCTTGGCTTGTGTCTGGAAGGCCTCTGTTGAGCGTGTGGGTGCTGAAGCTGCACGTCTGACCCAAAGCAGCCTGGGGAACAGGGCTAATGAAACACAAACTATCAATCTGCCTTTATTCCGCTGATGAAGACACTTGCACACAGGGACACGTGTATACACACTTTTTAATTAGGGATCCTTCTGCTGTTCTCCTGTTGGGTCTGTAGAGGTGCAGCTGGAGGTAGAGGTGGAGGAGGGACTGACCCTTGCCAGCTTTCACAGTGACCTCCACAATGAGGTTAATTGGTTTCACTTGACTGACCATGTTATGAATGCTAGACCACGCTATTCTATTCTATTCTATTCTATTCTATTCTATTCTATTGTCAGTGACAGATAAGAGATATTTGTGCATTTTAAGTTTAAATGTAGTAAGTCTAAAAATGTTTTGTGGTGTATCCATTGAATTAAATAAAAAATATTTACACCTTGGCAAATTATACAGTTCTTGTACACATTTTTTTAAAAATCAAGTCTAATATTTCAAGGTAAAGCTTTTTTATTTTGTTTTATTTTAACATGAGTTATTAAACTTTGTGAATTTTTAATTTATGAATATCATGTGACATTTTACAACCTCAACTAACCTTGCCATAAAAAGGTCAAATGGACTCTTTCTCAAAGACCCGCCCCCCTTAGTTACTATTGCTATGTCCAACAAGCCATGCCGCTCTCACGCTACACATCATGTTCTCATGCAGTGAAAAATACATTGCGGTGCAAAGAGGAAACTGACCATGTGACGACAGACAAGACAAAACAGATTGCGTCTAGTATGAAAGAAAGTCTCAGTTTTCAATTTTGTCATTTTTTTAAAGAAATTCAAACAATAAATACTGTTTTGTGGCTCTTTAATGTATCGTGACAGATCGCTGTAGCACCTCAGTTCAAGCGGCATGTGAACCGATCATCTTTTCATATTTACTAGTTACACAAAATGAACATGAATGAACATCAGGTATTTTATTTAAATCGTGGAAAGACGTCAATACACACAATTTCCAAGTTTAGGTCCACCAGCGTTAATCTTATTTGTTTGTCGGACAAAATGGCGGATTTGACATTATGATTGGTCAGATTGCCTGTCAACCAAGCTCCCTGCGGAGGGTTATTTATCTTATTTAAACGGGTCATATGATGCTATTTTCAAGATCATTATTTTGTGTGTTTGGTGTAACAGAATATGTCGACATGCTTTAATGTTCAAAAAACACATTATTTTTCAAATACTGTACATTATTGTAGGTCCTCAATGCCCTGCCTCTCTCAAACGCGTCGTTTTCTACAAAGACCCTCCTTCCGACAAGCACAGTCTGCTCTGATTGGCAAGCTGACGCAGTGCATTGTGATTGGCCGAACACCACACGCACGCGTCGGAAATGTAAGGCATACCATACCATAATCAGCTTTCAAAGTAAATATCAAGACAGTTAATAATGTCACTAGTTTTACCATCAGTTCAAGCCCGAGAGAAAAGACACAGTGATGATGCAGTACACAATCCGTGGTTAAGACAGCTGACGTGCTATGATTTCTGACAGGCTGTTCACTCCGCTGTGACCCTGTTCCCCTCACACACACACACACACACACACACACACACACACACACACACACACACACAACGCGTTACTCTACGCTGCGCAAAACTCCGCATTTGAACAGTCAATAGCAAATACTTAAACTAATAACAAAACATACTTACAGTCGCTGATTGCAGGTTGTCATAGCAAAGTCGGAATTGACCCATTTTTTATTTTTTTTTTTTTAGAAATAACTCTTGTTCACAGCCAGCCTTGTACTCTCCTAGGTTCACAAAACTGTCGTCCATAAAATGCGTTGCACAAATTCGAACATTTGGGTTGTGCTGTTCTATTGTAAACAAATCTTAACAATGATTCCTAATTGCATCTACTTTCAGAAGGCCAAATAAAGTGCTTTTGCTTTCGCACAGAAACACACAGCGTCTCCCTGACATGGCTGCATCAACACTACTGTCGCTACCGAAACCACGCCTTCTTTCTTTGCTTGCACATTTGGACAACATGCAAATATTTCCACATCGTGACGTAGACATGTGGGGGCGTGTTTTAATGAGGCGTTTTAGCGCGGTCTGGATCAGCCTTCTCTTTTAGATAGAATAAATCCTTTTGTGGGAGACTTTGAGCTTTGTAACTCTGCAGATCTTATACATGCACAAACAGCTACATAACACACTAAAGAAAAGGAAAACAAGAAATCGCATCATATGATCCCTTTAAATAAGTCACTATGAATTTATATAAACCCCCTTAAAATATGTGTGTGTGTGAGAGAGAGAGAGAGAGAGAGAGAGAGAGAGAGAGAGAGAGGAACAAGTGTACTGCAAATACGAGCATCATCACTATCTCTGTCACGCGACTCTGTTCCCCTCTCGGGCTTGAACTGATGGTAAAACTAAGGACATTATTAACTGTCTTTATATTTACTTTGAAGCTGGCCATTATGATAAGGGGCGTTACATTTCCGACGCATGCTTGTGGTGTTCGGCCAATCACAATGCACTGTGTCAGCCAATCAGCGCAGACTGTGCTTGTCGGAAGGAGGGGCTTTGTAGAAAACGACGTGGTTGAGAGAGGCGGGGCATAGAGGAACTATAATAATGTACAGTATTTGAAAAATAATGTTTTTTGAACATTAAAGCATGTCAACATATTCTGTTACACCAACTACATAAATAATGATCTTTAAAAATAGCATCAAATAACCCCTTTAAAATGTTTTTAAAGTCCACATGCAGTCACTAATTTATCAATTAAAAAAACTCATCTTTGACAATCAAAATTACTTATTTAAACCATTTTTTTTCCAGTGGGAAGGCTCTTCATACCTTAAAATGGTTTGAATATGTAATGCTAGGCCATAATTATGCAAATTACTTCCTGCCTACACTCACCAGCTCAGACCTGCTTCACTTTCACTCTTAATTTTCTATTAATTCATCCAAATATGTTTGAAGCAGAAAAAGATTCTGAAGAAGAGAAAGAGTGTTATACAGAGTTGTCTACAAGTCGATGTATCAGAATACTGGTGCATTTTATTTATCACTCTCTGCAGTGTCGGACATGTAACAGCAACTGATGTCATTAGCCTTTGGCTTGACTATGTTATCAAACAGCTAATAATGTGTTTCTAATGTTACACAAACCACAGTCTTGTTCGCCATCTCAGACAGTTGATGATATGAAAAGTCCCATCCCACAGACTGATTAGATTGGTTACATGTTGGAGGCGTTAGGTAGCTGCAGTTTTAGAGTAGAAAATGCTCAGCAATGATGTTGAATGATGAATTTTGCACATGGTTTGTCTTTAAGAATAAAATACCAAATAGACTTGTAAACAATATTAAAATCTTAATTTCACCACAATCCAGACAATATTAGTGCTATGCCATTGACATTCTATTCTTTTCTATTGTCAAATTAATCAAGTTTTCTTTGTGTGTTACTGAAAATGCTTGAATAAACTCTTGAGATAATTATATTTCTCTGACAAATCGAAAACACAGATTAGCGGCACTGTGTGTAGATCAAAGTGTTTTTCAAAGAAAAACAATTAGGCGAGTGTTCTCTGACCGCAGAATGATCATTACAACTTTTGAGTGGCTTTAAAGTGCAATGCAGTCTGAGGTCAAATTAATGGTAACAATTACACATTCTTTAGAATGTGACAATAAATGCTTTCATGAACACAATTATACAAAAATGACCAGTTTAAATGACCAAAATAACAATATTGTACCATTAAAAGTGATCATTAAGAATTTAGATGAGTGTGTTCATGTGTGTTTTGAGTGGATGTGTGAATGTGAGTGTCTTAGTTTCTGTTTGCCTTCACCCGGATCTGGGCCTGTGCCTTTTGTGCAGTGGGAATAGCTTTGAAAGGTACTGGTTGTTGCCTGGCACCATTAAAGTGTAAGATAAGGCTTTGCCACAGCTGGGTTCATTGTACCTGCAAAATTATTATTATGATCAAAGGCATGAATGCAACAAGAGGAGCCAGAGTCTCAAGGGACAGAAGCTTTCCAGAGTACAGCTCCACAAATTAGCCACGCTTTTTCACACTTTATTACTGTTTTCTCGCACTCTGTATTAATGACTCTCTTCATTTCAATGCCCAATACAATAATGAATAAAATATATAATTATTTGTCAGTGGTAAAGCATTTTAAGCAAGGTTCACCATTGTGTGCATGTGTTCTGCATGTCTCTTGTCACACTGTCTTCTGTGTGTTTAAAACCAGCCATATCTCCTGTTGATACTCATTACCTCCATTTGCAGTTTTTATGAGTATATTAAAGCTACTGTCAGTTTTGCACTGCTAATAGTCCTCCATGATGAGGCCACATAACTAACATGTAGAATTCAACACATGTCTGACTAAATTCATGTGAACAGGTGGTAATTTGCGCAGTAATGACCTATAATTACAACTGTAAAGAGTTAACAGCTGATCTTTGGTAGTACTTTGGGTGTAGAGGGTAAAATTAAACTGTCTGAGTCTGAGGGGGAAAAATACTGTACTTGTGCAAGTTGATATTGTACCATCAGTTGTTTGGAATCATTTTAATGTGATGTTCCCCTTATGTTTTAATATAAAGTATTGAAACTGTATTTGTACTGTATGTTTTATATTTTATTTATTTTTTTTTAATGAATCCTCACCAAAGCTGCATTTAACCAAACCCAGTAAAAGGGTTATATTGTCAAATGTTATTACAATTTAAATTAAATGTTATCTATTTTAATATATTTTAAAATGTAATTTATTCTTGGATGGCAAAGCTAAATTTTCAGCAGACATTACTCCGGTTATGTTGCTTAATATTTTTGTGTACATTGCAATAGGCTATATATTATTTATTTTTATTTTATTTATTTTATTTTATTTATTTATTTTTTTATGAATAAAAAGATCAAAAGGATAAGCATGTATTTGAAATAGAAATCATTTGTGACATTACAAAAGTTTTTACTGTCACTTTTCGTCAGTTTGAGTCCTGAATAAAAGTAAAAAAAAAAAAAAAAAAAAAAAGTATATGTATAATGTAATATAATTATTGCAGTTAAGCACATGCAATAATATTAGAAGAATGAAAGCACTTATGTGACGCCTCCCTTATGAGACTGCCCTGTGTTTACCATCCACATTGCTAAATGATGCTGAGGGCCGTTTTTGCCATCTACATAGCGACGCACCAGGTTCTTGCATAAGCTGCCGTATTTGATGCCTTGGGATAAGGTAATTTGTTTTGAATAATATCTACAGTAAGTTAATACTTGTTCTAAACAATCACTTTAGCTAAGTTTGTACTATTTTCTGTTTATTTTGATAAATAAAAGAATTGATTTTTGTTCAATAAAAATACTATCATTAAATTGTTAACATCATCCATCGTCTCCTTAGGAGCATGCCCCAACGTTGTCAGGCATGCATACAAGCACATGGGGGCCATACAAACTATTGAGTACCATTTTGAGTTGCTGCAATGAAATTTCAGCAAAATGGACTAGCCTTCTGCATAATTTTTTCACTTTGATTTTCGGGGTGTCTTTGAATTCAGCCCTCTGTAGGTTGATCATTTTTATTTCCATCAAACGATGTGGCATCGTTTCGTTCCTACGACATTACCCATTCCATATCAGTATAGATATCCAGCAAGATATTTTTCCCATTTGAGATCTCATGTGTTTTCAAAGTGTTCTTTAATTTTTTTGAGCAGTGTGTGTGTGTGTGTGTGTGTGTGTGTGTGTGTGTGTGTGTGTGTGTATCTATATATATATATATATATATATATATATATATATATATATATATATATATATATATATGCAGACACCATGTGATATACAGGTGCATCTCAGTAAATTAGAATGTCGTGGAAAAGTTAATTTATTTCAGTAATTCAACTCAAATTGTGAAACTTGTGTATTAAATAAATTCAGTGCACACAGACTGAAGTAGTTTAAGTCTTTGGTTCTTTTAATTGTGATGATTTTGGCTCACATTTAACAGAAACCCACCAATTCACTCAACAAATCTCAACAAATTAGAATACTTCATAAGACCAATAAAAAAAATAAAAAAAACATTTTTAGTGAATTGTTGGCCTTCTGGAAAGTATGTTCATTTACTGTATATGTACTCAATACTTGGTAGGGGCTCCTTTTGCTTTAATTACTGCCTCAATTCGGCGTGGCATGGAGGTGATCAGTTTGTTGCACTGCTGAGGTGGTATGGAAGCCCAGGTTTCTTTGACAGTGGCCTTCAGCTCATCTGCATTTTTTGGTCTCTTGTTTCTCATTTTCCTATTGATAATACCCCATAGATTCTCTATGGGGTTCAGGTCTGGTGAGATTGCTGGCCAGTCAAGCACACCAACACCATGGTCATTTAACCAACTTTTGGTGCTTTTGGCAGTGTGGGCAGGTGCCAAATCCTGCTGGAAAATGAAATCAGCATCTTTAAAAAGCTGGTCAGCAGAAGGAAGCATGGAGTGCTCCAAAATTTCTTGGTAAACGGGTGCAGTGACTTTGGTTTTCAAAAAACACAATGGACCAACACTAGCAGATGACATTGCACCCCAAATCATCACAGACTGTGAAAACTTAACACTGGACTTCAAGCAACTTGGGCTATGAGCTTCTCCACCCTTCCTCCAGACTCTAGGACCTTGGTTTCCAAATGAAATATAAAACTTGCTCTCATCTGAAAAGAGGACTTTGGACCACTGGGCAACAGTCCAGTTCTTCTTCTCCTTAGCCCAGGTAAGACGCCTCTGACGTTGTCAGTGGTTCAGGAGTGGCTTAACAAGAGGAATACGACAACTGTCGCCAAATTCCTTGACACGTCTGTGTGTGGTGGCTCTTGATGCCTTGACCCCAGCCTCAGTCCATTCCTTGTGAAGTTCACCCAAATTCTTGAATCGATTTTGCTTGACAATCCTCATAAGGCTGCGGTTCTCTCGGTTGGTTGTGCATCTTTTTCTTCCACACTTTTTCCTTCCACTCAACTTTCTGTTAACATGCTTGGATACAGCACTCTGTGAACAGCCAGCTTCTTTGGCAATGAATGTTTGTGGCTTACCCTTCTTGTGAAGGGTGTCAATGATTGTCTTCTGGACAACGGTCAGATCAGCAGTCTTCCCCATGATTGTGAAGCCTAGTGAACCAAACTGAGAGACCATTTTGAAGGCTCAGGAAACCTTTGCAGATGTTTTGAGTTGATTAGCTGATAGGCATGTCACCATATTCTAATTTGTTGAGATAGTGAATTGGTGGGTTTTTGTTAAATGTGAGCCAAAATCATCACAATTAAAGGAACCAAAGACTTAAACTACTTCAGTCTATGTGCATTGAATTTATTTAATACACGAGTTTCACAATTTGAGTTGAATTACTGAAATAAATGAACTTTTCCACAACATTCTAATTTATTGAGATGCACCTGTATATACACACTACATCCTTACTGAGTCAATTCCTCATTATTTGTTTGAGATATGGATCACTATTAAACATGTATTGAAAACCATAAAGGAGGTTTACACCAGAAAAGTAGTAAGTTTGTACTAATCAGACTCCAGACTACTGCTGGAGTCTGATTAGAGCGACAGTAAACCGCACCCTCTCCCACCCATTCAGTGAGGCTGCACACGGCCCAGACCTCCTCATACACCTTCAAAACACTGCATGGACAGAGCATGGGACAACTTTAACCGCATTCATCCAAATGCCTGATCCACTCATTCCTCAGAATCACAAAAGGGAACTGAAAATAACGGGAAAGTAATGAATCATGCTTTGAGAGGGTCAATAGATCAATGTTATTATAAAAACTAAATTTTAAATTCTCTTATATCCATTTACAAGGGGAATGACACTCTGAAATGGTTATGAAATACATTTTGAGGTGGAGAAAGATGTGGAGGAGGGTAGAGATCATAACACTCAAATGAAACAATGGTAATAATATGTATCAAGTAGTTTCTGTAATGGATCGTGCCTCTTCAGAATATATGCAACTGGGAATTGCAAGGAAATAGTCTTTTAATCCAAATAACAAAGGGAAAGTGCGAAACAACGTTTTCAAACACAAAATTACATTAAGACAGGACAAAGAACTAACAAAACAAGGGACTATAAGTACTAAACTAAATGAGGACTAATGAAGTAATAAAATGACAACAGGTGGGGAGTAATTAATCAAAAACCATGGAAACAAATGAGGAACTGAAACAGAAGGCAGGAACACAGGGAAAACAAAACCAAAACGGACCATAAACGTAACATTACTTCCCCCCTCCCAGAAGGCGTGTCCCGCGCCCTGGAGGCTGGTGCAGGACAGGAACACAGGGGAGGCCTCCAGGGCGGATCAGGCAGTACAGAGGGCCATGGCGGATCAGGAGACTCGGGAGGCCATGGTGGATTAGGAGACTCGGGAGGCCATGGCGGATCAGGGGACTCGGGAGTCCATGGAGGAGCTGGCCATTCAGAAGGCCATGGCCGATGAGCCTTCGTGGCCTTGTCCAAGGTCCCAGACTCGGCCACTATGGCCACGGACATATGCCCCCCCCCAAAAAAAAAAATCTTGGGGAAAATTAGGGCCCTGCAGGCCAAGGTGGGTTCTGGAGGAGCGGGCACTGGAGGGCACTCTGGAGGAGCGGAGCTGGCTGGGACTAGCAGAGACAAAGGAGACTCAGGAGGCGGAGGAAGGCTGGATGGGACCAGCAGGGACGTAGGAGACTCTGGAGGCTGAGCAAGGCTGGACAGAACTAGTGGGGAAGTAGGAGACGAAGGAGGTGGAGGAAGGCTGGACGGGACCAGCAGGGACATAGGAGACGAATGAGGCAGAGGAAGGCTGGACGAGACCAGCGGAGACGAAGGAGAGCTCTCTTGAGCAGACTTTGGGGTGAGGATAGGCGCCGAGAACTCTGGGGGTAACGCCATATCCAGGAGCTCTGAGATGCATGCTGGAGCCGAGACTGGAGCGAGCTCTGGGACTGGAGCCGACACTGGAGCGAGCTCTGGGACCGGAGCCGTCACTGGAGCGAGTTCTGGGGCTGGAGCCGACACTGGAGCGAGCTCTGGGGCCGGAGCCGTCACTGGAGTGAGCTCTGGGGCTGGATTAGCAAGCTCAAGGAAATCCTCCACATACTGTTCCAACCTCCGACCGGCCTGCTGCAAAGCCCATAACTTGTCCTCAGCCATCATTCTTTGGGTCCTATCTTCTGTAACGGAACGTGCCTCTTCAGAATATACGCAACTCGGAATTGCAAGGAAATAGTCTTTGAATCCAAATAACAAAGGGAAAGTGCGAAACAACGTTTCCAAACACAAAATTACATTAAGACAGGACAAAGAACTAACGAAAAAAGGGACTATAAGTACTAAACTAAATATGGACTAATGAGGAAATAAAATGACAACAGGTGAGGAGTAATTAATCAAAAACCATGGAAACAAATGAGGAACTAAAACAGAAGGCAGGAACACAGGGAAAACAAAACCAAAATGGACCATAAACGTAACAGTTTCCTTCTCTACCTCTTCCTAAAATATCAGACAGTTACGGTAACAGTCAACATCTATTTTTAAGCAAAATAAGTAAAAATGTTTCCCTAATTATAAAACTTTACATTTCATTGTAATACAAATACATAATGTAATACGAAGGAAGCTACATTACAAATGACTTCCATTAGTGGCAGAATCCCCGAAGAGAGCAGAATCGCTTATGCTATCATGATAAAAAGATGAAAAGATGTAGTGTTCTCTGTCTAATTGCAGCAACATATCCGTTTTCCCTCTTGCATCTACAGTACAACTGACAATTACTGATTCCACTTAGCTGATGTCTTTGCAGCTTTGAATGCTGTATTAATGGGCAAGAATGATATACTGTACTCCATTCCTCTGGAGCCCTGCTATCATGGTAACCATGAAGCTTCAGAAGATCACAAATGTAATTTGTGTTTATGTGAGGGACCTGCATATATGCAGAATCCATTACCATACTGTAAAGATCGATCTTTTGTAGATCAGCTGGCTGTGGTAGAGTTGCATTGAAGTTAGAGTGACCCACCCTGCTTATCACACTGTTGCCTACTCTCTTATCTTCTTGACTAACAGCCATGAGTTTGGGGTTTCCTAACCTTGCATGACTCTGGACAACAGACAATTACATATATACTGCTCAAAAGTTTAGGGGTCAGTAAGATTTTTTTTAACAATTCCATACTTTTTTTCAGCAAGGGCGCATTAAAATGGCCAAAAGTGATAGTAAGACATTTATTTTGTTACAAAAGATTTCTATTTCAAATTAATGCTGTTCTTTTAAGCTTTCTATTCATATATAAGAAGCCTTAAAAAATATATCATGGTTTCCACAAAATATTAAACACCTGTTTTCAACTGTTTTCACAAATCTGTTTTCAACTGTTTTCACAAATCTGTTTTCAACTGTTTTGTGCACCAAATTTAAAACAAGTATATTACAATGAGTATGATACTGAAGACTGGAGTAATTGCTGCTGAAAATTCAACTTTGCCATCACAGAATAAATTACATTTTAAATATATTAAAATAAAAAACAGCTATTTTAAATAGTAGTAATATTACAGAATTTTTACTGTATTTTTTTTTTTATCTGACAAATGCAGCCTTGGTGAGCAAAAGAGTCTCCTCTTTCAAAAAACATTACCTACTCTCTCAAAATGAAAGCAGTAATGGAACTATGACTGACTTCATATAAACATTAAACGTGACCATGATTACTGTCAAAATACAACTTTGAACTTCCACTTTAATCTGCAAGTTGCAACAGATGATTAGGCAATCCTTGTTAAATCATTTTGCTTGTTTTAAGCATATAAAGCTAGTCTTGTGAATTCTGTGGCTTGGAGAGCATTTTCTTCTTCAGTATGTCATCACAGTCGTTGTATTGATCAGCACCTTGGGTACTTTAAATTATGGATTACTCACAATTGGGTACTGTAATTATGTATTACTCAGAGCTGTCATGCCCAAACCAAGCCTTCTGAACAAACAGTTCACAAATGAATTTGATGTCTTATTTTCTACAAAGTGTAAGCTATGTTATGAATGTGTGTGATGTTACTGCATTTATGAAGAAAAAGTGACCTGTTCTGCAGTCTTTTTCTGGTGGGTAGTTGGTGGAGTTCTCAGATGGTGCTTCAAAAGCTGGGGTAAAATGAAACTGATCTGTTCCCTGAAATCCTGTCTTCAATGGTTTTATTGTTTTAATAAAGAGGCTTTATTCTGGACCACTCATCCACAGTTCCCCTAATGGTGCTGTCCATTTCTGCAGGACTATTAAGATAATTAAAAAAAGAGGATCTCACTGATTCACTCTGCCCCTCTGTCTGCTAGTTCTTTCTTGCTTTCTTGCTTTCTTTCTTTCTTTCTTTCTTTCTTTCTTTCTTTCTTTCTTTCTTTCTTTCTTTCTTTCTTTTTTTTTTTTTTGAAAGACAAAATTAGTATAGATTTACAATCTGGCCACTTTTCCAGATTTTTTTTTCTCCACTTTTCTTTTCACTTCTTTTCACTTATTTTTTCTTTCATTTTATTTAATTTTATTTAATTTTATTTTATTTTATTTAAAAATATAATTAGATTTTTTTTTTTTTTTTTTTAAGAAATAAATGCTGCAATTCAGATAAGATGCATTAAATTGTTTTATTTTATTTTCATGTCATACTTTGGATTTTCATTTGTGCAATGGAAAAGGTAACACAACAGCAGGTCTTCTTAAGGGACTACCATGTACTGTCCCACTGTGGTACAGGCATTATTTCTGGAGTGATGCAGAAATAACTGTAATAATTGTAAGCACGTTGCTGTAATATGTATACCAACCCTGTATCTATTAACCATTTCACATTTTGTTTTGCATTGGGTCTAATGATGTGCTTGATGTTAATAGAATGCAGTTATGTATGGATTCATGCCCTCTTGTGGAGAATGTTGTTCTTAGTCAGTTTGTGATGCAGTCATTCATCTTTCACCTGTCAAATTTGCATGGCATAAAGCAGTGTTGTTGCATATATCTTAACTGTTTGCTTTTTATTTCATTACCTTTCCACTTTCTCTTTTGTCATCCTCCTTGCCATTTAATCAGCTGCATTTCTGACTCCTCCTTCCTTCCTCTATTTACTCTGTATGCTTTAATCTCAAACCTGTACTTCACCTCCTCTGTCTTTATCTCAGTGATTTTGTTGATTGTTTTGTTGTGCTCTCGTGTCCAGCTCATGCTTAATCTATTCATCTACTTTCCTTCTCCATTTTGTCACTGCACTCCTCCTGTTTTCTTTTTTCCAGTAAGGTCAGTTTCAGTGAGAACAGCCATTAGACTAATTGTACAAAGCTGTAGATGGAACGTAATTAATAATAGTAAGTAATCTGGCACTCAAGCTTACAAGAAACTCTTATGTCGAGGGGTTTTCTGCAAGGCAGCAGCAGTGAATTGTACAGCCAAATGTTGTATGCTTTTGTACTACCACAGATGATGCCAACCCAGATTCAAGACAGCCACAAGAATGTGTGCCCAGCAAAGCATTGGTTGCGTAAGTAAGGCTGGACACTCACAAAGAGCATTAGCCATATGTTAATGAGACGCTGACCGGCATCCAAAACTGTGCTCATCTGTGGTGATGTGCCAGCTTCCAAGATAAAGGCCTCTCTCAGCCTGCATGACAGGATCTCTGGGTAATGATCTCATTATTTCTCCATGATAACAGAGCACAGAGTTGACATGGACTGGAGAGTTTGACAGATATTGATCTTGAAAGTTCTCGAATTACAAATTTCCTCTTTTACAACTGAAATTTCACAATTGCGCAGTTAAAACATTTTGAAATATGATATAAGAAAATGGTTGAAACAGTTCTTGCAAATTACTTCAAACTTCACTTAACAGAAACTAGCATGAGGAAGAGATTCATTCTGTATCTGTATTTACAGAACAGGTTTTATTTGTGGTAAAACTCAAATATTTGGTAGTCTACAGTGCAGTATGGCTTCTATGGCTCAGTTGAATCTGTTTTTAGCTCCCTGCGCAGGTCAAAGTGCTTGAAACTGATCTTGAATGTTATTCAATTACAGTGACTAGACACGTCAAATTACCACAGTGTTAATCTAGGGAAAAAAATCATATTGAGCTTGGACTTTTCAGTTTTGGTCAAGAATGCAGAAGTGTGAAATGTCTTGAATGTAACATTAAAGTTCTATACGTTAACATTTAGCTAACAATAAATAATTAATAATACTTGTACAGAATTAATGTAGATTAATGTTAATTTATAGGTACACTATTGTCCATTGTTAGTTTGTTTGTTCATACATGAATGTTAATTTATACAATGTGAAATGTTAATGTGTTAGTATAATTTCCATATATACACTACCGTTGAAAAGTCTGGGGTCAATACAGTAAAACAGTAATAGTGCAAAATATTATTACAATGTAATACATGTAAAATGTACTTTTTTCTCTTAATATTTAGCAGCCATTATTGCAGTCTTCAGTGTCACATGATTTTAATATGCTGATTTAGAGCTCAAGGAACATTTCTCATCATTATTAGTGCTAAAAACAGTTGTGCTGCTTAGTATATTTTGTGGATACCAAGAAAAATTATTTTTAGGATTCTTTGGTGACTAGAAAAGCCCTAGAGAACAGCATTTTATATATATATATATATATATATATATATATATATATATATATATATATATATATATATATAATATTATTTTTACTGTCACTTTTGATCAATTTAATGCATCTTATCTGAATTGCAGCATTTATTTCTTAAAAAAAAAAAAAAAAAATCTTATTAACCCTAACATTTTGAATGGTGTAGTGTACATACATTATGTAATGTTAAGTTAAATGAATACATTTGTATAATTTATATATAAATTAACAATAACATATTATGATCAATTAAAACAGAATTATTGTATATTTATAAAGTAGCATTAAATTACGTAAATGTTGCACTTTTTTTTCATATGATACCTAATGGAGTAATTAAGTTTGATCTTTTTCTAAAGTTTAAAAAAAAACTCAGTTATGTATTAAAGCTGATGTTAACATCAGCTTATGTGTATCACTAATGTGATGCATTGTGCAGTGGACAGAAAACAATTACAGGAAGTATACTTTAAAATATATTCATTTATTGCTGATAAAATTCCTAACATGACTGATTTACATATAATATTTGTTCGCAATACTGTTCAATTTAATTCTGAAAAATCTATATCATAGTATCTATGGCAGAACATCATGGTACAACATTCTTAGAAAAATTTTAAAAGCTAATCCCTTGAAATTCCTCTTGATAAATAATAAAACACTTTAACAACAACATACTGCTGTTAATAAGTGCTTTCCTTCAGGTTATTTCAGCTTCAACACATCCAATCAGTTACACATTTAACTGACATTCATCCATTGCCATAAACACAAAAAGAACCATGATGTCTTTTCTATTGAATAACATGGAGCACAGTGCAGTTCTGCATAGCTAAAAGCATGAAGTGGAGCAATCAGAGATGGACTGGGATAATTTGAAAGTTAGATAGTTTCCCATTTGTCCAGTTTACATAAAACTGCAAGGAAATATAGGTAACAAACCACTGTTTCCACAGCTGGGGCTGCCATTGCTATTAAGCACTGAGTATATAAGCATTTTAATACTATTTCTCATGTTAAATAATAATAAGCATTTATGACAAAAATAGACAGTTTTAGAAGATCGGATCCAGCTTTCTTGTTATCAACACTGCAGTGTAAGCAAGGGCCTGGATTGTGATATTTCAGTAGCAATTTCACTGGGAATGTTTTTGTGAACCAGTCAAAAGCACCATGATCAGAAGGCAGTGGGAGGGATTGTGGCATCGATACGGCTGTTTACTTGAAGGATGCACGGACTTTGCGTCCCTTGAGAGGTTGAGGGGGTCTGAAGTTGTCAACCATGCAGGAAGGTGCCTCTCCTTCAGATGTGAACAACAGGCTACGGAACTTAGCCATCTGAAGAACAGACAGACAGAGAGAGAGAGACAGTTAGATTGTTTTCTCTTGGATTGTGGTGCTTAGAGTGTTGTTGGCAGTCTTGCAGAGCCTTATTACAGCCTATATTTACTATATTTAGCTCCATGCTCATTCATAGAGCACTTGCCAGAATTCCTGTGCAGCCGTTAGACTGTTCTGACTAACCACTGGAGGCTAAAATAAGCTCTGCAGGCTAACAGCACTGCCTACATCAGGGAAAGGTAATGAATGGGGCCTTTTTTTTGTTTGTTTTATTTATTTTTTTTTTTTTTGGAAAGCAAAATGTCACTCTCAATATGATCCTGCTGAAACAGCATTTTTAAGACCAGCAGCTTAATTATTGTGCTACAGCAAACTTAGTTCTGACACATTTTGACACAAAAAGCATAAGGAAATAATAAGCTCACAGCATGTGGTCCATGAAGGTTGAGCTTTTTTCCCAAAATATTGTATTTTATATATTATAATATTTTAAAAGGTTTTGGAGCATAAATTTTATGGTAGTAATTTCACCTTAATCAAAAATAAGTATGTACTAGCATTCAAATGTTTATTATTATTTTTTTTGTTGTTGTTGTTGTTGTTGTTTTTGAAAGAACTCTCTTATGGTCACCATGAAGGCTGCATTTATTTGATCAAAAATACAGGAAAAAAAACTGTAATATTGTGACATATTATTACAATTCAGAATAACTGTTTTCTATTTTAATATATTTTAAAATGCCATGTATTTCTATGATGGCAAAGCTGAATTTTCAGCAGGCATTATTCCAGTCTTCAGTGTCACATGATTCATCTGAAATCATTCTAATATGTTGATTTGGTGCTCAAGAATCTTGAAATGCAGGTGAATAAAAATCTTACTGAACAGTAGTGTATTTTATAATATTCTTAATATATTTAGTTATTCTAAACAAAGTCTAATTTCTTTGATTTTTTTTTTTTTTATTATTATGTTTTTCAGCCCAGTGTGTCCAGTATATACAGTGTGGTGTATCACTAGTAAAAACGGTTGTAGGATAATACTTCTTGTATTCTTATAAATACATTTAATTACACTTATAATTACACTTTCTTGTCTTGCTTATTGCCTTTAATAAATAAAATGTATAAAAATAAGAATAGACTGCAATGAGGGCCAAATTCATCTCCAATAATGAACATATGTGTGTTGGTTTCTATCTTAAAGGCACAAGCCTGACTTAAATATGATATTTGCTGTCAGGCAAGTGATATATTTAAGATAAAGTAATCTTGTAGAAGCAGAAACATATGGAGCACTGACCCTCCCATGCAGTTTCGAATTAGGAGTGACGTTAAATGTTGGGACCCCATGTTTTTTGTACTACTAAGCAGACAGTATTTGATTTGGGTATTTATTAACTTATTAATATCAACTCAATAAGTAGCAAAAAACATATTCCCTTACAAATTAACAAAAAATGTGTGGACATAATTATGTTCCAATGATCCAAGATAGCGTAAGATACTAAAGATATGGACTAGAACTAGAAGTCTGTATATAATTGCTTGAAAATGTGATAGATAAAGTATGATGAAAAGTACCTGAGCAGGACTAACACTGATTGGGTCTTTCAGAACGATCCAGGTGACACTCTCCAGAAGAGGAGGTGTGGTCAGAGACCCCTCGTAAGTCCAGAAATCCAGAGCGGCGGGCAGCAAGGTTTTAGGATCAAAGTTGCTAAATGTAGTCTGTCTGCCCTGGAGAAGAAACAGTCATATTGTAAAAGAATAAAAACATCTGAGGGTAACTGGAACGAGTAAATATCCTAATGCATAAAGATTATAAATGACTTAATACCTTTGATTTGATGTCATCAAGAGCATCTAGAACTTTCTGAAGTCTTGGATTGGCGGAACCAAGCTGGTAAACAAAACCACAGAACATATCCATCATTTTATATCATTTAATCACTGCAATTCCTGAAATGCTTTTGGAAAAAATCCTGACCTTGAGAAAAACTCCAACCACAGCAAGGCCATCAGGCTTACTGGCAGCTTCGCCAAAGTTTGGGTACTTGGTGTTCCAGTGAACGAGATGAAGCTTTAGAAAAGAAGAGACGTGTTATGAAACATTCAGTATATGCGAAAAACATACTGAATTAGCTTAATATCTTAACGTTTTAAAAAGAAGGGATTTACAAATTCATGAGAGAACATAACAAGAATATTAATAAGCGGTGAGCTATAAATAGTTTTAAGGGAGAGACATTCAAGAATTAGAATGGCCTGAACCACAACACAGAAGAATGAGGGTTCTTTCAGATGTAATGTAACACTGGAAGCAGGAGAGTGAGAGATAGAGTCCCATTACCTCACAGGGGAACTTGGTTCCAGCAATAGTGTGCTCTGAGCCCTTGTCATCACTGCTTCCCCAGTGGAAATGGAACTGTCTCAACCTGTATATCCCCGTCACGGGACCTCCAGCCAGAGCTGCACACATAAACAATTATTCCAATCATTCAGCTGTTTCTTTAACAGCACTAGGAATCATTCATTAGTCATTCATTTTGTAAAACTGTATTTCTGATTCAATGTAACAATGCATATAAAAGATAATATAAGATATATATTTTGAATAATTATGAGTCTTAAATGTATTTGTGCATTTATATTTGTATTTCTAATTCAATGTAACAATGCACATAAAACATAAAGGTAATATAAGATATATATACAATACATATATTCCAAAATATATTTCAAATATATCCCAATAAAATATATATTTGATATGCTCCAAAAGTTTGGAACAATTTCGATTTTTAAAATGTATTTGTGCATTTATGTTTGTGCATTTATAATGTATATGTATGCCTTTATAACGCATTGGATGTGTTATGAAGTTTTAAAAAGGAGAACTGCTTTCTATTTTAATTACAATTTAAAATATTTTAAAATACACAACAGTTATGTTAAATTATAATAATATTTAACAATGTAACTTTTACTGTATTTTTCATAAAAATAAAATCAACTTTGAAAAACATTTGAAAAATTATCAATAAGATATAAAAACGCTTGCTGATATTACAATTATATTATTTTGTTGACTTTTAAAATCATCAATAAAGTGAATTTAGGCATCACAATATAATAATAATAATAATAATAATAATAATAATAATAATAATTATAGAAATTGGATAATCATTTCATTATGAACATGCATAAATATCAAATATCAGCTGAAAAACTTTTTTATATAAATTTAATTTATTTATTTATTTATTAATTCAGTTAAAATCTCTAATATCGGATCACATGGTACGAATATGACATGGAACCTCTGCTTCCTATTTTGTAGACTGACAGATGTCAGTGTGAGCGGGCTACTTGGGATATTACTTGAGCAGCTTAATATTCACTACCTAACATATCTAATAACTACTTCTTTCCTCTCTTTTCAGCAAGCATTTTGTATGCAGAAAGTGACTCTTTTTTTCTAGTGTTTCTGTACAAGTTTCTTTTCCAAGCATATGTGTGAGTCCCCTCTTGAAATGGTCATTAAAATTCAGCACATGTTGCTCTCATTGACCGACCATGGCATACAGCATTGATATGTGGCTCTATTCTTTCTCTCATAATAGAATACATTAGCACTTGAGTACACAGAGCTCTAAGTGCCTTATTTCCACTGGCAGAGGAAGGAATACATCCACACATCTACATCCCCTGCTCACATAACAGTTTTACATCATTTGTTGATTCAATATAGATGAACTGGAATAAACTGAAATGAATTTCAATCAGAGAAAAAGTAGCCTACAAGGACACAATAAGAGAAATTCACAATTTCATTTAATCCTTGCTGTCTGAAAAAGAGAGCTCAAACTTGAGACTCGACTTGAGCACTAAAAGCTGCCCTTAATAAATGAAGTTAGTAATGAATGGATAGAAATAGGGCAGGAGATGGGTCATGAAAGACTTCAGTAGTTGAATATTGAGCAGTTTATATACTATGTGTAACAACTGACAGATTTAGATGCACCAGTTATTTTAATTTTAGCATTCAATATGCAATGAAAAAATATTTGCAATGTTTTTCTTGCAGTTTTTTTAAAATAGAATATGCTAAAAAGGTCCAAAACATTGCACTGCCAAAAATGTTGATGAATATTTAATGAAAATTGGAATATAGAAAATACCTATTCCAGGTGAAATAAATAAATAAATAAATGTATTCCTAAATGGCTGCTTCTTTTTAGATTTAATACTGCTTTAAGAGGTTGAAAATAAGAACAACAGTTCTTGAAATGCAGTGATATACTAACTTGAGCTGTTGTCATCATCAGTAAAATCCACTTGGAATGAATGGCCATTGTTGAGGATGCCCTTAGTGGTGGCAGGGTCATACTTCAATTTGAGTTGCTTCAGAGAAGGGTCATGTTGTGCTTGGGTGGGTACAATATCAATGGGAGACTGCCTGGGTCCGTTTGCAATGGGAAAGCTTTCTGCCCACTTTTCTGGCCCTGAAATTAAAGAGCAAGAGAAAAAGATGAAATGCATAACACAGTAAGATAAAAACCCAGTGCCTAGATGCACAAGAAAAGTGTGTTTACATTCCTTGCAAGATTCAAGGTCAGCAAATGTACACTGTAAGCAGTGGATACGTGCAGCTGCTACTTTGAGGAGCTTTTATAAGCTTTGACATTTAGAAATGACTTTTGTTGGTGTAACCTAATTTATCTACGTTGTTTCAGTCATATTACTGCCTTGTTTTTTTAAGCCAATTAATTTATATTAAACACAAGGCACATTTAGGTTACCAGACAAAACATTTTATTTACAGTGTAATCTGCAACAACTTATCTCACACACTCAGAAAAAAAGTACAAAAGCTGTCAAAAGGGTGGTACTCTTTCAAAAGGTTCACTTTTTGACCTTATTTTAGTACTAAAATTGCAAACTGTACCTAAATTGCACATATTAGCACCTTTTAAAAGATACTGTCCCAGTGACAGCTTTTGTATCATTTGTGTTATGCATATGTGTTATGCTGATTTATATTTTATATTTGATCATTTATTACTTTTTCCCCCTGTTGTTTTATAATAAATAATAAATACTTCCCAACACAGAGAAACCTAATGAATCAAAATGCATCAAGATAACTGTTTTTAAGCTAAATATGTTGCATTAGTGTTTTTCAGTGTAGAATGTAAAAAATAGCTTCTAGACTAAATGACTGCTGAATTATATTGTATAATATTATAATTGATTTAATATAGTTCCTAAAGACTAATAGATTCATTTAGTGCCCGAAAAACGGCTCTTACCGTCTTGTGCTCCATAACCCCAAGCGTGAGACATGATTTGTGTTGTTCAATGTGTTGCACTCCTGTGTTTGACAGAACTGGATGCTAAAGACCAGCAACTGCTGGTTCTTCTAAACTATGTCAGCCTTTATATAGTGGTCCCCTGCTGGTACTGGTACCTATCTCAACCCAGTGGGCTTGGCCACGTGGTCTCCGGGTAGCACAGGAGGAGTCAGTCAGAGAACAGCTGAACAGCCCCCGTCCCTTTAATTCGCACGTTGAGCATCGCGTTGCTCCGTTTGCTGCTGCACAGAGATGCTCGAGCGCCGGTGAACTGACGGGATGCGGACATTCCACGCGACTGATCCTCTCTGTTTTCCATGCATTTAAGTTGCTTTTTCTCTTCCATGGCTCGAATAGAAATCATCTCCATTCGTCGTTTTCTCTGATGATTCAGAAACACATCCCTTAGTTATCCGGGCAGCGATAGCCTACATGTTCTCTTGACCTTCTTCGTCCTTTTGCGATGCTGCGTGTAGATACGCAGGCTGCAGCGGGACGAACAAGTGGAGGTCCGCCGATGAACTCTGGATTTCAGTAGCTTAATGACTGGTTTTGTAACCAAGGTTGCCGTTTAGAACGTTGTTTTGATCCACATTTCTAAAGAAAACTAAAGCAGCCGCCGTTTATTCTCCTACATCCTCTGGTACCCGTTCTGCCAAGCTCTCCACGCTCATTTAAAGGGGCCACTGCGCCGGCTACGATTAGTGACTGTTATATAAACAGCCTATACCGAAGCTAAAAGAGCTTTAAATGTATGCTTGCTACTTAAATTGTTTGCACATATTGTCTAGGCCTACATTATTTTAAAGAAATCTAATAAAGGAGTACATGCTTTGTCTTTCAATTTCTAGCTGCTTGGTCACTTGTTGATTATAAAAACGTATATGGACTGTACATTATTACAGCACCTGTAGGCCTACCAATAAATAAGTCACGGATATGTTTCCAGTACGTTAAATAACGTAGCCTGCTTAATAGTAGCCTAATGTGTAATGGTCAAACTTAACGTTAGGTCGTTATTTGCTCTCTTTGCATTATTAAGCTGCTGTCATCTGGTGGCTGAAGTGGGAAATAGCAATAGCAAAGGTTCTCAATTTGATTTACCTTACGATATTTACTCTATTTATTAGATTGTGTTTGCTTTATTTTGACATAAAACTACATTAATATGTTTTTATGGACAGTGTTGGATTATTATTATTATTATTATTATTATTATTATTATTATTATTTGGATAAAAATATAAATGTTTTATTTTTTGTATGTCATACAGCTAGTGGTCAACACATTGTGTCCCCATTCTCTATACAAGGGAGACCAAGGGACCGGATTCATGAAACATTCTTAAGAAGAAATTTCTTCTTAAGTGCCGTTTTCTTCTTATTTTTTAACTTAAGAAAAAAGTTACGAATATTTTGTATTCCCAAACATTCTTCTTAAGAATATTCTTATCTTTTTTTCTTAAGATTGTTCTTAAACTTAAGAAGAATTCAAATTCTTGAAAAGAATCATCTTAAAAATCATCGTAAATAACTTCTTAAATTTAGGACAGCCCCAGACTTGTATTAAATCCTAAACAGTAAGAATTATTTAATGAATTTATTGGGTTATTTCAAATTAATTGTTATATTTAAGCGTTACAACAACATTAGCTACATATAGCCTAATACATACTAAAACTATTAATAGGGATGTGCACGAGTTTTCTGAAGTGACAGCGATGACTGATAATGTAAACAATGATCGGTCATGATTAGCCTATGTGTGACGCTACTTTTTGCTGACTTCAAAACTTAGTAGCAACTCTACAAAAACGAGTCAGATAGGGAGCTTTAATTGGACGCTTTTATTTTAGCTTATAAATACGACATAATCTTTGGCAGTATGCAGCGCATATGAATGTGCCGATACACTATGGGGTTATATCTCTGCCACAATTCTGAGCGCGAAAGATCATATTTTGAGCACGCAAAAGTGCATTTTGCACGCGCACGAACTGAGTTTTGTGGAGAAAATGTTCATCTCGCAAAGAAGAAAGTACTTTGAGCGCACAAAAATAAATTTTGCATTTAAAATACGTTTTTGGATGTGTGCAGATCTTTTGCGTTTCACTAGCTTGCTTCCCTGATGCTCGCCCTCAGTGCACTCTAAACGCCGATGGCTTGCTTGCTCAACACAACCCAGCGTTACAATATGCCATAATTCCAGCCAATCAGAGACAAGGCTGCTAAATTCTGATTGGCTGCTTTGACAACCAATCACAACATTCCCTGCATTACCGACAACGGAGGAAGAGGAAAAATACAGTGTGTGCATAATTATTATGCAAGTTGATATTCTGATCATACTTTTTCCAAGCACAATTTACCAATTCCGAATGACATCAATCTTAATAACTAATATTAATCTTGTATTTAATCATTTATAACTGATTTTTAATTGTTCATAAAGGCTGGAAGTGGAAAATTCCTTATATTCAGGTGTGCATAATTATTAAGCAGGTTTTCTTTTACAGATAAAATGAGCCAAAAAGGAAATTTAACTCAGACTGAAAGTCAAAAATTATTAAATGCCAAAGAATGTAATACTAGAAATTGCAAAGTTAAGACATGACCATTGGACAGCAAAATGCTCAGTGGGTCAGCAGGGTCAGACAAAAACGTGAAGAAGATAGGATGCATGTTAACTGCAAAAGAATTAGGAATTAAGGTGAAGAATTAGGTGTGAAATCACCAGGAACCATTTAGTCTCCAGCGCCACCATTTTCCTAAACTGCAAACTACCTGGAGTCTCCAGAAGTACAATGTGTCAGATTCTCAGAGAATTGACCCCTACTTAATAAGAATCACATACTTAAGTGTAGTAAAATACTTGAAGACTGATTTTTTTTTTTATAGGCTTTATAGACGGATAAGTTGAGAGTGACTCTTGAAGGACCAGCATCACATCCTCTTGTACCATTGTTTGAAGAATTTATCTTCCAGAATCTGGCAGTAATTTTTGGGAGTTCATTTTTAGTCCATCTCGAGATTTTATCTGTAAAAGAAAACCTGCTTAATAATTATGCACACCTAAATACAAGGCGTTTTTCACTTCCAGCATTCATGAACAATTATATATCGGTTATAATTGATTAAATACAAGATTAATAGTAGTTATTAAAATTGATGTTGTTTGGAATTGGTAAATTGTCCTTGGAAAAAGTATGATCAGAATATCAACTTGCATAATAATTATGCACACACTGTATTTTTCCTCTTCCGCTGTTGTCGGTAATGCAGGGAATGTTGTGACTGGTTGTCAAAGCAGCCAATCAGAATTTAGCAGCCTCATCTCTGATTGGCCGGAATTATGGCATATTGTAACGCTGGGTTGTGTTGAGCAAGCAAGCCATCAGCGTTTAGAGATCACTGAGGGCGGGCATCAGGGAAGCAAGCTAGTGAAACGTTGCACGCACAAAAGAGAAGGTCTGCACACATCCAAAAACATATTTTAAATGCAAAATTGATTATCGTTCGCTCAAAGTACTTTCTTCTTTGCGAGACGAACATTTTCTCCACAAAACTCAGTTCGCGCGCATGAAAAATGCACTTTTGCGCGCTCAAAATATGATCTTTTGCACTCAGAATTGTGGCAGAGATATAACCCCATAATACACAGGACGCGTTTGCTGTAGCAGAGCGGACACACATACCGGAGGCGTTCACTCGGATGAGTGCGCAAAATCACTGCACAAAAATGAATGAAACAGATCGCTGCAGCTTGAGACAGGCTCTTCAAAAACACGCCGCATTAAAAATGTGAAGCTGAGCGCCAGTCAAAGTTCTGACAAAAAGAGTGTGCGTGCTTATTATGATTATTAGGGTAATCTTCAGGAAGCGCAAAAAGACAATAAAGTTTGAATTTATCAGTGCGTCATCTATTCACTCAGATAAGGACTGTCATTTTCTTTTTAAGAAAAAAATTAAGATGTTCTTAAGAATATATTTGACAACTTATTAAGAATTTTTCAAGAATTGCACTTAAGAAGATTCTTATGAACTTCATGGAATTTATCTTAAGAAATTTCTTAATTTATAGAAGATTTTCATGAATCTGGCCCCAGGACTAGTTGTCACACAGGCAATTTTTTGAGTCAATTTTTTTTTTTTTTTTTTTTTTTTTGTCGCAGACTTAAAAGTAGGCCTATGTGTCTAAAAAATTAACTTTTAAACACAAACTTGCCCTGATAAATATTAACAGCCGTAAAAAAAAAAAAAAAAAAAAAAAAAAAAAGTCCCCTTATATCTGGGGCCAGTTGCATAAAAATAGTCACTATGTTGTTATGACTATCTCTTAACAACTAGTTTGACTAACTAGCAGTTAATCAAGTGGTAATCAATCCTAGTTTTTGGATTCAAATTAGACAATCTACATTTTTATGTGACTGATTTTAAAAAGAAATGTATGGAAGCCCGTTTCTGCCACTGAATAAAAAATAAATCAGTCACATAAAAATGTAGATTGTCTAATTTGAATCCGAGATATAAACTCACAATTCTGACTTTTTTTCTCAGAATTGCGTGATATAAACTCACAATTGCGAGTTATAAAGTCAGAATTACGATTTATAAAGTCACAATTGCGAGATAAAAACTCGCAATTCTGACTTTTTTTCTCGCAATTGCGAGTATATATCTCGTAATTCTGACTTTTTTTCTCGCAATTCTGACTTTTTTTTTCTCAGAATTGTGAGATATAAACTTGCAATTGTGAACTAAAGTCCAGTGTTGAGGGGGGAAAAAAGACTGATATGACTGAAAAAAAAAGTCAGAATTGCGAGAAAAAAAGTCAGAATTGCGAGATATAAACTCGTAATTCTGAGAAAAAAAGTCAGAATTGTGAGTTCTGGGCCCGTATTTATCAAGCCTCTAAGAATTACTCTCAAGAACAATGCTAAGAATTGACTTAAGTGAAAAAAATTCTTGGCTCAAAGCTGCGCTTAAAAGTTAGTTATCAATCATCTCAGTCGTAATTTAAAGGTGCCATAGGTGATTGTCTTCAGAAACATTTTTTTTTATTCTGGTTGAAAGTCTCTTCACATCCTGATAGCAATCATTAAGTTAAGTGGTCTAAATGTATTTATCTGTATTTATGTATTCTGTGGAAGGTGTAGGACCAAGAAATGTTCCTCCAATCAAAACGCTCGGTCCGAGTGTTTTAATTGTCTCTCCTACCTGTCTGTCAACGTATGTATTTGCATCCCTCTGCGCACCCTGTTCGCGCAGACAGAATACGTCATCGGCGCGTTCACGCACGCTGTGCAGAAAGAGCAATGGCAGGCAAATATCAACAACCCGATCTTCCTTCATTGTAGTACTTTTACTAACTGTACTATAAAGTTTTCTCACTGGTGAATGACACATGATGTAGCCCAGTGGTTCCCAATTCCAGTCCTCAGGCTCCCCGCTCTGCATATTTTGCATGTCTCGCTTAGTTAACACACCTGATTCAGATAACCAACTCGTTAGAAGAGAGCTACGCGCATGAACTGTGTTCCAATTGACATGCTCCCTACACAGTGTTCATTGCTCCCTACTCCCTGAGCAGGGGAAATCCGCTGAAGTTTATTTCACTTCGGAACATTCGGGTCAATATCACTATAACCAAACCACAAAAATATGTCCACCCTGTCATGGACAAATTCAAAGTAGAGTATTTACATTTTCATTACGTAGTGATTATAAAATGTAGATTTTCAGAAAGATATTTTGTCCCTTTCTCAACAATAAATTTTACTTACTGGGAAAAGTCTTTTAAAAATGTGAAATTACTGCAACATTTTTGTATCCCTATAAAATATGCAAAAGTTGCACTTTTTTTTCTAAATAAAATCAAACGACAAAGATATCTGGTCAAACTTTCAATGAATACTAACTGGCCCTCATTTCTCTATAAAGAAATCACACAAAAGGTTTTGCTAACTTGTTTAAATAATTTGTTTATTTTCATAAAAGATGAAGATGACAGGGTGGACAACAAGATGACAGGGTGGACCTTGGCATGACAGGGTGGACAAATGCATTAATGGGTGAAGAGGACATCAGATAAACAACAGGAACAACAAGAAACCCTTAAGTAATACAAAGAATTATTTCAGAAATATATTTTCTACACTGCAATTGTAAATTGATTTAAAAGGGCATTTTTACATTTATAAGGCCATTTTTCTCACCTTATTAGATGTATGCATCACATTTTGTCAAATTCTTCCATTTTAATCACTAATTTAAATTAGAATAGTAAAACACCATGGGGCTGTTCCAAATCAAATGAAATCATTATATATAATATTAATTTACACAGACTGTATACACTGCACTTAGAATTTCATAAATGCTATGAGATTAAGGGGTTTTAAATGGGTATTAATAGGTTTTTAAAAAATTAATATTAAATTATGAAAATAATAAAAAATGAAATAATACTCTAAATATGAAACTAAAGCCACTCACTAAATTTGTTAAAAACACAGATTCATTCAGTAACGAAACACCGCTTTGTGTTGCTCAGAGATACACAACTGTGGATTTTTTGGAACTATTTTATTTGGAGAAATAGAACAAAAACAGACAATATTGACAATATTGTGTTTAAAATGTAACTATTATTATTATTTTTTTGTTTATTGAACTGTTTTGTTTCTTGACAGTATAAAGTCAATATCACATTTGCAATTGAGTAGATATTCAGGAAAATGGCACTTTTGTTTGTGTGATTGCTTAACTATGTCATATGATAATACAAGGGCATTTTTGCCCACTTATCTTGAATTTTAGACACATTTTAACTGCATTCTAATAGGCTACATCACAGTGAGTCGTTGCCTTCCATCGTGTTCATCACTTAGCAACTGCATGCAATGTAAGATAGCATACAGTTCTGGGCTGGGGTGCACTAAATGCATTTTTCAATTCAACCTTTTTTTTTTCCACATAATTAATCACACCAATTTAACATGTTAAATCAACAGCCCTTGTTAAAACATTATCAGAATTTGGCAAAAACTATGTACATGTCCACCCTGTCATGGAAGGGTTGGTGACAGGGTGGACATTTTTGGTTAAAGTTAGCATTTAATAAACACATGGTGTGCATTCAGTCAGCAAAGTGGTTCATTGTTGAAGCTGAATGTGTACTGCTTAAAATATATATTTTGAATTTCTGAAAAACTTTTATGTAAATTAATATTTTACAATGACAGGGTTGACATGTTAAGCTTGGCAACATGCAACTACAAACACAAAATGCTGAAAATTAGGAAATATAAGTGTAGATAGATAGTGTACTTGCAGCAGATGTTTTAACCTCCACTGAAGAAAGGTAAAATGGGGGTGGAGATTTCACTGAGTAGATCAGAGGGTTTCTTATAGGGGCATTTACAACATCATGACAGGGTGGACAGCAATTTCAGGGACACATGCAAAATGCTTAATATTATTATGAAAATAGAATATAAATGAACAGTCTGACTTGTTTTATTACAACTGGCTGAGGGCAATAAGAATATTTAAAATATATATATATATTTCAATATTGTGTAATTTAACCACTTTTTACACTCATTGAAGTTCGCTGAGCTGCGTGAGGGACATGCCAAAATCACATGCATCCAATTAAAGAAAATGGTATAAAATGTGGAAAAATACATTTCTAGAGACTGTAGTTGTAGTTATATGTGTGCAAATGTTTGGTCATTTATCTTATAATTTCAGAATTTCATTATATTGTATTATGTTCATGATGACTGAGTGATTCTGATGAGGACATCAAAGGCACTTCATAGTGATTTTGACCCATTCACTCACGGATTTGCGCTGCACAGCGTCTTCACACACAGACGAAACTTACTATAGAAGTGTGAAGTGTGACATAATATACCTCTGTAAATAAATACAATTTAAATTCACGTCTCGCACACTTTAATTCCCTTTGTATGGATATACGCTCGCTTTGAACTGGAATCATGGCGGAATATCTGGTGATGTCCACTTCGCAGGGCACTTATGACTTAAGGTCGAACAGAACAACCGTCGGACGTGATAAGATATACATATGAAATGTGCAGAGCAGGGAGGGCGCGAGGACTGTAATTGGAAACCGTTGATGTAACCTATTGTAGTAATTTATGTTAGGCTTGAGAAATGTAGGTGAGAGGCGGCTGCAGTGAGGGGAGGAGTGAAATAAGCGCGGTCAAGACGGACAGTTCTGACCTCTCGAAGCACAACAGATACCTACGAGATCAAAGGCGGATATCGCGATATTCTCACTCATGCGCTATGCTGCTGATAAACGTGATATAATTTCAGTTCTGCTGCATTTATGAATATAAATATGATGAACTAGGCACTCAAAGTGCTTGCTATTTAATTCCATACGAAATGCGTATTTATCATCCATTTCTACTTTAATACAAACATGTATTTTACATTTTTATAGAAATATGACAACAATAACATTTCTTTCACAGAGATTGCACTGACATAGTGTTTGGAAATATTCATGCATAACTGAAATACATAATCGCATGAAATCAGATAAAAAAATAAAATAAAACATTTTAGAAGAGAAGGCAGCATCACGGTTGTCTGAACCAATGAGCATTAAAGGGGTCCTATTATGCTCTTTTACAAAGTCTTGATTTCGTTTTAGGGGTGTACTAGAATATGCTCTCATGCTTGGTGGTTTGAAAAACGCATTATTTTTCACATAATTTACATTATTACAATACCATTCTCCCCAGTCTGCCACAGACAGCTGGATTAGTTCTGGGTTTGATGAAGGCCCGCCTTTCGAAAAACGAAATGTGTTGTGATTGGTTAGCTGTCCCAGTGCGTTGTGATTGGCGAACAGCTAGGCAGAATGACTAAAAGCAAATTCATTCTCTGTCAGCAGGAGCCGCTGTTGGGCTCCCCGGTAACGCTGTACACAAAGCAGAGCTCCGCTCACAAAAACTGCTTTATCAGACATTACATGGAAGATGAAATTAAAATGACATCCAAAATGTTCTGAAGACAGTCAGTTTCCATCAGAAATACAGTGATATAAAAACACCCGCACCGGGTTTAGATTTTGAAATGTGCATTCGAATTTCCGGAGGCGGGATTTATTTTAATGATATTCTAATTGACTGATTTGTGATGTCACAAATACAGGAAAACAACTTTGTAGTCCAAACGAGCCGCTCGTTGTAGTTCTTGAAAAGGGATTTTTTAAAAACGAAATATCTCCCTTTGAAGTGGACTTTGAGATTTGTAACTTTGTAGATCTTTTTTATGCCCAAACATACACACTACACACTGACTAAAATTCAAAAAGTGAAAAAGCATAATAGGACCCCTTTAAGCTGTGTCGTCAGCCAGCTGTTTCCCATCATGCTTTTGGTCAGCGCAGTCGGTGGAGAGCAACTGCGCGCGACTGCACAATCCGACACAGCCGCCTCGCCTTCGCAAGAGTTTTTTGACACACGTCAGCATGACATCAGAGCAAGGCGGACATAACTCAGACTCTTTTCTAATCGGCATGCATCTCGTGGTGATCGGTTCTGCACAGATTTTGCTCATCTCAAACAAGCTTGTTGTCTCTGTTATTCTGTTCTTTGAGCATATGTGCGTTCAGGGGGCGTGGCTTTGGACGGCGATTGCAGGGAGGGTGGGAAGTTCGCTTTCAGTGCTATCAGGCTTAGCATTTTCCGAGATCTCCAACTGCACCTTTAAGCGAAGTGTAGGACTAAATCTTAAGTGTCATTCTTAGAGATGATTTACGACATTTTGCTGTGCAACAAATGGGATTTTGGATGACGACATACGCAATGCATGGACCAATCACTAAAGAGATTTCCTTAATTAAGGATATTCTCAGATAAATTCACAGTGCATGGTTAAATTCCTAATAGGAGTTTACATTCAACACACATTTGACAATAAAGAATTTTCAAGAGAATACATTATGGCAAGGAAACGAGGCGTCATCACAACTCAATTTAGGGTGCCGAATCTGCCGATAGACGATAGTATAGTCTATCGACGATAGTCAAAGATATCGCCTGTTGCTGATGCCTTTGACGACAGCGAGACGATTATTATTATTATTATTATCCGTCAAAAATAGACTAGGTGCTTATCTTTAGTGATGCAACGCGGAGAGCCGCTTCAAAAAGTTGCCACGGCGCGTCTGATCAGCTCCGGTGGCCGTGGAGCTGTAACGCGCCGCAGACGCGCGCAGTGTCAATAGATTTATTCATCATACAGTGTAGATCGCATAATACTCGCGCTAGACTTAAGTCAGTTATGATGTTCTTTGGTAATGTAAATGTTCCTTGCTCGTTTTGAATAACTGAGGAAATGTAACCGTTTGATTAACTGCTCGTCGTCAAACATTTCAAGAACATTCTTCCTCTCCTGAAAGATTCGCGCACGTCTCTGTCTCCTCAGAGCCATCACAAGCCCCTGCTGGCACTATAGCCACCTGAGAAACCTCTCGAGCTGTCTTAAATAACTGGGAGAGTAAGAGTGATTCTGAGCTTTAAGAAATTTGATAACTTGCTTTTATACTTAAGTTTGAAAGTAGGAGTAAATTTCATGAATTCTCAGCACTTAAGTCTAAAATGGCACTTTGAGAAGCTTGATAAATACGGGCCCTGACTTTATTTCTCAGAATTACGAGTTTATACCTCACAATTATGAGTTTTTAACTCGCAATTGCGAGTTTATATGACGCAATTATGAGAAAAAAAGTCAGAATTGTTAGATAAAAAGTCTCAATAACCTTTTTTATTTTTATTTTTTTTCCAGTGGCGAAAACGGGCTTCCATAGAAATGACCAGTATTGAATAAAAAATAGATGACTAACTTTTAAGATTTATTTAAATATATATATACACACACACAGTGTATGCAACCGGCCACTGTTTTATGTGTAACTGATCATTCAGACCACTAGATGTCAGAAGAATCATGTTTCATATAACAGCACACACAGTAGTCAGTTTATAATATATATCTGTTACACACACACACACACACACACACAATTCTAAATATGAATATAAATATATTAGAGTTGGGTTAGTCACTCCATTAATGTATGTATGCAAGTAATGGTGTATCTTTTTCTCTATCGCAATTTGATCGCCTATAGTAGGCCTACAACAATTCAGTTGTTCTTAAGAGTGGGTTATAATGTATAGGTTTGCATGGTTTTTTTTTTTAACAGATTAGAATCTGTAACAATAACTTAAAAAAAATATATATAAATAACTATAATGAAGATATGCAATGTATAATGTATTGATTATTCTCAGTACAGGTGTAAAAGATCAAATGCTTAAACAATATGATCAATTCTTTCTTTACATGGCTCTTACAGTTTAATGATGGCCTTGTCATTAACATAAATATTATACTCAAACATCAATGGAAATTTTATATTAAAACATTTTAAAGTATCTTAAAGTGTACTTTTGTGGCATGGGGTGGAGTTTTACTTTCCACGCAAGAAAGGAGAAAGCTCATCAAGTTGCTGTGTGAATGCTACAATATGAATCAGCAATGAAAAGGAAGAAAATGAGCTCCTTTCATGTCACGGATGTAAATTTGCCTCTGCAGGATCAAATGCATGCTGAGTCTAACTAAGAACAAGAATGGCAGCAGCAAAAGGAGCTTATGAAACCTCTCATTTGGTTCTATTCACTTCTCTGATTGGATGCAAGTGACATGGGCTCTGTGAAAAGGCCAAATCATTTTGACCTTCTACAGACAGACTGCACAGCAGGGTTCCCCCCTTTCACAAGCAGCGTCATGGCCTCTGATATGCTCCATTCAGCCATCTCTGATACTTCAAGAGGGAACAATGTGACCTAATTGGATGGCTCCTTATAATTAATGTTATTTTGACACCAAGTATGACATGTCTTGCAGAGATTTTGTATCTTTGGCAAGATATGTTGGTCTATTTTTTTAAAGGGCAAACTTAATGTAAGCTTTATTCCTTTGTGTGTGTGTGTGTGTGTGTGTGTGTGTGTGTGTGTGTGTGTGTCATTGAATTTGGTGACCAAAAATAAAAATCACTTTAATTTCAACATTCAATTTTTTTGAATGATGATCTTAATGGTTAATGGTTTTGTTAAACCAAAAATTACAGGTTCAGATTCTGGAAAATACACAACATTGGAATGTTATTGCAATCACCATTGTTTAATTGTTTTCTTGTTACCATATATTATGTCTATTATATCAAAGATGTATGGTCAAAATGATCTTTTTTTTTTCTTCTTTCTTTTATGCCACAAATCATTAGGATATTACGTAAAGATCATGTTCTATGAAGGTATTTTGTACATTTCCTACCGTAAATATATTAAAACTTAATTTTTGATTAGTAATATGCGTTGCTAAGAACTTCCTCTGGACAGCTTTAAAGGCGATTTTCTCAATATTTAGAATTTTTTCAGATTTTAAAATAGTTGTATCTCTGCCAAATATTGTCCTATCCTAACAAACCATACATCAATGGAAAGCTTATTTATTCAGCTTTCAGATGATGTATAAATTATACACACACACACACACACACACACACACACACATATATATATATATATATATATATATATATATATATATATACATACATACAATTTAGAAAAACTGACCCTTATGATTAATTTTGTGGTCCAGGGTCACATATATGTAGCAATATATTAGCCTATAGGCTATATGCAAAAAAGGAAAAAAAAAAAAAGTTAATTCAGACTTTAAAACATCTGGTCTGCTTGTAACGTAATTAATGACAATAATTCTATTTTGAAATACTAAAGGATAAAAAAGATGAATGCTAAAATTATCAGCTTGATTCTTGGAATTAAAGTTAGGCGCTGTGACTACGTAACACAATGATGGTTTGTGATGGAGCGTATCCGGTTGGCAAAATCTAAAACCTGGTGTGGATTAGCAATTGAATAGAATACCAGAACAACGCTAGAGTATATGCTGATGGGTTTATGAGCCAATATGTCAGGGTTTTAACAGCATTGTGCTCAGATTTGAATCCAAATGTCGTTTTCCAGGCAAATGAATTTAGGATTTTATTAGTAGTCTGAGCTATATGGGGTTTCCAATGACTAATGCAGATACTGATAAGTAAAGAATGGTTGTAATTATAATAATATAGGCACATACCCACGCATGCTGAAATGATTAGACATGCAATATTTGGAAATTAATTGTGCATGCACTGATTGGACTATTGGTATTTTGAACTGGCTATTTATTGGCTATTTTTGAACTGGCACACAGGCACAGTCTTTCAAATGTTACTTCCAACCTTACATTACATTTCAGATCTTAAGAAAATGACATGATTGAAACAATGTCCTTCATGATTTAACAGATGCACTTAAGACGTCTTTGATTTTTCCTAAAGGAATTTTTCCCAGCATGAGCTCAATGAAGTCCACTGGCCATACTCCGTGCCTCATTTTGTCGGTGCTCCGGCATCACTGAGCAGCACACGTACCTCCGCTGCAGCTCCACGGCTCGCTGTCAGGTGCGGATCAGACCGACTCCGGTATCATATCCAGCGATCAGCCCTTCATACACGCTTTGTATTTCAGAAACGCTAAAGGATTTACTTCACCACTCTCTTTATGAATTGTGACTGATAAAGACCCTTAGGTAAGGTTTAATTATTCTGATATGCGGTTTGTGGTTTGTTCATAGTAATCCTAGTGTGGTTATTTTTTATTTTTTGTTGCGAATTGCATTGACTGACTGACTGTTTTCCGCTGGCATCCGTTTCGCCACTTCGGTGCCGCTTCACAGACGCGATAAATTCTGTCGCGTTTGATGTAGCGTTGATGTTTCAAATAGCTGTGCACTTCATTTCTGCAGCCTCTGATGCGCTACAGTCTCTACAGTGAACAAAGACCGGTGACACAGTCAGGTAGCAACAGTATCAACAAAAAAAAAAATCAAATTTAGCTACATTAGATGTTTTAGATGAATTTTTTCGATTAAGCTAATTTATTGGCAATCACCTGCATCTAACATCTGTTGCAGAAGGAAGTATTGGTGCTGTGAGACCATACACAGCTGTTGAAATGACAGATGATATGAGTCTTATGGTATCTCTTCTAAACTCGGAATGCCAAGTTGACTTGGTTATTTGAGTAAGAAATTACATCTCTTAATTTAATTTCATTTTTTGTTTTGTTTTATTGTATTTTGTTTTATTGAAATATTTTGCCCACGTGTTTTCCTGACTTTGGCTCAACTTTTATTATGGTAACCATGATTTGAAATGCACTTAAAGCTTAAGTTTGACGTTTGAATATAATATTACATAAATTACATGGTAACTGTAAGGACAGAAAAATATTTTTTAAGTGAAAGTTCTTCCAAAAATTTAAATTCCAATTTTGTTCCAAACCTGCATGACTTACTTACTTCTGTGGAACATGAAAGAAGATATTCTGAAAAATGTCTCAGTGCTTTTTATACATACAATGGAAGTTTGGTTACAAGACTGTTTCTTCAAAAATCTTCTGCTGTGTGTTGCATAAGAGAGAGTCATACAGGTCTGGAAATGACATGCAGGAGATTAAACAATGACGATATTTTATTTTTGATTGAATTATTTCTCTTTCTCTTTCTCTCTATTACCTTCTTTCTCTTGGTTTGGCTGTGTCATATCTAGTATATTTGAAGCATCAGGGGATATTGCTATTGAGCAATAATATAATATTTTTTATACTGTTAAACTAAAGATCATTACAGGATTTTAAATGAAAAGATAAAAACAATAACCAATCCCGTAACCATAAAAAATGTATTCTCACAGTTCTAAAATAGTTATGTTTCTTTTTAATAAATTTGATTGTGTTTTAAATCTGGCAAAATCTAGCTGTATTTAAACCTCTTAAACATGTCAACTTTGATCAATTGGTTGTTTATTGAAGTACAAAGAACTTTATAGCTGTCACCGTCTTACTGTCTGACATAAATGTAATTTAGTTTTGATGTCACGCTTAGGGGAGGACAGAAAGCTACATCCTGAAAGACAGTGAGGGAGGGAGGGAGGGAGAGAGAGACAAACTGCGGAGGTGGGTGCATATGAGATTTATTAGATCTGAGTCAGTCCACTGTGTCAAGTGCCCTGGAACAGTGTGATTTTATTTTTCAACAGCTTTTCTATGAAGCTTGAAGTAGCGTCTGGTTTGCTTTTATTTAAACTATACCTAGATATACAGACTTATTCAAAATAACACATTTTGAAATTCAAAATAGCAATGTGACCATGAAGTCTGGTTATCCATATTAGATTCCCACCTGGGTGTCTCATCTCAGTTCTCCATCCCAATAGGAAGAGTTGCGTCTGCTGAGCTATATCACTGCCCAGACTAGCATCACTTGGCATGCTTTGATGATGGCTTTGTTTGGTAATAGGAATGAAATAATCTAATTAGGAAGTGTTCCATAAAGCTCAATTAAAGGCTATGATCACGTTAAAATAATACGCTCAAAGGGCACCTTGAATCTGAGACCACGATTTGCCTCACCGTTAAGGTTGTGTTCATTTTATTAGCCATTAAGTGGTGCCACCAAAATCCATTCTGTGGAGTTTAGTCAGAGACAGCGGCGCAGAATGATGTGCGAGATGGAGGAGGATAAGAAGGCCAGCGTGTGAGGAGATGATCATTGTAACAGAATTTGACTTTTGATTTGATCGGCTCATTTTACACATGCCAGTTGAGCCGACACACTTTAGTGCAGTTATTTCACTCACAGAACTCAATATGCACTGCTGTCCTAAATGCCCTGTGATCTCTGATTGAAATAAATTGTTAATGTTTTAATCTTGTAATGCAGTTCATTTAGGCTTGAAATATTGACTTCTTTTTTTTTTTTTTTTTTTGAATGGCTCTCTAATGTGCACGTTTAAAAGAAAAAAATATTTTAAATTATCCCGTTAATACACTTTAATCAAAAGCTACTTTTTTGATGGGGATAAAAAATCCTTCCAGCCTGAGGAGATTTATGATCGGATTAATGTCAAATTATTGTAAAATATAAGCTTGTATTTCTTCAAAGACCTGTCCCTCATGATTCAGCTGAGGACAGTCTGAGTCCTCTTCCATTTAGCACTGTGCCTTAAATAATGCTAATAACACTGGATGTTGTGGAGGAAGGGTGTAAGTATATGGTGCAGAATTAGCTGCAAGACTGTGGGAGTTTGCATCTTAATGAGGATAGCTGTGTGATTTTCTGAGGTTTGCGGCCCTCTGCACTCTGAAACAGGTGGTATTTATGCTGCGGAGGTGGAAGGATGATTCACTGAAAAATGTTGTGCCTTGTATAGCAACTGCTGTAACGTCACTCAAAAAAGGATGTGAATCATTAAAACGCAATGTTCCACGTGATTAGGATGTATGGATATTCTTATGTATATGACACATACTGTAATATGTAAATATGTAGAGTAAGGATACAGTGATGTTGTTCTATTTTTTTAATTAAAATATTAAAAAAGCATTTTAAATGCATTATACAGTGTATTTAGCCTATTTTGAGATTTGCCTTAAACAGTAGGCTATTAATAAATTGAAAATTTAGATGACAGCAAAAGTAATTCAAGTGTAAAACTATGGAAAATAGAATATTTAAATATAATTTTTATTTATTTGTTTGTTTTTTTGGAAAGAAGTGTTGTATGCTCACCTGGCTGCATTTAAAAACAAAAAACAAATGATAGTAAAAACTGAAATATTGTGAAATATTATTACAATTTTAAATAACTGTTTTCTTTTTCAGTATGTTTTAAAATGTAATTTATTCCTGTGATGGCAAAGCTGAACTTTCAGCAGTCATTACTCCAGATATCATTGTTATCAATGATTCTTTAGAAATCATTCTAATATGCTAATTTGGTGCTAAAGAAACTTTCTTATTATTATCAATGCTAAAAACAGTTGTGATGCTTAAAATCTTTGTGGAAACCCTGCTTTTTTAAGGATTTTTAGAAAGTTCAAAAGAACAGTATACATTTAAATACACTTCTTTTTGTTATAACTTTGGATTAATTTAATGTGTCCACACTGAATAAAAGTATTAATTTATATAAAATTTCTGAGCTGACCCAAACTTTTGAACAGTAGTGTCAAAACATTTGAGTGCATTTATTTGTATTATTTGGAATCATTTTTGTATTATTTGTAAGATATTAGGTTAATATACAGTATTTCAACAAGCTAAACCATTTTGTACATACAGTAAAGAGAAAATTACTTTGCTCAAATGGATGCTGTTAACGAAATAGAGTACTTGGCCCAAATCCCCAACAGCGAGTATCCCCATTCGCGTTTCACCAACACCTCTGCACGTTCTCACAGTCTAGCACATCAACCCCCTCTCATTTTCTCAGTGCTGTATTGTTGAAATACACACACACCCCCTGAGTACTCTACTTTCTCCAGGCCTCCCAATTCACTAATAGGTCACATGTAGGGCAGTAGTCCCATTGCAGGAGACAAAACACAGTGCTGGCAACACTCAGTGTCTAGGACTATGTTTAAGTTATTTGAAGCAGTAGGATGAGCAATGAATGGAAAGGTGCTACTAGCTTGTTTTACTCTGATAGCTTAGCAGCTGTCTTTCACACTCCCCTCAGGCTGAGAATTGACTTGTCCCAGAGAGATGCCTTTAAAGGGTCTATAAACAAACAAAAGATTCATGTCTACATTGTATGATGAATTAATATCTAAAGGCCCGTTCACACCAAGGACGATAACTATAAAGATAATGGTAAAGATATAGTTCTAAAAATCGTTCTGAATATTAAAGAAAAGCAGAGTCCACACCACAGCTATAATGATAAAGGCACAGAGAAACAATATCATTGGAATCACTTTCAGAACGATTTTTTTCAGCTGATTAACAAACATTGACACCCAATCAGAATCTGCTATAACGAGCTTGAGAATTTAAAGTGGCAGACAAGTGTGCGTTTAGAATAAACAGACAATATCGTCCATGGTGTGGATGCTAATATCCTTATCTTTATAGTTATCTTTAGTTATCGTTCTTGGTGTGAACGGGGCTTTATACTTACATTGCACGTACATCTGCACGAGCAGAATTCAGTCAGCAAGCGTACGCACTCGACAACAAAACTATGGTGTTTCAGTGATGACTCATCTGAACGCTTCTGATTGGCCATTTCATTCATAAGCTCAACAGAATCGTGTGTGATTGGATATAATGCGCAACACTGTAAAAATAAATAAGACTGGACAAATAAGCCCTAAATTAGATAATAATACTAGCCTAATATTAATAATAATAATCGTCTTGATATCGTCTAAGGCATCAGCCACAGGCAATATCTCTGACTCTTGTAGATACACGATACTATTGTCTATCGGCACAACCCTATAATATACAGTATATAAGAGTAAATAAGAAATAACATGTATTTGTGCATTTTAATGTGTTTGAAAGACAAATGCCTTCCAAACACTTAGTAATAAATAACAGATAATTCAAATAAAAATAATGTTCAAATAATAAATACCTTGTATATTATTATTTGAGCTGTAAAGCTGTTTAATTTTTTTAATAGTCGTTTTAAGGTTTATAGCTTTGCGTTGCCATGGCAATGAAGTGCCCCCCCCCCATTCTTTCTTCACACTATAATCATGCTGACACACATACTAGTCTTGTGGCTATAACATTCCTCAACGTAATCCAGATTTTGCTTTGCTTTTATAGGATAAATGGAAATCGGACATTATATCAAATGTTGTTAATTGAACTTAACTTGTATTAAACCCGGGCTATTTATTTAGCAAAACTATTATCAGACAAGCCCATACAGTTGTCCTACACAGTCAGTTTTGACAGGTCAGCCACATTTGAGCAGCCTTTCCTGCAACTGGCCTGTTCCAGGATACCTCCGTCACTGCATACTAGACTTGACATTTGGCCTGCCAGCATCGTGATAGGGAAAGACACAAGGTCAAGGACAGATTGGCATCAAGCATATAGTCTAAGCACATTATTGTGGTGTTTGTGTTGACAATTCAGAGAATTGTCTACTCTGTGGACTGGAGTGAACTCCTCCTGTTTAATGGATTTGTTACTTTGCAGATCAAGCTGCACTGCTAGAAATTAGCATCACCCCCTGTGGAGATATTCCTGTCAGCGGCGCACATCAAATGACATGGTTCATCTGGAAACATTGTGCTGTACTTTTAATGTCAGAGAGAATAATGCGCTCAAACGCCCATGTTAACTGCAAAACACTGGATCATGTAAGCCCCTATGTATATATTATAGACCTTTTTGCACTTTGAATGAGAGCATATGTAAATATATTCAGATAAAACAGACAAACCGTATCCTAATCTTTTTTTTTTTTTTCAATTTGTTTTTTTTTAAAAAATTGTTTTACACCATCTGTTCACAGAAATATAAACATAGACACCTGCCAGCCTGTAAGAATGTAGTGTTACTGTTTCCAGTCCTCATAGCTCTTTGAAGCACATAGTAAGTGATATCCTGCAGGTTTGCCTCAGGGAAAGATTATGGAAAAGATGCATGCTTTTTTTACCGAACATGCAGTTGCTAATAGTTGCATAGCAATAAACCAATCATAGAGCAATGGGACATTCACCTGTACGTGCTGCCTTTGAAATATGGTCAAATCATTATATGCTGGCCTGCCTGGTTGCAGTGGAGACGTACAGGTTGAATGAAACGATCAAAGCTAAACGTGTGTTACAACCACAGAACTCACAGCGTGTGTTGCCTGGAAACAGCCTATTATACAATGTTTCACTGACACGTTTCCTGAATAGGCTATATGTATTCATTGCTAATCAGTTCTTTGGCTTTTTAATTATTTCTTTACAGACACAGAGTCATTATTTTGGTCTCAATTGCTAATGAAGGTGCTAGCACAGAACTAGACTAGCTGCTTTAATGAGCTCTCCCAAGGAGGACTATGACACAAGATGGAAATACTCTGTGGTCTTAAAATCAATGAGCTATTTTAGGGTAGCATGGTAAGTCATGAATAATGTATGTAATAAGTCATGAAGAAAGGTATGAAGTGCAGAATTGGGCCATTAAATGTTAAAGCTTGTCGTTTTTGCATCACCAAATTAATGGAGTTGCTTGAGTAATGACATTTTCAAACAGGTTTCCTTTTTCTTGGTTGGACAACAAAGAGTCCTGCCCTATTTTTACACTGTCGGTTGAGCCAATAATTTTTGTTATTTCTGGTAACCCATAAATTAAGAAGAAAAATTAAACATAAATTACAGAAAAATAAAATTATACATACTTCATGTGAATTTATGGAACACAACGTGATTTGTTTGATGTTCATTTTGAGATTTGCTTAAGATTACATTTAACAGTTTTTTGTAATAAATTATTGTTTTTGAAGTGAGTGTTAAATGACAGTAAAGGTAATTTCTGTAAAAATTGGGAAAGTGAGCATGCACAACTAAATATCAGCATATATACTATTGTCAGGATTGTCTTGTGTCTTGTGTTTCCCTACCTCTTGTATGCCCTTATTTGGTTCTGTTCCTGTTCCTGTCATTATTAGTTAATTCTCTTCCAGCTGTGTTTATTTAATTATCTCGTTTACATTGTGTTTTTATAGTGTGTTCTGCCCTGTGTTTCCTGTCCGGTATTGAACGTCATCCTTTGTCCTACGTGAATGTCTTCCCTGCCTGTTATCTGTACTTACCTGTTGGATCATTAAAGACTCTTGTTTTGGTTAATTCCTCGTCTCCCCGTTCCTGGCTTTCGTGTCTCCTCGTGTATCGTGACAACTATATTGACTGATACCAGTTATTAAAAAAAGTCAAAATATTGGCTGGTAACCAATATGGTGGTGAAATATTGTGCATTTCTACAGTTTTTGGGGAAGCCTACAGATGATTTGTAAATAGTCGTCTCTTCAGATTAAAGTCACAATGAACTGGAAGTTGCAACAGATCTTTTCTTCCATATTTTGACGCATATTCGAGTGTAACGGATAATCCAAAAATAAAAATAAATAAATAAAAATTTAGGGTGGGTACTTGGTTCTATCCATCAGTTGTTTAGATTTGCACTCTAAAATGAATACAAGCTCGCATGATTTAAACAAACTAAATGATTGTTACCAGAGTCTGTCCTTTTCACCGAAAGTCAGATTGAGTTAATTTTGATGAAACATAGTGAGATAAAAAAGGGAAAAAACTAGGCCTATATGTGAATGAATCGTTCACAATAAGAAATGAACATGCGTTTACAAAATGCAGGGTGTTTTCATTTCATGCTGAAGTTAAGCTGAGATAAGTGAAAGTATTTTAACATAAAGCTGATATGTCTAATAGTCCCTTTGAATTAAATCATTTGATTTCTGCATTATTGTATGTTATTCCTAATAAATTGTCTGGAGATTTCAGAATTTGGAACAGTCTGGGAGTAATTTGAAAATCTACAATAACTTCCAACATAGTTTTAAAAGCTCTTTCTGTTTAACTTCCCAATTCCTGCTCTGTTCCAGTCTCTCTCATTGCTCAGCACCGCTTTGGGTAATGGTTGCTCAAGTTATTTTATTAAGACCAATCATCCTTTTATGTGTTGATAATGAATCTAATTTGAATGCCTCATGCAGCCATTGCTTTAGGTCATACATTTTTCCTGTTGAAGCCATTTTTTTAAGCATTCCATTCTCCTGGACTGAAAAGCTGAAATAGTGTTTTAAAAAGTAGGCACTGAATGCAATAATGTTAATAAGTCAGATTTTTTTTTCTTTAGCTTTGAGCTGTATCCATTAAGGTATCATAAAAGTGGTACAAATGACTTGTGCACAATATTTCAAATCAAACATAGCTTCAGAATTTCACCTTTTGTGTTCCATGGAAGGGTTACAAGTTCAGAACAACATGTGGCTGAGCTATTGAAGGCTGAGCTATTCCTTTAAAAAATCATATATTGCTGACTTTACGGTACAGTATCAGCTATTCTCAGATGTGATTTTGTTGCGTCTCAGATGTTATTTTATTCAATTTAGTCCAAAAAGTCTTTACATTTCCTTTCTTTATTTTTATTTTCAGAGGCTGTTCAAGGAATATATTGTTAAAAGAATCACTCTTGAGTCTTTGGCCACTCTTGCTGCTAAATATAACACAGGATAAAGCTTAACCACAACAAATTGTGTGTTTCTTTTTCTTTTTTCTTCTTCTTGTGCTTATAATTAGAGTCGAGTTTAAGTAGCAGGTCAAGACCGTTTAAGAATTGAATTTGTGGATTGGTTTGATCCAAGACAGAATGGTACATCATTGAGGCTGTGATGAGGCCATGTAGACACAATGGCAGTAATGCCATTCACTATCAGATTGGCGACATCTGAAGCTGTGTGTAAATGTGTAGGATTAATATCAGCCTCAGTGGAACTGAAGGACTGTGTTATTTGCAACGATGGTCTGCTGAGAGATGGAGCACGCAGGTGGCCTGAGGGAAGGGAGAACCAGGGGCTGGAGAAAATAAATTCTAGAGCGTTAAAAAAATATACGGAGTTTATTTCACATTTCTTCCACGTGTCTTCCTTCCGTTCTGTCTGTGTGTGCTTTGCTTTTTTCCAACATGAAGAACTGTGGTAGTTTTATTGGTTTTGTTTATTTCTAGAATGTGTACGACAGATGATTTGACTCTCGTTTAGAAGTCCAAAACTGAGTGTGTAATAAGGTTGAATTAACATTTTCTAGCACACCTATACCCTCGTTTACGCGTGTTTTAAAAGGCAGTGGGGGAAAAAGTTGAGAGTACCACAGCACTTTTTCCCATAATCACTGCAGAAAGGTTGACTGCTTTAATGAGTCACAAGTCCCCTTTCACTCAGCACATACACATGCTTACTTTAATTAGCCATAGATGGGTCAATTGAGCTGTTATTTTCTCTAGAGCTCTGAAACTGTTTATACATCAGCTCTTCGCACTCCACATCTGCTAAAACATAATAGTATTTGATTAATTTTTTTTTTTTTTTTTCTGATTCAGTTTTGACAGATTATATCTAGCAGAGTCTGGATGATTGGATATCTGATAGGTTTCATTTTTTATTCTATTAAATTTAGAGGATCTAAGGACTGTATTGGGAGAATATAACACAGAGGAGGTCCTCTCATCAACTGCAATGCAAGTTAAATCCTTCAGACCATTTTGTGAAACGGTAAACTATGCAGCAGCAAGTGTTGTTACCTTACATGGAAATTATTTGTAACATTTTATTTTACTTTAATTTACCTAAAATTTTTATCTTATTTAGGTTATCTTTGTTATTACCTAACACTTTAGCAGTTAAACACTTTCAAATGTAATCTAAAAATGAATGAATACCAATTATTCATATGGTGCATTATTATTGATGCATAATAATTATAATTATAATTAATTAATTATAATAAAGTCATTTTAATTTATTTAGACATTATAGTCTTTTAACATTGGCCATTAAACTAATAGTTTACCCAAAATAAAAAAAATTTAAAAAAAAAATTGCTGGAAAGGTACTCACCCTCAGGCCGTCCAAGATGTAGAAGAGTTTGTTTCTTCATCAGGACAGATTTGAAGAAATTTAGCATTGCATCACCTGCTCTCCAATGGATCCTCTGCAGTGAATGGGTGCCGTCAGAATGAGAGTCCAACATCACAATAATCTACAAGTAATCCACATGACTCCAACTGATTACTTGGAAATTATATACACCTGTAAGCACAATATATATATATATATATATATATATATATATATATATACACACACACACACACATACACATACACACACACACTATATTTCCAAAAGTATTGGTTTGAATCATTAAATCATTAGATGCTTAAACATTAAGATTTGTACTCATAGAAATCATACTAAAGTAGTCAAAACTCTTCACTAGAAGGGGGTGACCCAATACTTTTGGTAGTATAGGGTATATATGGGTATTTGTTGCTTTTGTTTCAAGGTAAACATTTGTAAAACCTTATATGCAAGTGAAAGCGATTTATGCAGTTGTTCCTGGAAAGGTTTCTAAGCTTAGATACCTTAGTGCAGTTAGCTATTAAGGGTCGTGTATAGATGAGTAGTGAATCTTTGCCAGCTGAACGTGTTTCTTGACCAGGAAGTGACACTTCCAGCTGAGGGGAGGTGGAGAGATGGGTCATCTCACCAGATGGCCACAGCAGGAAAAGGGGCTCAATGAGGGGCTCTTACTTTGACAAGACAATTACAGCATCAGTGCATCTGAAATGAGTCACCTTTTTGCATTGATGCTGTTTCCTTGGACCCTCAGAAGCGATACTTTCTTGGTACACCAGTGATTTTCAAAAGAACATGTTTAGTGATAATAATCAAATAAATAAAAACACTGAATTTGGCTATAAAAATACCTTTACAAATGTTTCAGCTGTTCAGTTTTCAACCTCTCAAGTTGTGGACGTTCACCACATACCACCAGATATGATGTTTATAATGAAATACTATGCAGAGAAATACAGATTTCTTTGACAGCTCCAAAATTAGCATTGCTTTGTACAGAATGCCTTTACATACAGAAATTTCTAACCAACTTGTGTGATCCGTTCAGTTTAACTGAATGAACTGGGTCAAAATGTAATGGAGTAGTTTAGAGAACAATGTTTGCTGTGTGCTGCGTTTAAATTTTTCATCTGTGTTTAAATTGTACCTACTAAGGTCTTGCCGTGAGCCGAGACTTTAATAGTTCATCATTTTAATTGTTCAGCCTGACAGCCTTAAGATTACATGTAGATTAAAGATGCATTCCCCTGAAATGCATGGTCGTTGTGCACCTGCTTCATTGTGACATGGATACAGATGTGTTTTTGTGTTATCAGCATATTAGTTAGTTACATTTTGTTTGTTTAAATTGGAAAATTTTGGGTTAGCTGGACAATGTCGGTTCAGTAAGCTTAGACTGTCTATATTGATTGATATAACAGATGTATTGGTGTCAGGTCTGTAATTGGAAAAGGACTGTTTTTATTTTAAAGTGTTTGTATGCCTTTCCAAATGTTTGTTATATGGATTTGAGTTAATGAATTCCTGCTTCACCAGCCTCACTGTATAGAGTTAATGAGACTTGTGTGATAGTGAATGGCCGCTGCTTTAATCTTTGTTACATTGGGCCCCTTTGTAAGATCTCTCCATGAATTGCCAAAGACAGCGTATCGTTATGGATATGTACATCTACCTAAAGGAAAATGGGCCTTGCCTTTATTCATTATCAAGTCTAATGATTAATATTAGTGTTAAAGACCTCATAATATGAAGTGTGTAAAGATGTCATCTTTAATATTTGAATATATGCTTCATTGCTGACATGTCTCCACACACCGGAATTGACATGTCAGCTGATCTGCTGTTCCCTATTGTTTGAAATAAAGTATTGCTAATAAATGAATTTATTTACATTGACTGTTTTAAAATTATGTGATTTGAAGTGAAAGATGTGAATTTATGGATGCATATTTGCTTGTAGTATTTTAAAGGAATAGATCACCTAAAAATGAATATGAAATTTAGCATTACATCACTTCCAGTGGATCCTCCACAGTGAGTGAGTGCGTTCAGAATAAGAGTCCAAACAGCTGATAAAACATCATGAAATCTTGGCCTGAGATTTTGGCCATAAAAAAGGATGAACAGGTTTTCTTTGTTAAATTTAGACATTAGAAGGGAATATTTAGAGAATTGAGACATGCTATTTGTACTAATGTCAAAGTGCAGTCTGTCTCTATAGCACTCCTACGATCATTAATTTACAAAAAAAAAATAAAAAACCAGATGTTGCCATGGTGGCGTATCTATTGGCTTAATCTTGGGATACCAGCTGTGCCCCCCTATCATTATAGATCTCATTCTGTCATTTGAGTGATGAGGGAGATGCAGGCTCTCTTATGAACTACAGTAAAATTTCTCATGAAATTATTACACAGATTCTGTGTGTTCTGAGGCGTGCAGAAAAGCCAGCTTTTGTTTCGCAAGGGCATTCAGAGGGCTATACGCCCCCTCGGCAGAGGTTTCTGGCATCCTGAGGGTGGAGAATAATGGAAATGATAAAGACTCCTTTCTTCATTTTAAATGTCAACAGAGTAATTGACTACACGTTCTGACAACCCAATTCTCCTAGTCCTTGGCTCACACCATAAATGCA
>CM077234.1:22581767-22731767 GCA_039654775.1 Spinibarbus caldwelli
TCCAGAAGGCCAAAGTGACCCCGGTGTATAAAATCGCGTGCCCGTTCATCATCCACTCCACCAACAGCGCCAGGCTTGCTATCTAAAGGTTCTCCCGCGAATAAACCTAAAGCTACGGTGATGTTATTTTCTGTTAGTTGATTGTATTTTGAAGAGAGATGGATTCCTGTGAGACCTTCGAAGCGGCGAAGGCTGGAAATCCTGCATCCATCAGAACGGAAGCAGTCATCAGCTGATCATGTGACGCGCTCGAGCTGTGCACGTGACTCAGAACGCCACGCTTCCTTCAGTGATCTAAAGCGCTGATCTCCGATCAGGTCATAAACAACGTTTTGGTCGATATCTAATTAAAAAAACAAGGAAGTATAACTTAAACATATATGCCTATAGAATTTAGCTATTTGTATAACTGTCTGGAAAAAAAAAAAGTATAAAATAATTTTGATTTATTATTTATTGTAGTTCATGTCTCATCCAAACGATGGCAGTAAATTCTCATTAATGAGAAAAATCTATATTCATTCTTATGTTAGGAGAAAATCTATTGATGGCTTGCATCATCATTCTAAACCTCAGGGAAAATTTCAGTTGAAACACCACTTAGTCTGTTTAATGATGCTTAACTGGAGGTGCAAATGTCATTTCTGACAGAAAGGACAGTGTGTTTTTTCAAACAGACGTCAGATATTGATATGTGCACCCTCTGAACTGTGAATACTTGTGAGATGGTGGGTGAACAGGTAAAATATGTGTAAGATAGTTTTGTATGCAGACAGTTTGTCAGCCACACATTGATTTAAGCTTATCAGTTCCACAAATGGTCAATACACTGGCACCACAGGAGTCTTACTTTCAGAGCTAGTAGAAGATGCTGTGCTTCACACCAATTTCCTCTCTTCCCTGTCTGTCCCCGAGAAATTCATCACTTTAGCAAACAGTCGAATCTATGGCCAGGCTTTCATTAGCTTTCTTTCCTTGTGGCAAAGTCAGGCTTTTTCATTTACAATTGATATTGTCCAAGATTCATGTTGGGCTGCCTGAAATCAATCCATCAGTCTACATAGCAGGGCCAAAAAACTCAATATTGTAATAAACATTTCATATGCTGAAATATGACTCCTATTTCACACTGAATTTTAATAACAGACTTTTGAAGTCATTTAAGGCCAGTCCCATTTATGCAGTTCACAATTTTGCAATGGAAATGTTACATATCACTGAGCCACAGCCCTCGGTTTCTAATTAAGTGTGTTTGTTTTTTAATTAGAGATATTAATGAGTTATTAAAGGTGCTGTAAGAGATTACAGCTACTTTGCTAATCAGACGTTGTCTCTATGAAATCCAGCCCTCCAAAGACAGATCAGCAAACCTGAACATGTCAAAGGCAGCGAAGCAGCGAGTGTTTTATTTTGGGTTAAAAAATCATGGCCTTTTTATTTTTATTTTTTATTTTTTGTGCAAAACTGGCTGTCTCAGAGAAAGATGTACTGAAATACAGCTGAAATAAAACATTAAATAGACTAAAAACTTAATTAGAAATTAGAAATGCTTTAAGTACTAAAGTTACTATAACTGTAATAAAAATAAAGCTAAACATAAATATAAAAAACTAATAAAAATTACAAAACCACATGACAAAATTACTAAAATGTAAATTAAATTAAAATAAAAAAATACAATTTAAATAAATAATAAAATAAAAATTAAAGTTACTTAAAAATGTTAATAAATAAATAATATTAAAATAACAGGACACATTTTTCTGTGACATCAGTCAACTAATAGGGCCATTTTATGCCTGGTATTAAGCATAAGTACTGCATACAGAACCTTTAATTATGAATCATGAAAAACCATTGTGCACATATAAGGACTTCTAGAATAAAGATAGAATAGACAGCAAATAAGGTTATTCTCCTGTTATTGAATGCATGGTAATTTTCCAAATCTTCAAGGCATGATAAAAGATTTATGATTCATTTTCTATTATTGCTATATTATTGTGTTCCTTTCTCACACAACTGAATGCAAGCTGTGCGATTATGTAAGTTTGCACTGAATTCCATCCAACCAAAAGATTGCATTTGTCCTAGAGACAGTCACTGAGTCATCTCCTATATAATCAGTTTAAAACATTACATAGCTGGATGGGGGACGAGAGACAATTTAAATGAAATATCTCCCTGGGTTAAGTGAGAGAAATTGAAGTGCAAACAACAGTGTAACCAAATCAATGTCCTAACTGTGTTTTATTCATTCTAGGCACATCTCCACAGCTAAAACCCAGAGAGCAAAAAGCTTTTCAGCTTTAGTAAATAGGACTTAATGAGTGTCAAAGCCTGTGAAGCATATGAGAGCGAAAGTCACAAAACAAGGGTGCATCTAAGAGCACATGATGTATGATAATTTTAACATCGCTCGCCTGAAAGGAACATATGTCCAATATCAGCAGGCCCAGAGCGGCAGATTATTAAAAGGCTGAATGATGCAAACCTGACGTTTTATTCCAGCTCATCCGGAAGTGTTGTTATGTGTCATATCTCTGCGTTCTGAGCCGAGCGGATGGTGCATTCAGCCCCATGTGTTCTCAGTGTCAGGGCACAAAGCTATCAAGAGATGCAATTCTTTGACTTTATGTGCTAGATTAATTAAGAAAACGTCTACTATAGTGAGCTGTACGTCAAGTTTTAATTAAACCTGGCTCACAAATCCAGCATTAATCTTAAATCCCAATACTTAAAAAACTTCTGACATGTTTTGGACAGTTTCTTTGAGAAAAATGAATGCAGTTAAGACACCATTATGGAAGCCCGTTTCTGCGACAGCATAAAAAAATAAAGTAATTGCAAATTTTGAATCTCACATTTCTTACTTTTTTCCTTGTTATTCAGAACTTAATTGGATTTACGAGACATAAACTCGCAACTCTGGGACAATTTGCGAAATAAACTCAGAATTCGACATTTTTTCTCACAATTCTGAGTTTAAATTTTCCAATTTTGAATTTTCTCTGAATTCTTAGCCTACATCTCACAATGCCTTTCGTTTCTGGTATAAAATGTATGCGTAGTTGCGACTTTTTATCACGATTCAGATTTTTTTTTCTCGCACCTGGGAGTTTATATTCAAACTTCTCGGAATCTCAAAAAACATCTCACAATTCCTTAATATTAAGGAATAAAAAGATGAAAAATTTTGCAATTACCTTTTATTTATTTTATTTATTTTGTTGGAGGAGAATGAGATTTTGATTACACATTAAAATGAAGGACATGTGAAAATTGCCTTTTTTTTAAATCACAAACTGTGAACCTTTTTCACCCATGCAGTAAGGAGAAAAGAATTTCAACCAGGAATGTGATTTGCATTTTGACATGTCCTTGAATGAGAACTCAGATGGCCGGCCAGCTCTTTCCAGCAATAGTTTTATGACAAACAAAACCAGCTTAACCACCTCATTACACCAGACAGACATTTTTCTTGCAGCGTTACAGGTAAACGGAGCCAGTGCAGCTGCCTCGTGTTTTTAAATGGGGTGTGGTGTTCACGGTGATTAAGGATCTGGGATGCTAACTGAAAGGCTGTGGATTCAGTCCCAAGTATGTGAGTGACCCATCTGGAGAACACAAAGATCACAGTCTCAGCATGCTGCAAGAAGCTTTAGGGGGGGAATCAGACAGAAAACTGTGCTTCACAACATAGTATTTGCAACCACTGAGCAAAAACCTATAATGAGAGAGTGTAGATTGAACATCTCAACTGCACTATTTGTCACAGGTCCACTGATTGCTTTTCCAAAGCAGATCATGTGTCTCGCATTAGAGAGAACATGTCCTGCTGCCAAAGACCTAATGTAAAAAGCAAATAGATTTTTTTTTTTTGATTAGTTTGTTGAAAAGAGAAATGCAAATGTCTCCGCCATTATTAGATTTTAGATCACTGATGGAAATGAATCACAGAATTTCAAGATATGCTATTTTTGTACAGAAAATAACAACATCAAAGATGTCTGAATTTCCATGCACACTCCCACTATTGAATGGAAAGGGAAAAATTCTTAACAAGCAAACAGAAGCGATGCCTGAAATAAATCAGATTTGCTGTGGACAGAGAGCCTGAGAAACAACTACAAGGGTTCATTACTACTGGAAACGGATGGCTATAAGCTGCATACATTTCCATGGTATGCTGAAATATAATAGTATGCATAAGTGCTATTGTGCATATGAATGGTATAGAAATCCCCAATTCAAATAACATACAAACAACTGTCAGTCCTGCCTCTACTGAACAGAAACTGAAAGTGGGATTGCATAATAGCTCAGAATCTGTTAATCATGTGCCCTTTGGAGAAAAGAAAGATCTGGCAATGAAAAATACTTTGCTATTGTGTTGTGTTTACAGAATCCACATCAACATACCTCAACAAAAGTGATGTCTGAGTATGCAGATGAATGGAAGTTCACAGGTCGAACCATTTACGCAACAACAAGAGTGCTTTTTGTCTAACTATTGAATACTAGTCATTAGCGATGATTAAGAGGTAATTTTGTTTGCAACTGCAGAATGAATGTTGAATGGTTTATAGTTGAACTGGCAGATACAACAAACATTATGTCTCTGGTGACCTCAGTACCAAATCATGAAGGACACAACATATGCAATTATGTTGGAGCACCAAACTGTATGGATCACTTATTTGCTATTTATGCTATTTATTGAATAATTTAGTGAGGGGTTATTATTGTAAAATAAAACCAAGATCCCAATGCAAAGCACTTATTGAAAGCTACTCACTAAATAAATATGTGGACATGGTGACATGATTGATCAATCAAAATCAAGTATCCAAGACAGCAGGTTTTATACACAGAGTATTCATATAATAAAACCTGCTAAACCATCCATGGCTTGTATGCACTGAAATGTTTTTTTTTTTTTTTTTCTAGCTGAGCTGGTTATATTTGTCCTTAAAATGTTTTGTTTCAAAAGTGAACTCTCAAAGGACACATTATGTGTCTCCCTACATGTTCTGTAGTTGAGAGAGAACATGCTGAAGCAGACACGGTGTACTTAATTCTTTATCATATTATTTTCAAATGAGTTTGGGTGGTTTAATGAAAAAGAAAACGTTGGCATGGTTACCAGTCTCAGGTCCTTGCTTTCTCAACCGCACTGTCCGTTATGAGCTCAGTGGACTGTAGTCAAATGACAGGAGGTATTTCTTTTAGAAGATTCCTTACTGTGATATTTTTAAAATATATTTGGAAGGCTCTGCTCTCCTGCACAATTTTAATGCATTATACAGTCTTTGATGTTGTTAATAAAGAAAAGCACATAGAAGAAGACGTGTTGAGTGCTAAAAATTAAGTCAAACAGAAATCAAAGATGTGCAAAATTGGTCAGATAGCAGTCAGCCACATGCTTTAATTTTGACTCAGAAGCACAATGGTTAAGTTAATGGTCATTCTGTCCTTGTCTCTTTTTAAATATGAACGAGGAACATTCCCCACAGAGCGTCACTTTATTGCAAATATTACAAAAAAAGTAATTTCATTAGGATATTCATTAAATATGCACATTGCTGTTATGAATAATGATATTCACAGCCTGTGTTTAATGGGGAAAAATAGGCTCCAAAGTCTGATGTATTATTCATGGTGTGTACAACAGCAAGCATCACTATTACTATAGCTCATAATTTGAGTCAAGGATTTGATTACTTTTCTAAATTTGTGATTTTCAGTTGGTGGATGATAAAACAAGCAAAGAAAAAATCCCTGAAGAAGGGACCCAAGACATTTCTAAGGACCATAATTTCACAGATACCACAAAGAATCTACTTTAAAGGGCTAGTCCACTCAAAAATGAATATTCTGTCATCATTTACTCATGTCATTCCAAACCTGTGTGACTTTTTATTTTATTTAATCCCAATTTAAATAAACATTTTTTGGACCCCATTGATTTTTTATTGTATGGGAAAAACTCACCTAACCCACAATATTCAAAATAAATTATTATGCGTTCCACAGAAGAAAGTTAGTCATGGGTTTGAATGTGACAAACAATGTCACAGATTTTTCTTACATCACAGTTATCTTTACTTCCACTCTTTCCCCCCATTTTACAAGCTCATCACAGATTTTCCACTGGAACACTGACTGAGAGGACCAAAGCCTGTAATTTCAGAGAGAAAAAGAACTCAGGGCAGATTGAACTTTGTGACTTCACATACAACATTCCACTTACTTCACCCTATATTTCACCAATGCTTTTATCACGTTACCATTGAGCATTTAAGAAAATCAACACTAATTATCTAACTCTTGGCAAATCTGAAAGAAGCCTAATTTAGCCTGCCGTGTAGGTGAACACCATCTCCCTTGGTTACCAACAGTGTGAAAAGACGTAAAAATCATCTTGGTTTTAGCTTTTAAACAAGCCATTTTTTTTTCCACTTCAAGGTCTAATAGTCTCTCTAGTTTCTATAATCAGCATCTCTTCAGCTCAAACAAACCACAGAGGCACTGTGATCAAATGCATGCTGCTGTTGAAACCACAGGATATTTTAGGTACTTACACACCAGGTTTCATGGCCTCTTCAAGCCCCATCTACCCTCAAGAGACCATAAGACATTTTGAGCAATGGCATTTCAAACTTAGCTTAATTCATACGGACAGAAAAGATAATTTTGTGAATTTTAATTTGGAGCCATTTCATCGCCAATTAGCAAGCTCTGTAATCATCAACAATCCCATCAGAGTCCGTTCCAAATCTACCGCACACCTTTTCCGAAGGTCTGATTCACACAGGTAAGTGTGTCGGTGAGATCATCAAAGCATTTCAATTTGAAAGAATTCTCAGTATAATTACAGTGAAGTGCCCTTTTCACCGCTATTTGTAACTATCACAGCTACATTCACCTGAAAGAGCCACATTGACACTGGTCATTAGAGAAAACCATATGACAGGTCTGTAAAATATTTCATAAACATCAGACAGTACTTATATTAGATGTATTAACATCTAAAGAAAAAGTTTCTGTGCAGCCAGATGTGCTTTCTTTGGTGTTTGCCATACAATGGTGTTTGTACAAATTCAAACCTGTTTTTTTATTTCTAAAGCTGGCATCTAAAGACAACTTCAAAAAGGTGTTGATTTGAATTATTCGGCTTACATAAAAAATGCCTTCTGATGTGTTTGTTATGTACTGGATATGAAAGCAATCATTCATTTGAAATATTTTCTTTGATACTCTAAGAATGTGTATAACATTAATCCTGGAATACATGTGTAATCTATTAGGACAAAAGTTTGCCACGTGAATTATGCACATATGTTGGTGATGTGTCGCTCGGGTGACATTACCTTTCCTCCTTGCATATTTTCTCACCAATCATTATGTCACAACAGTCAGAAGAATGCAAAAAGCACTGAATCACCTCATCCATCAGCACATTGCACTCATGGTGTTGGCTGCACAAGTCCCACAGATATTCCAACAGTCTGCTCGGCTCATCATGAACAGCATGATTGAATTCAGTGGAGTGCATGTGGAGATGCTGATGAATAAGTTTAGGAAAGGCTGGAAGCAAGGGTTTAGCCTTAATGGGGTGGATAGATTTTCTTTTGGCATTGGCTTTGAGATTGAAGCGAGACTTACTAAGGAATAGTAGCTGGCGGTATTGCTGTTCCCCTTTCAGTCGGTCACTCCGAGTCACGTCGGATGACCGACGAAATTGGGATCTCGCCAGAGAGACCAATCCACTTCGAGTGTAACTAAACGAGCCAATGGACATTGGCATGCGATTATTGCATCCAGCTGCCGCTGATCACAGCGTGAGCATAAGAGGCAGCTGATGCACCGCATCAATTATCCTTTCGCTTCGGAGCCGAGCGGTAGTGGTTAAAGCTACTGCTATCCCTTCCAAGAGAGTGTTCTGCGAGCGAGTGCGGGCGTTACGGCGCGGCAGCGGTGGTCACGGTGTCCGGGAGAGAAAGATCGTCTTCCTGCTGACAGCCACACTAGGAGTGTGCGGTGGCCAGCTCCCCTGCGTGCTTCAGCACTAAAAGAGCATTTCTCTGAAAGAGCAATTTCTCTAAAAGAGCAACACGGGTGATCGCGTCTTTTTAAAGATGTCTTTTCACCCGTGCGTTTCTGGGTGTGGTCGTTTCCTGGCGCCTCAGGACGGTCACGATCGCTTCCTCACGTGTCTGGGCATTCAGCACGCTGAGGTGGCTTTCGTGGATGGTTCATGTTCTTCTTGTTCTTCTTCTTCCACCTTTCACTGCCCGAAACACATCTTGTAGTTCTTCCGCTCTCACCACCCTCGTTGGTGGAGCCGCTTTGGGGTATGCGGGCATCCCCTCGGTGGAACGGTCTGTGGCCATGCAACTGTGTCCAACAGCCGCTTCCACCCTGCGGGGTGATCCGTGTCTCCCCTCACGGGCCTCTAAGTATTCGTCAGGTCTAACTGGCAGTGCTTGTAGAGCCTGTGGGGAGGCGGCTTCCGCCCTCCACGCTACGGCGTTGCTGCAGGTCCACCAGGCCAAAGCACTGAAAGACCTGCACGAGGGTGGTCACGACCTGGCGGTTCTACATGAGCTGCGTGCTGCGACGGACCTCGCGCTACGAGTGACGAAGGTGACCGCACAGTCTCTGGGTTGTGCGATGTCCAGGAGCGCCATCTCTGGCTGTGTCTCGCTGACATGACGGGGCAGGAGAAGGTACTCCCGTGTCACAGACCGGCCCTTTCGGCGACGCTGTCGAGAGCTTTGCCCAGCAGTTCTCGGCAGCCCAGAAGCAGACTGAGGCAAACACATCATGCGCCGGAGGAAACCTGCTGCTTCCACCCCGGCTGCAGCCACTCAGCCTGCTCGTCGCCGTGGGCGCCCCCTGCGGCCGTCCCCGCTCCCGCGCAGCCGCAGCAGCCTTCACCAGGCAGCGTCGTGGAGCCGGTCGCAGGCAGGACGCCCAGCCCGTCCAGGCCCCCGCCAAACCTGGCGGCAAGCGCAAGTGCAAGAGGCCCTGAGACGGGCGACCCAGAGATGGAGGAGACCGCTCATCGGGAGATGGTGACTGCACCACTCCCTCCCCCGGAGGAGGGCCGGGTGGAGTATCTTTTGTTCATTTTGTTCCGCCGCTGGCCCAGCAGCCAGCGGTACCCAAAACATCAGTAAGAGCGGTCTCCTCAATCTCCGGGTCTCAAGAGGAGGAGAGTGGTGATCCGTGCATCACAGGATCACTTCCCTCCTCCTCTCTCGCCAGCAGGCAGCGGGTGGTTGCCCAAGAGCACCCCTCCTGCCCATTCGTGGAACCAGGTAAGGGCAGTAGCACTCCAGTCCCCGCTTCAAGTCGTCAAACGCAGGGCTGTCACAAGCCTCAAGCCGGGTTCCTGTGTCTCCTCCCATGCGAGGAGAAATCAGGTGAGTGCTACACTACACACCCAGACCCCGCCCCCTGCCGTCACAGGCCAGGCCGTCACAGGCCCTGGGGCCGGTCCCTGTGTTCCACCTCGCTGCCCCACCGCGGGCATGTCGGTGGGTCCGTTGGCCCCGCTGGTGCGGTCTCTCGGAGCCTGGTTAGCGCTCCCCAGCCCGTCCCGGTGGCTCCTGCGGACCATCAGACTCGGCTATGCGATTCAGTTCGCCCGGCGTCCCCCCCAAGTTCAGGGGCATCCGGTACACTTCAGTCAAAGCCGTCGATGCCCCTGTCTTGCTCGCGGAGATTGCAGTCCTACTGGCGAAGGATGCAATAGAGCCGGTCCCTCCAGCCGATATGAGGTCGGGGTTTTACAGCCCTTACTTCATTGTGCCCAAGAAAAGCGGTGGGTTACGACCGATCTTGGATCTGCGAGTTTTGAACCGTGCACTTCACAAGATGCCGTTCAAGATGTTGACGCAGAAACGCATTCTTGGATGCGTCCGTCCCCTAGATTGGTTTGCAGCAATCGACCTGAAGGACGCGTACTTTCATGTTTCGATTCTCCCGCGAGACAGGCCATTCCTGCGATTCGCGTTCGATGGTCGGGCATATCAGTACAAGGTCCTGCCCTTCCGGCTGTCCCTTTTCGCCTCGTGTCTTCACCAAAGTCGCAGAGGCGGCCCCTTGTTCCCCTGAGACAACGGGGTGTGCGCATTCTCAACTACCTCTACGACTGGCTCATACTTGCACAGTCTCGAGAGCTGTTGTGCGCACACAGGGACCTGGTGCTCAGGCACCTCAGCCAGTTGGGCCTTCGGGTCAATTGGGAAAAGAGCAAACTCGTGCCAACGCAGAGGATCTCTTTTCTCGGCATGGAGTTGGATTCGGTCAACCAGACAGCACGCCTCACCCAGGAACGTGCTCAGTCGGTGCTGAACTGCCTCAAGACTTTATCAGGCAGGACAGCGGTCCCACTGAAACTCTTTCAGAGGCTCCTGGGGCATATGGCTGCAGCTGCGGCCATAGTTCCGCTCGGTCTGCTCCATATGAGACCGCTTCAGCACTGGCTCCATGATCGAATCCCGAGGTGGGCGTGGAAACGCGGTACTCACCGGGTTCAGATTACACCGGCCTGCCGCAAGACCTTCAGCCCGTGGTCAGATCCTTCGTTCCTTCGGGCAGGAGTGCCCCTGGAGCAGGTATCCAGGCATGCTGTGGTTTTCACGGATGCCTCGGCCACCGGCTGGGGTGCCACGTACAACGGGCACGCAGTATCAGGGGTTGGACGGGCCCCCTTCTGCGTTGGCATATCAATTGCCTCGAGTTGCTGGCAGTACGCCTTGCCCTGTGCCGCCTCAGAGGGCGCCTTCGGGGCAGGGACGTTCTGGTCCGTACGGACAACACTGCGACCGTTGCCTATATCAACCGGCAAGGCGGTTTGCGCTCCCGTCGCATGTCGCAACTCGCCCGCCACCTCCTCCTCTGGAGTCAGAAGCATCTGAGGTCCCTTCGTGCCATCCACATCCCAGGAGTGTTCAATCAGGCGGCCGACGAGCTGTCTCGAGCGGCACTTCCTGGGGAGTGGAGACTCCATCCCCAGGCGGTCCAGCTGATTTGGAGTCGGTTCGGAGTTGCTCAGGTAGACCTGTTTGCATCTCCAGAAACCACCCACTGCCAGTGGTTCTACTCCCTGTCCGAGGCAACGCTCGGCACGGATGCACTGGCACACAGCTGGCCCCAGGGCTTGCGCAAGTATGCGTTTTCCCCAGTGAGCCTGCTAGCACAGACATTGTGCAAGATCAGGGAGGACGAGGAGCAGGTCCTGTTAGTGGCTCCATATTGGCCCAACAGGACCTGGTTCCCGGAACTCATGCTCCTCGCGACAGCCCCTCCCTGGCCGATTCCTCTGAGGAAGGATCTGCTTTCTCAGAGACGGGGCACCCTCTGGCACCCGCGTCCAGACTTGTGGAAACTTCATGTGTGGTCCCTGGACGGGACGCGGAGGTTCTAGGTGACCTGCCCCAGGAGGTAGCGCTCACTATCGCTTCAGCACGAGCACCGTCCACAAGACGGGCCTATGCGCTGAAGTGGAACCTGTTCGTCGAATGGTGTTCCTCTTACCAGGAGGACCCCCGGAGATGTTCGATCAGAGCCGTGCTTTCCTTTTTGCAACAAGGGTTGGAGCGTAGGCTGTCCCCCTCCACCCTTAAGGTATATGTTGCTGCTATTCTGCCCACCACGACCCCATAGAGGGGAGGTCGGTGGGGAAGCACGATCTGGTCGTCAGGTTTCTTAGGGGGGCCAGGAGGTTAAATCCTCCGAGGCCTCCCTCCCTTCCCTCTTGGGATTTGGCTTTGGTGCTAAGAGCCCTACAAACTGCCCCCTTTGAGCCATTGCAGTCAGTCGAGTTGAAGTTTCTTTCTATGAAAACCCTACTCCTGACTGCATTGGCCTCAATCAAGAGGGTGGGGGACCTGCAGGCATTTTCGGTCGACGAATCGTGCCTTGAGTTTGGGCCGGCTGACTCCAGTGCAACACTGTGGCCCCGGCCCGGCTATGTGCTCAAGGTTCCTACCACGCCCTTCAGGGACCAGGTAGTGAGCCTGCAAGCGCTGCCCCTGGAGGAGGCAGACCCAGCCCTAGCTTTGCTCTGTCCTGTACGCGCACTGCGTCAGTACGTGGATAGAACTCAGAGCTTCAGGACCTCAGAACAGCTCTTTGTCTGTTACGGAGGACAGCAGAAGGGGAAGGCTGTCTCCAAGCAGAGGATGGCCCACTGGATAGTGGATGCCATCACCTTGGCCTACGAAGCACAAGGTGTGCCCTGCCCGCTCAGGTTGCGTGCTCACTCCACTAGGGGTGTCGCATCGTCCTGGGCGCTGGCTCGTGGTGCCTCGCTAGCAGACATCTGTAGAGCTGCGGGTTGGGCGACTCCCAACACGTTCGCTAGGTTTTATAGCCTACGTGTCGAACCGGTTTCCTCCTGTGTTCTCACCTCAAACGGGTAGTGGCACTGAGAGGGCCGGCTCAGAGTCGGCTTGCGGCGTCCTTACGCCTAATTCTCCAGAGAGTTCCTTAACCAGGCAAACCCTGTTGAGTCCTCCAGCACTCCGGCGTCCGGACACGGCGGAGCGTCCGGCGCCAGGCCTTCAGCCAATGAATTCTTGAAAACTGGTGCGAGGCTAGTGCCCATATGAGAGACCCTGTCGGGATCCCATATGTGTATTCCACGGTATTCTTATTAGAGCCGTGTTTCCCCTGGCGGACCACGTTCTGCCATCTCTAAAGATGCAGCCTGAGCCATCTCAGAGACTTCCATGTGCAAAAGGGCCCTCTGGGTTACTTCACATGTTTGAATGTCACTTAAACCCCCTTTGGGAGGAGGTGACTCCGCAGTGTGCCTCTTCCAAGTGGAAGGGCACGCTTCCCAGTGTTATCCTAGTCCTACTGTTTGGGTTGCTCAAGGAACACCAGTAGTTGACCTTCTCTGTGTAGAGCCCGGTCCTATCGTCTGCCTTATAGGAAGGGTCAGGAGCCCTACACAGGGCACTGGAAGGGGCAGCTCCTGTGGCGCTTTGGTAGGGATCCCAATTTCGTCGGTCATCCGACGTGACTCGGAGTGACCGACTGAAAGGGGAACGTCTCGGTTACGTATGTAACCCTCGTTCCCTGAAGGAGGGAACGGAGACGTCACGTCCCGTCGCCACAGTCGCTGTACCACCGCTGAGCTGCCGGGTCGCCGGCTCGGCTCCTCAGCGAAAACATAATTGATGCGGTGCATCAGCTGCCTCTTATGCTCACGCTGTGATCAGCGGCAGCTGGATGCAATAATCGCATGCCAATGTCCATTGGCTCGTTTAGTTACACTCGAAGTGGATTGGTCTCTCTGGCGAGATCCCAATTTCGTCGGTCATCCGACGTGACGTCTCCGTTCCCTCCTTCAGGGAACGAGGGTTACATACGTAACCGAGACGTTTCCTGGGGTACTGATGTTTTTGTCTTCTCCAAACAATCCTTACAGAGGAAACTCCATAGGGTGACACATTTTTAAAAGAGACATAGGTATGGTTCTGTAAATTGGAGCACTCTGGCAGCTGCCATCTCACCTACGGAGAGGAAAAACACAACAGAGGTATAAAAATATTATAAAGGGATTTGTATACTTTTGCAGAGCTGTGTTAATAAAGATTGACCCAGATGGTATATACTTGGTGGGAGTGGTTGCTAAGTGACCATAATGGCCATAATTTATACACCTATATTAAGCAACAGATTTTATTTTTGCCCTTCCAGTCCTTCAGTGCTGTTTTTCATGTATTTAACACGGTAAGTTCATGTACATTAAGCCTAGAAAAAGAGAAGTTCAAAGGACAAGACATTAAATACATTATCAAGTTACATTACAAAAGATTTCTATTTCAAATAAATGATCTGTTGAACTTTCTATTGACCAAAGAATCCTGAAAGAAAAAAAAAATGTATCACAGGTTCCACAAAATATTAAGCAGCGCAACTTTTTTTAAAAAATTAAGTATAATAATAAATGTTTCTTGAGCACCAAAATCAGCATATTAGATGATATCTGAAGTATCGTGTGACACTGAAGACCGGAGTAATGGCTGCTGAAAATTCAGCTTTGCCATCACTTGAGTAAATAACTTTTTGAAATATATTATAAAAGAAAACTTTTTTTTTTTTTTTGTAATTATGTTTCACAATATTATTGTTTTTAGTGTATTTTTGATCAAATAAATGCATCCTTGGTGACCATAAGACGTCTTTCCAAAAGATTAAAAAAAGTTTCATAAAATGAAAAATATATAAATATTACAATACTCAAACTTGCACACACACACACACACACACACACACACACACACACATACATATCCAAACCAGTGCACATTTATTAGCAACGTTGTGTTCATTCCATGGTCTTATTTTTTTTTTCTTTCTTTTTCTTTTCTTTTTTTATTCGAGTATGTACACTATATTTCTTATAATTTCAAACCTGTGAAATTGCTTCATCAAAATGATTTTCTGTCTTTTAGTTCATGTGTTTTAACTTTGAGGCCACCTGCGTATATAGCATACTACAAAATATTGAAAAAATCATTTTAAGCATATATACACTTTTAAAATTAACATTTTAAATAGCCTTTAGGAATTTGGTTTGTTCGCTTCAGTTACCACTATGCAAATATTTGTCATCCTATCAGTGCCAACACATAAGGTTGTTATAAAATGAAAAAGTTGTGGAGCATCAATTACTTTCCCCCTCAGTTTTCTTAATTGTTTTGTCCCATGAACCATGACCACAGGCTTCTCTGAATGACAAATTGAAAGCAAACCAATCCCATGCAAAGTCTTAGCTAAGTGACTTCTTTCCAACATCTGTGCCATGCCAGGCGATCTGCAGGATGAAGAAATGAAATATAGTGTTTATGCAATGGCACTAAGCAGAACGGAGAGTTTCTGTATTTCCACAGCTGTTATATCTGCCAGGATGCAACTATTGACTGAGAAAAAGGTCAGAGCAATGCTCTTTCCCACAAAGGTTAAAATAAAAGCAAAAAAAAAAAAAAATCTAAAATATAATGCCAATGAGCAAGGCAATTAGATTTTAGAGTGTGCTTTGGGCACAATTCCAGCCTTAGGCTCTGCTCTGTATGTGCTCTATGCCATCTTTGATATTTTTTGATAGTCTTGTTTGCTGCAGGGCATACATATTTCATGACTGGATAGCTAAAAACTGTATCAATGCAGCCAAGCCTTTGCCAATTATTTCTATGCTAAAGTACTTACAAATAATACACTCCATCCCTGCAGAGAAACAGATATGATGTCCACCGTGCTGTGTTGAAGGTTGGCCTCCCAGGAGCTTTGTGAACACGGCCCGTCAACATGACACATTTGAATCTGAGCTGTCCAGTACATCTGAATGCTGAGCTGAAGCAGGCCTCAGTCTCCAGAGACTCGGAGAATGCCAGCAGCAGAATACAAATTTATGGTTTCCTACGACCTTCAAAACCACCAGACAGGCATACTAAGTTTTAAAGCTTGAATGTTCAACTAAACCTCTAGTGCTGTAAGGTGTACCATTCTGCCATGTTCAGTTCAAGAGCGATTAAAGTATTAATTGACTGATCACATGAATGATTCATTTGATTTTCATTGTGAGTCTGAATGTGGTAAAGGTTTCAGAAAAATATGTGCTGTAAAACACTATCACTATGAGCTACATCTAATCTGACTGAACTGTTTTTTAAAAAATTCTCGGATTCTGTAGATGCCAAAATGTGATGTTGGATGAGTCATGAAAATGTGAAACATGGGGGTGAACATGTCTGTTGGAAGAGGTATGAATGATTTTGCAAAGTTGTTTAAATTTTCAGTTCTCTATTTCAGTATAAGGCCCTATGTACAAAGCAGCTGATGTAAAGTTAATCACTCACATTTCACGGTTTGCTTTATGCAAAATAATTGTTTTTTGTTAAATACCATGCATACCGTACATAATGAAATGTGATGAAATTATGAAAATAATTGTCATGATTCGCTGTGGGAGGAACAATGGAGATGCAGAGAAATGTTAAACAGTCTTTAATACTTGAACCACAGGGGATAATCCAACACAGGAAACACACGACATCCAACAAGTAGACCCAACAGGGGAGAAACACACAGACAGAAACTTAAATACACAGGATAATTAATTAAACACAGGTGCAGGGAATGAACGAATTAGACTAAACAAGGACAGGAACATGACCAAATAAGGGAACACTGAACAGAAACCAGGGCAAAACAGGTCCATGATCCTTACAATAATAACAATATAAAAATATTGCAAGTTTTTTTTTTTTTTTTCCAGATTTGAATGTGTGAAATATTGTAATATCAAATGCCCAATGTGGATGCTTCCTAAGCAGGTTCAACTGCCTAATAAATTTATTATTAAACCATTGTACACAGACTTAAAAAAAAAGGTGAAAATGTACACTCTGAAACTGCCAGTAAATTTCTCAAATTACCAAGCAAACAAAAAAAAAAAAAAAAACAGTACCACATTGAATTAAACACATTGAAATTTTCAATGAGAAAAACTCAAATAGTATTTTCTTGTAAAATGTAGAATAGTATTCTTTGTTTTATTTACAACTTCAAAAAAGTGTGATTTTAAAGTGTGAAAGATACTGCAATCAGCTGGTCATTATCACTAACAAGTTTAACACAATTAGATTATATTTCAGAGGATGATGCTGATGTATCTTTTCTACAAAAAAAACAAAAAAAAAACAAAAAAAAAAACACCTTTTTAAACTCTGCATCTACAACCTGAATTCCGGAAATGTTGGGACGTTTTTTTAAATTTGAATAAAATGAAAACTAAAAGAATTTCAAATCACATGAGACAATATTTTATTCACAATAGAACATAGATAATATAATAAATGTTTAAAACTGAGAAATTTTACAATTTTATGCACAAAATGAGCTCTTTTCAAATTTGATGCCTGTTACAGGTCACAAATAGTTGGGACGGGGGCATGTTTACCATGGTGTAGCATCTCCTCTTCTTTTCAAAACATTTTGAAGTCGTCTGGCCATCAAGGTTATGAGTTTCTGGAGTTCTGATGTTGGAATTTGGTCCCATTCTTGCCTGATATAGGTTTTCAGCTGCTGAAGAGTTTGTGATCGTCTTTGACGTATTTTTCATTTAATGATGCGCCAAATGTTCTCTATAGGTGAAATATTTGGACTGCAGGCAGGCCAATTCAGCACCTGGACTCTTCTACTACGAAGCCATGCTGTTGTAATAGCTGCAGTATGTGGTTTTGTATTCTCCTGCTGAAATACATATCATCTAGATGGGAGCATATGTAGCTCTAAAACCTTTTTATACCTTTCAGCATTCATAGTGCCTTCCAAAACATGCAAACTGCCCATACCGTATGCACTTATGCACACCCATACCATCAGAGATGCTGGCTTTTGAACTGAATGCTGATAACACGCTGGAAGGTCTCCCTCCTCTTTAGCCTGGAGGACACGGCGTCTGTGATTTCCAACAAGAATGTCAAATTTGGACTCATCTGACCATAGAACACTTTTTCACTTTGAAATAGTGCATTTTAAATAAGCCTTGGCCCACAGGAGACGACGGCGCTTCTGGACCATATTCACATATGGCTTCCTTTTTTGCATGATAGAGCTTTATTTGGCATCTGGAGATGGCATGGTGGATTGTGTTTACCAACAGAGGTTTCTGGAAGTATTCCTGGGCCCATTTAATAATGTCAATGACAGAATCATGCTGATGAGTGATGCAGTGTTGTCTGAAGACCACGACATCCAACAAAGGTCTTCGGCCTTGTCCCTTACGCACAGAGATTTCTCCAGTTTCTCTGGATCTTTTGATGATGTCATGCACTGTAGATGATGAGATTTGCAAAGCCTTTGCAATTTGGCGTTGAGGAACGTTGTTGTTAAAGTATTCCACAATCTTTTTATGCACTCTTTCACATTTTGGAGAGCCTATGCCCACCTTTACTTCTGAGAGACTCTGCCTCTCTAAGACATCCCTTTTATAGCTAATCATGTTACAGACCTGATGTCAATTAACTTAATTAGTTGCTAGATGTTTTCCCAGCTGAATCTTTTCAAAATTTCTTGCTTTTTCAACCCTTTGTTGCCCCCGTGTCAACTTTTTTGAGACCTGTAGCAGGCATCAAATTTGAAATGAGCTCATTTAGTGGATAAAAGAGTAAAATTTCTCAGTTTAAACATTTGTTATGTTCTCTATGTTCTATTGTGAATAAAATATTGGCTCATGTGATTTGAAAGTCTTTTAGTTTTCATTTTATTCATATTTAAAAAACATCCCAACATTTCCGGAATTCGGCTTGTAGAAAATTATAAATGAATGTACATCAGAGTGTTTTTGCTTTTTTATATTTTTATCCAATTTATGAAGGTGGTGTAAATTGTTATATATTTTCTACTTTATAATCCTACAATACATCATCATATTCTGTGCATAGTAACTTAGACTTATTTCAACAAATTTACAGATGCTGCATCCATTGTGTCTGACATGTTTCTTACCAACTCAGAAACTCTGGGCTTAAAGAAAGCTCAGAGTTTTCTTCTTGTAATTATGACTTATGGTGCCGTTCATGTACATTCAATTCATAAATACAACCTTTTCGATAATGAATGCACTATTATTATATACATTAAGTGAGGAAAATTAATGATAACTTTTCCAAACAAACAAAATGCTGATTATAACAACCATTTTTTGTGCATTAAATGTGTGCAATTAAAGCCTTCATTGTGTAGGGGTCAAAGAATGCAATGAAGAGCAGGCAAACTGAAGTGTTGAATTTTATTGAATAGAAATTGTGGGAGTGTTCGGTCTCCATGTCTTCATCAGTGTTCAGTGAGACCACTGTGCTCTTATCAGAGCAGTTAGTTTGTGATTCAACCATGATTGTGAGCTCATTCTCCCAGACCTTAGGTCTGATTGAATTGCTCATTCATAGTCTGAATTTGGTTCGATTTGCTCCAAAAGTGCATACACAGCCTTCAGTAAGAAAAAAGTAACCTGGACTCAACAAAGGAGATCCCATATGGCAATTTGGCAGGATGCGAAGTGCAGTCCTGAGAAGCAGTAATTGTGTTTTTCCATGCTGTGGTCGGTAATTTCTAGGTTAGAAATATGAGGCATGATAGTAGAACAAATTGAATCAGATTGATCTCTTTGATTGCACAGGTTTGCGTATCTTTAGCCTATGGGAATATTGCAGGGTAAATACCACATTTATATTTTGCTCTCTCTGCACACACAGAGCGGTGGAATGAGAGAGCGAGAGAGCCCTAAAATTGTTGCTAGGCGACCTGACATCAGTTCTTCATTCTACAATCATTCTGTTGCCCACGTGTGTGCAGGCTGCGTATAAAGCCAATGGCAGTGAATCCACTCTGCCTTTGAGTGGATACTGCTCGCAGGGCTCCTTTTTCAAAGAGCTGTAGAGAAATTGTGGCAGTCGTCTACCTCAAACACCCATCTATCTGAAAAACTGCTTCAGTGACTAGCTTAAAGTTTATGAAAAGACACCAGATTCTAATGGCTTTTTCTGAAAATTAATTGGATTGGTGGGCATGAGGATTTTGTCACTGCCAGAAAGAAGAAACTTTTCTTTTATCTTGTTTCAAGTTCTTTCCCAAGTTTAAAATTATGTTTCCAAGTGAAGACTGGAACTCAAGTGAGCTGCTTAACAGCTCCATTGGAAACTCCTCGATGGAGGATACGGAGGACGAGGAGCACCCCTTCCTGACAGATGCTTGGCTGGTGCCCCTTTTCTTCACTCTCATCATGCTAGTGGGGCTGATCGGAAACTCACTGGTGATCTATGTCATCTCCAAACACAGACAGATGAGGACCGCCACGAACTTCTACATTGGTGAGTTGCAGCCAATTCCTTTTTTTCTGCACAAACGCTTTGGAGCCTTTTACCACATTAGGCAAGCTCTTTTAAAAAAAGCTTCTAAAACATTTCTTAGCATTTGAATAATATATTTTAGTCTCTTTTGTCAATGTACTTTGTCATGAGTCAGATAAATCTAATTTTGCACAGGAATTGCAGCGACAGGAAGCAAACTGGTGTTCAACCTCTTATTGACTGTGTCGGTATATTTGTGGTGAATGATTCATTAGTCACAGAATGATGTACTGTCATGTAACTGTAAGAATTATTGCATTCCCTCAAGGAACGCTGTACAAGGACCTCTTGAGCAAGATTGTGAGGTTAGGAAATGCTTTAAAATCGATGGAACTTGAATGAAGTACTCAAACAAAATAGTCATAGTCACTATATGACTAAATGTTGGCATTTTAGTATTTGTATTTTACCTTATTCATACTTTTAATGAATTTTATCAGTGTGTCCATGGAAGAGAATAAAGTCAGATTGTCCACAGTGTCTCAAATTGATTTTCAATGTCGCTGTCAGAGCTTGCATTTAATTCTCAGCATTTATACCTCACATTTCCACCATTTCTGTCTCCAATTATTTTGGACTTCACAATATTTCAAACACTGACAGAATCCCTGTACCCCTTGGATAAGATAACAGTAATACGAACAGTGTCACCTCACATTACACATTAACTTTTCCCATACCTTCTAATCAAATGAAACAGATCATTAATTTCACATATATTTAATTCCTCAGCTAACTTGGCTGCCACTGACATAATTTTCCTGCTGTGCTGCGTGCCATTCACTGCAACCCTCTACCCTCTGCCTGGCTGGATATTTGGAGACTTCATGTGCAAATTTGTTGCTTTTCTCCAACAGGTAAGCAGAGCACCTCAGGGAACAACACTGCACAAGATGGATTGTTAAAAATAAGCTATTTTTTCTTTTGTGTAGTGTAAATGTGTCGTCTCAGATTGTTTTGAGGACAATGGCCATACCGACAAAGTCACTGTGAAATGAACAGTAAGAGGAATAAATGTGTAAAGATCAATGCTGATAGGATTCTGGACTTCAGTACAATACCCAACAGTGTCACTCAGTAGCAATAAATGTATTTGTATACTAATTAAGACCTATAATATAGTCTCTGTTTTTACTAGAAAATCAGTTTTGGGCACTGATGACAGAATAAGAATGAGTCGAGGGCAGCTCAAGAAGGGCACATTGTGACATCACTATATGGCTATGAAATGAATTTTCTCAAGTCATGCTACCTAATTAATATTCAAGACCAAATGTTTGACTTGTCCTGGGTACAAGTAGCCTACTTGGGTTGTATGGCCCTGCATAAGTTTATCCAATATCCAAAAAGTTGCATTAATAATAAAAATAAAAATGATTATTAGATTGAATTTGTATAGAGAAACAAATTATAAATACACATTACAAATTATAAAGTATAAATTCAAAACCAATGTAGTTGCTTTGGTATGAGAGGAGCATAGAGATTAGTCAGTGCACATTTTCTGATTTCCACACCTATTTCACAATCAATGTTCCTCTATGGACAAGCATGTTCTGACTGTCTGGCAGAGACAATGCTGCTGCTGGAACTGTGATTAGAAAAAAAGGTAAAAAGCAACCTAGGCTCATTGGAAAAACATGCATTTGCCTACATTTTTGCTAAACTGAAAAAAATACATATACATATAATTCCAGTCTGCAGTTTTCACATATATTCCTTTTCACACAGTATGATTTCAGTGGCAGATTATCGATTAATAAAGATTTATTTTTATGTTCATGTCACGACCTCAAAACACTTTACCATAGTGCATGATTTGTAAACGTATACATTTTGACATCTGCAGCACATAACAAGCTCCATATGTATGGCTTGTGCTTATGGTAGCTCACCTGGTACATTCAGCAAATGCATTTTTTAAATTTGGTTGCTTTTGTTAACACTATAGGTAGGGTTTAGTGTAGGTGGTACTTCATTTTTTAAGATTTCTTTTTGGCATTTTCACCTTTTTTATTATGATAGGACAAATCAGAACTGACCGGAAGTGAAGTGGGAGAGAGACAGGGGGCGGGATTGGGAAAGGTCGGGATTCGAACTGCCTACAAGGCTATCGACAACGACAGGTGGTACTAAATTTTAAATGCAAAATAGCTTTAACCTTTAAAAAAAATTGTATGGGCTAAAAGTGCTAGCACATCTAGTGTTTCAAGGTAGGTAACTAAAAGAAGCAAAACTACTTAACTACATTTTTCAGTAGCATGACAGTAGTTAGTGCATTGTTTAGCATCTTTTTACAGTGAAATGTTAATTCAAACACTGTAAACACTGAATAAATCTGTTTTCAACTGAGATATTCTACACTGTAATAAATAAATAAATAAATTTAAAAAATGCCAGCTGTGATTGCCAGAATAATTTTGTAAAAAAAAAAAAATACAGAAAAACTGTAAAGACATCTACAGAAAAACTATAAATTTTACAGTAGAAAACTAATGTACAAACAAGAAAATTTGAATGTAAACCAGTAAATTCAACAATGTGTACTGCTACTAAAAGCACCATAACTGACCACCATAATAATGCAGGTGGTAAAAGGGAAAGCCACATGAAGAATCAAAGTTCATCACAGCTTTTCCACAAGCTGAAATATATACTAATATACAGAACGTGCACAGGGTCATTCACAGAAACACAAAACGCCACCATGGTAACACACATGGCACTTAAGTAATGCAATAAACTTTCATTAAACAACAGAAAATGTAAAATAAATCCCTAATATACATAACAGATAACAAAAATTATTAAGAAACATGATTATTCAAACAAAAAACATTCAAATGTGGAGTGTCACATATAGGGAACTGTGGGAATATCAGTTTACAGTTTTGATTTGTTCTTTTTTACTTCTAAAAACTGTACAATTAACAGCATTTTACTTTAAAATTACATGAAATGTCTGGTTAGATCTTTTACAGTTTTCCCTGTATATAGTAAGGGAACATACTGTTAACCTTTCCATAGCGTTTTTACAATATATTGCAGTTAAAATTACACTAATTTTTTACAGTGTAGTACAGTATTAGTTATAATAGCTGTAAATAGATTCATTCAAAAGTCCTTGGTTTTTGGGCTGGAAAAATTTAGCTCTGATTAAATGATACTTAACATGATATACAGTATTTGTTCTGAATTTCAGATTTTTGCCTTGTTAAGAAGCTTCAATATAGTAATCTAACAACTTTTTCCAAAATGATAACAAGCTACTATAGTATAGCTATAATTTAAAACTGTAACTTGTAGCTTGGCAAGCTTCAAAGCTTTCCCAACAACAGCATTCTCTCTGCAGCAATACATAAAAGAGTAATCCTCTGAGAACTCAAACAGTTCTATTTAAAACAACCATACAAAATATACATCAAAACAGAAAACCACCACTGAACAGAAATGCTCTGAGGAATACCATTTTTTTTTTTTTTTTTTTTTTTTTTTTACATTTGGATGCACATGAAGGAAGAACTTCGTTTTGTATGGCATTTCAACATTATGATTCATCCCTCATTTCATGTAGATAATAGAAGATGTGAGTCAATCTTTATTCACTGCCTTGTGAGAGACTGCATCGGCCAAATAAAAAAAGTAGGACACAGTATGTTTATAAAAGCTAGCATTAAAAACATAGGAAAAGGAAACGAAAACTACCTATGTGACCAAAGAGATATATCAGCCCGTCAAACATATGACTAGACATTCGTTTCAGCTATACTTTGAAGTAAATTCACTTAAATAAGCAATGTTTCAGGGCAATTTGAACTAAATAAAATTTTACTTGTACAGTACCAGTCTGCTGTTAATATACAAGTCTTCCTTCTTAGTTGTATTTAATTACTGCACAAATGAACAGTTTACACAAACACCAAACAATTGCTGTGGGAGGAATAACTGCATAAACTCAGCTGTGTTTTTGCTCTTTCCTAATCCTGTATTCTTCATACAGGTTTGGTCCAAAAGCGCTGTGAAGCTTATCTTGTCGGACACACAGGCCTCCTCAGATTGAGGCCAAGGACACATTTTTTGTTTAATCATTAGATACCTTGCACAAAAGACGATGGGATGGAACAGCTCTTTGTTCACACCTGTTGCATCAAAGAGCTAAGGGATAGTTAAGGTTGCATAAAAACACGGCACAGTGATTGACTTTATTCTCTAAAGCCTCTCCTCCTACCTGATTCTTTTAATTTAAGATGAGCAATCAGGCACTTCAGTTCAATTAATTCACCAGACAAAACCGCAAGTGAATGGGGCTATTTTTTTGTGTGTCTAGAATTAATTCAGAAGGCGATGAGCTAAAGACTGGCCTGTACTGAAAGCATTATACAGATGTGTCTTTGATGTGTTAGATTTTAGATTAGTTAAATCCAATTTTCATGTTTACTCTAGCGTTCTGGAGTGTGTCTGTCTTGCGTGTCCTGATAATGATATGAACACAAGATAACAAAGGGTTTGGCAATGTGTAGGTGACCGTACAGGCGACATGCATCACTCTTACGGCAATGAGTGGAGACCGTTGCTATGTGACTGTGTATCCTCTGAAATCCCTGCACCATCGAACCCCTCGTGTCGCAATGATTGTTAGCATCTGTATCTGGATCGGTAAGTCATTTAATACAATTTTATATCATATGCACAAAACACAACGAAAGATAATTTTGTTATAATGTCATTAATGGATAGTTCACCCAAAAATGAAATTTACCCCATGATTTACTCAATCTTAAGGCATCCTAGGTGACGTTCGTATGACGTGAAAAAACATTTTTGTATTTCACCATGTTGATTTTCCATAGTTTTTTTTTTTTTTTTTTTAATGTAAACTTGCACTAGACGGACAGCATCTATTTTTTTTCATTTCATTGTTTTGTGGTTTTAAATGCAAAATGTGTTCTGTGTGAATGGCCCAACAGTGATGCAAATATAAATGGGTGATGGCGCCATTCATATAGAACACGTTCTCTATGCAAGACAAAAGCAGTGAAAAACAATGCAGCGAAAAACAATGCAGCGTCTTGAGACAGGTTTTTCAAAATTCTCTGACAGTGTATTAAAAAACATGGCACTCATGCACGAGATGCAGCCAGACACGGCACAACTGTCAGCAGTCTAGTGTTTGTTTACAAAAACAATTAAAAAGCAGAGGAACAAGACTGCAGAAATGCATTCTGTGTGAATCAGACTATAGAATCTTTTTATTCTTTCCAACGTTGTTTGTCTGTTATCTCAGCCTGATCTCAATAGTATTCATACACAGCATTTAGACAGCAGAAGAGTTCTTCTGTAACACAGTCTTTAATTATCCAAACATTCATGGAACGTGAATACACAGGAACACATGGGAAGACGTTTAAGAACCGACAAAACTAACTGAACAGACTGGGGCTTTTAAACACAGGACAATCAGGGAAGAACGAGACACACCTGGAATCAAATTGGAATCATCATGAGGGAGAAACTGGGTCACAGGAAGCAAAAACACACACAGACAGGTCCATAATCCTGACATATATATATATATTGCATAGACCAAAACATGCAATTAGCAGAGGCTACATTTTTTTTTCTATAACTTTTCCCCCTGAAGAATTAATGTAAATGCTTTAGTAGAAATTCATGCTTTACATTTATTCTTTTAAACATGTCCACTTCCATGTAAAGTGCATGACAGTACCTGACTGCATTTAACCCAGAATACTCCTGTAAAATTAAAAGTTTATGAATGAAAAATCATTAAAATTCTCATCATCCCTTTTCTTATGCAACAAGGTTCCTTCATCCTTTCCATACCAATCTTCCTGTACCAGAGGCTTGAGGACGGCTATTGGTATGGACCAAGAAAATACTGCATGGAGAGGTTTCCATCAAAGACCCACGAGAAAGCTTTCATCCTCTATCAGTTCATAGCCGTATATCTACTGCCTGTCATTACCATCTCCTTCTGTTATTCCTTCATGCTGAAGAGAGTGGGACAAGCCTCCGTGGAGCCAGTGGATAACAACAATCAGGTATGATCGTGGGTAACAACCATCAGTGATGACACTCCACTGAATGGATATGAAAGGCTATATGCACTTTAATCTATTATTCAGGTGTATACCCTCCCGAGAGGTTGTGAAACAACTCTCTGTGTTTCTTTTCTTCTCTTCAAGAGTAAAGAAATAAAGGAGTAGTAGTGGTAACCTTTTTTTAACAAGGTAAAATAAAAATAATTTAAGGACAAAATAATATATGTAGCGCCTTGTAAAAATAAATAAATAAATAAATAAATAAGGAAGCTTGATTTTGTACAGGCTACACTTAAATATTAATGCAATTAACTATATTAATATAAAATATTTTAAATAAAAAATTGAGTGTTTATTCCTGACTTTTAATATTTTGTAAAGATAATTTTCACAGCAAAACAGCATTAAGTCATCTGGTGTAGGTGTGGTCCAGTTTCACATAGGCGGTGTCCGAAACCTAAAGTCATGACTTTACAGGCAGCGTTTTGTGTACGAAGGTTCCCCCGTAAGGAAATTAGTTTCTATAAAAAATAAATAAATAAATAAATAAATAAGAATACAATAATTGGTAATTATACAGAATAGCAATTTTTATAGGACAGTCATTTTGTACCGGGAGCACCAAAAAAAGTTTTTATTTATTTATTTATGTATTTAATTTTTATATATTTATTATTATTATTATTATTATTATTATTATTATTATTATTTTATAATTATATATATATATATATATATTTTTTTTTTTTTTTATTTATTTATTTATTTATTTATTTTTTTTTTTTGAGTTGTTATACTCTGCATGTTAACTTTTCGGGAAAAAGACAATTCTCTCTGGGTCAAAAAGATCAGAACACAACAAGGTAAGATAAGCTTTGAAGATTAACAAGCATATATTTAATGACTTATTTTTGATAGAAATGGAATCATATGTTGAAACAAACAGAGAATTACTTAAATAGATTTACTCTAAATATACTTTCACTCCTTCAGACACTGCTTTATTCTTTTCACCAACTGCTGAACTGATCAAATGCTGCCTAGAAAAACCAATTAGATTAAGCTGAACAGATTAGTTGATGTTACGCATACACTGGGTTCAGACGTGCCTTGGACACGTGAGACAGCTGAAACATTCACATTAGTTTTGGGCCCATTTTTTTTTTTTTTTTATATTTCAGACAGATTTGCAGCAGGGTTTAGGTTCACACCTATGCTTCACAATTTTCAAGCAGTGGCACAAACTCTTTATTAACTCTTTATTGAGATTTGCAGTATTTCTCTTTGACAAGAAAACCAGTCCCTGATAATGAAAAGCCACCTCACAGCTTGATGCTGCCACCGCCACACTTCTCTGTAAATATAGTGACTTTTTGATACATGGGCAGTATAGCTTTGCCACACATTCGCTTTGAATTCCAGACTAAAAGCTGCTAAAAGCTCTGTCTTATCTGAGAAAAAAATATCTCCCACATTACAGCTGAGTGACCTCTCACTCAGAGTTCCTGAGTCACCATACTGCTTTTTGGCCAGCAGATGTTTACACGGTCTTACAATTCTTCTTCTTTTTTCCTTGTAGTGAGTTTTGAGGAATGAAACTCTGTTCCTGCGTGGTTAGATATAATTGAAGCAGCAGTACCTGCTGCAGAATCACATTTGGATTTTGTTTTGTACCCTTTTCCTAATTAATGCTTTTGTTCAATATTATCTTCTTCGCTACTTTATCTTCACTGTAAATTCTTTGCAATGGTCTGTACTGTTCATTTTCAAAGCCAACAGATTCACAACATGAATAATAATGGAGCTGTGGGATCTTAATCCAGAAAATATGCTGGCTGATTTAGTAATTCAGAGATCAAACTCAACTGTTTTTACAACAGAAATTGTGAGTGTTTTATTTATCTGAGTATAGTTACAACAGCATATTGTGGTTTTGTATTGTAGGAATATATTAAGGGTTAGTGATAAATAACGATATCTAAAATGATGAAATATAATAATTGTATTCATGTTGCTTTCATACCTTTTTAAAACAAATTAACAACAGATAAATAGTGTAACCATCAGGTTGAAAAAACAAACAAAACAACAAAAAAAAAACTTTTCTGTACACCTTGAATATTCTTATATACACATCTTAATCATTATTTAAAAAAAAATCTAATAAATCTATTAAAATATCTAAAAACAAATACCATGAATTTTTTTGAACCATGATTATCAGGGTATATGAAATTTCAAGTTTTCTTAGCATTACTTAACCTAACTTGCCTTCATCTTTAATTTAAAACAAAACAAACAAACAAACAAAAGAAACTGATGTTATCAAACAGTGATACAGGGAACTTTCTTTTCTGTCACATAACTATTCTATCAGTTTTTAAAATAATAATCATATTTTAAAACAAAACTGTATATATTTTAAATATGTAAATACGAATGAAAGATTATGCAAACTACTTATGTCAACATTACTTTTTTATGAGACTTTTAATTGCAGTACATCTAGATTTTTTTTTTTTACTTTAAACCCCATGAAAAATATCAGTTAATTTTAATTTAGAAACTGAAAATTTTCATCAAGAAGAGGTGTATTCAATTCATTGTCTATAAGAGTATTTTATATATATATTTCTTAATAACATCCAGACAGAAAAAAAAAAAGTTTCTTATCTCTTCAGATTTCAGTACATTAAAATTACAAAGAACTGCATTTCAGTGTATAACTTCATTATAATTACTGAAATTCTGTATAATTTTGCAGAGTGTTATCACTAAATGTATAAAAATATGTGGACTTTTCTTTAAAATGTCATTGAAGAGAGTTTTTTTTTATTTTTTTTTAAATTTTTTTTGTAAAATCACATATCAGACCCATTTGCCTTCTATAATCGTATCAAATCCTTGTTTATTTCAGGTTCACCTGCTCTCAGAGAGAACTATCTCCATTAGGAGTAAGATTTCCAAAATGGTAGTGGTCATTGTTGTTCTCTTCACCATCTGCTGGGGTCCCATTCAGATCTTTGTCCTTTTCCAGTCTTTCTATCCCAACTTCAAAGTCAACTACGCAACATATAAGATCAAGACATGGGCCAACTGCATGTCCTATGCCAACTCCTCTATCAACCCTATTGTCTACGGTTTTATGGGCGCCAGCTTCCGCAAGTCCTTCAGGAAGACCTTTCCCTTCCTCTTCAGACACAAAGTGAGAGACAGCAGTGTCGCCTCCCGCACGGCCAATGCAGAAATAAAGTTCGTAGCAACAGAGGAGAGCAACACTGAGAGGAAATGAGAGCAGATGACACCTCAACCATGAATCCATGCCAACTGTCTAGTCGCCGAAGTGCAGTCTTTCCCCATAAATAGGGGTTATATTCAGTTCACTGAGTTGTGAAAAAATTCTAATGTGGTGCAAAAGGCCATTTAGAAGGCAAAGAACTGCAGAAGTGCACATAAATAATTACAATTATAATTACAGCTGGAGTTTTATTTGATGTTGACATCCAACAACTCTTATGATTGGCCCTGCTGTGTTACAAGAGCTTGCGTTTTTAAAAGTTGTAAGGAAAGCTCATTTTACATGGCGTAAGTTCGCGGATGGGGAACCAAACGGATGTTCTGCCAGCGGAGATGTGTAGGAGCTTGCCTGAGAGGATGTTGACTAAATCAAACATGGCAACTGTTGACTCATCTATTGTGTTTGACATATACACGACACCTCCCTGTGCACACTTCCTCATGAAACACCACTCCAAACTACTCTTCATCTGTTGTATTTATATATTCTGAACATTCTACGACATGGCTCAACCTGAAGAGGTGTATAGATTCTCTCAAAGCACACCACTTATCAAGACTGAACGAATGTTGCTCAAAGCACAGAATAACATATTATGCTGCACCTGCCAGCAGGCAATTGAGATTATCATAAGGTAGACACTGAGGGTTAACAAACGTGTGAATAGAATTGAAGTTGACAGAGACAATATCATTAATGTTAGAATAAATGTAAAATTTAGATTGATTTTATTAAAAAAAGAACATGATGCAGCATAATACATCTCAAATAACAATTTTCAACAAGCAATTCACACAGAGTGTGTTTTTGCATTTAATAATGCGAGAACTAGAGCAATGGAATAGGAAAAACATGCAAAGACCAGAAACATGTTTTTCTTAGAAAAAAAAAAAAAACAAAACAAAACATGTTAGTAATTTTAACCTGAGCAGCACATTTATAGTATACTGTGGCATGCGCAAGATGCTTCTACAAATGCTGGATGTGAGTGCAATGGTCAAACACGTTCATCAAGTGCATGTTCACTCAGAAAAACAATAGAAAAGAATTGGAATGCAATACCATTTTCTGTGTGAACAGCCCCTAAGTTTTCTGTACCTTGACACAGTGTTGTAAAAAAGCAACACTCATGTAAAGAACGCTGAAAAAGCAGTGTGACGCAATGGTCAAAGATGTTTGTTTGGGAGTCCATTTAAACAGTTTTAAAGTGATAAAGAATGAAAAAGGAAAGTGGTGAAATGCAAAAACGCTTTCTGTGTGAACAGCCCCTAAGTTGTCTGTATTTTGACACAATGTCTTAAAACCACTGAAAAAAAACACACACACACACACACACACACACACACACACACACAAAAACACACACACACACACACACACAAAAAACACACACACACACACACACACACACACAAAAGTAGCACAGTGGAATGCCAAAGAACATTTTGTTAGAATGGTCCCAAGTTGTCTCTACCTTGTCCCCTGAGGACATCTTAAAAAACAAGACACTGACAAAAGCAATGGTCAAAGACTTTCATCTAATGTATGTTTACATTGAAAAACGATTAACAAACAGCGCAAAAACACATTCTATGTGAACTGGCCCTAAAATATTCAGTGTTCCGAATTTAAATGAATAGCATTCTCCGAGGCTTTCCAAATGTGCCCATCATTTTGATATAATAATTGAGGTAAAATGGCTCTTTCATACACAAATGGCAATATAAAACGTCTACAGGGTAGATTTATTTACCATGCTAAGTGAGAAGGAATTCAAAGGGGAATTAAGTGTGATTTTGTTTTGCTAGCGTGTGCTACCGCAAAGCTTGCTTAATTACTTTTGTCCTAAGCAGAAATAGATGTCTTAACATTAGCATTTGTGAAATGTTTTGACAAGCAGAGCTATGTAGCTAAAAGCTTTTCCTGAAGTGCTGTCGGTTTAACCTTGGCATTAATAAATTATTCAGTATTCTTAAAGCATGGTCCTGTTAGCTCTATAATGCCTTAACGACTTCAAATCTGACTGGACTTGAGTAGCTTTGCTTGTCTTCTTCCTTTATTGCCTTTTTATTTCCATATTTCTTTGTCTTGTTTCAGAAGGATTTATTTATTTATGGTTTTGCAGAATACATATATAACTATAAGAGACTAAACAGGTTTCTGTCTAAAATGTCCTGCCTATTGAAGAATCTTATAATCACTTCCAGTGCATATACTGTCTGCATTTAGAAATGTTTTTATTTAGAAATGTATGATCAGAGTTTTCAAATGGATCATCATTGAACTTTATGTATTTACCAAGTGAATGTGTATTTGCATAAATAAATTTGCCAAATCTATTCATAATTCTTCAACTTGTTCCAGTGACATCAAACAGATATTTGATATTGACTGCATAATGCGTCTTTAATTACCATGCAGAGTGTATTGCTCTGAGAAATGGCAAGGCAAAATCAAGCAGTTGGACTGATGGACTAATAGCATGGAAATAACCCCATGATGCCACCTACACAAGCAGCCAATTATTATCTTGATCAGTGGAAAAGGGGCAGGAAGAGCGTAATCAGTCCTTCTATTTCAAAGCACTAAACTAGCATCTGTCCTCTTCTTGGCCTAAGGTCAGTAAACAGAGCAGAGGCACTGCAATAGTTTAATTCACTTTAAAACTGCGAGATGCAATGAGTCACTCTATTCATTATATTACTCTCATAAAGAAACTATCTAGCTAATTTATTCAGAAAATAAATAGCCTAAACCATTGAAATTTTAAAATGTCAGCAGCAGTTTACAATGTCAATTAAATTTATAATTTAATCATGTTGAATGCAATTAAACTAGAAGTACATGAAGGTTGATGTTATATTCCTAACACAGATTGTGTAAAATTGACAGTGGTATAACATAAATGCAACAATCAATGAAAATGTTTTATCAAGTGAATATTACAGTATATTATATTATATTATATTATATATGAAAGACTACATGAAATACAAGGCCTCTGACACTATCTTGCTAGTGTTTTTCTTTTTGTTTATTATATAATTTACAAAAAAAAAAAAAAAACCTTGCTATACTGCGTTAAGCTAACTGAGGCTTGTTATAGCACTTGCATATCATTGCTCTTTTGTTGATTTTGATTGCTTCCATAATATTGGAACAAATATTACAGTAGGCTAATTTTAAACCTATCATTCACATTTAATGTAACAGTTATAGCAAGTAAAAACACAAAAAACAAAACATTTGTAAGTTTTAAATGCTAATTTGTAACTCTAAATTAAATAAACTGTTTAAATTGATGAAAGATTTTATTTATTGCCAATAAAAATATGATAACATATATAAAAAACATTTTAATTTTTTTTTTTTTCTTCAGATGATCAGGTGTTGATCTTTACTAAAACTATGTATTACTTTGAGAGGAGGCAGATGTCACATTTATTGAATGCCACAATTATCCCTGCCCTCTCTTATATATATATATTTTTTATGTCAGACATGATGAGGTTGTCCACTTGCACAGGGTAAACACTTATTTGAATTTTTCTTTTTCAATGCATAAATTCAGAGGTTCGACATCTCAAAGGGCACAGAGAGACTGCCTCTGTAATCACTCTCCAGTGCACTCACTTGTCACTGAAGTGTGTGTTTGAGTGTGTTTGGAATTTGGTGTTGATTCATTTGCATTGCAGAAGAAATGAAAACATATTGCTTGCAGACAAAAATATGGCTCTGCTGAGAAAATATTGCTTGCAAACTTTTCTTCAGTTTTGTACACCGTACTTCCACAGTATTTATGAAGCGCAATTATATTTTTATTATTAAATCATAAATAATTATTTAGATGTACTGGATTTCAACACTCCAACGCCAACTCCACAACACACTCAACATCACTGTCAGCAATGTCCTTCAGGTTTCTGGATTCAATCTCCCAGAGCCTGTGGGAGACTTATATTGATGTAAAAAGCTTCAACATTGCACGTACTTCCTTCAGCAGCTGAAAGTTGAACATGCCACAGGAGCTTCTGATACAGTTCTACTCAGCAGGCACTGAGTCTGTGCACAGCTATAGCTGTCTCGTTTGTCTCAGCAACCAAATCAGACAAAAATAGGCTACAACAGACAGACAAGACGACTGAGAAAAAAGATTATTAGTGCTCCCCTGCCTGTCCTTGTTCACTTCCAGAGTGAGAAAACGGCAGGCAAAATCATCTCTTTCCCATCGACCGTTTTTTCCTCAGGCAATCTCTTTTACGAACATTTACAGTACCCACTAAGGTTTCTTGTCAGTATAACACATTCATTTCCTGTGAAATATGTAAATTCATTTTAGACATTTACTAACTATCTGTGTGATATCCACATTTTTTTATATCTTATTTGATATTGAAATTTCCGTTTTACTTCTATTGTACCATTATGAATATACTTATTCCTCTTAGCACACAACTCTCTGTACAAATACTAAATTATAATAATTATATAATTATATAATAATTATAATCATATAATAGAGTTTGTATTATTCTGAAAATGGGACAGTAATCAGTTATTGCAGTAATCAGTTACATTAAAATAAACTCCAGGATTAAGTTAGTAGGAGTTTAAAGTTTGATTTTGTACAATCATTTAGATATCCATCATAAAGATGAATAAAAAATTCTTTAAAATGAGGAACAATCTAGTTTACATCTAAATGTAGTCTTTGTATTCATATTGATCAATACGGTTTAAAACATTTCAGTGCACATAAATCTAACCTGAAAAAAAAAAGGAATAATAGAAATCACGTCTGTATATGAGCACGGTTGACCAATAAAACTCTTTCTGGTGCAAAACCACTCAAGCAGTAGTAAAACATTCATAGATTTTGCATTTTATGAATATATATACATAATATACATAATGAATATGTCTATAATCTACCACATTTCAAATTCTGTGAGCGTCCATATTCTATTTCAATCTATTTAACTATTTGCTCTATTCTCAAGCATTACGACAGCTGTTCACTGGCAGAGATCTGTCAGCAGCAATGAATTGCAAATGGACTGAAGAACCAGCTTTGCAATTCCATTCTGTGCCCTAAGAGGGAAGCAGAGAGTCAGAGACACCTAAAAATAAGACACAAGCAATACTGAGGGAGATAAATGAGAACAAACGTCTACATGGAGGAGCTTTTCCATCTTTATTTACTTATAATTGCTTTCACCCAGTAGGGAATATTTTTAAAATGGTGGTAAAGGGCAAGAACGTTTAAGATGTCTAATTTTCCAAGCTTTGAGCAGCAATCAGAGACGCAGGACGCGGCTGGTCTGGAAAACCTCTACCCTGTACCTGACACCCGTGGGGACTCGCGTGTATTAGAACACCCTGCGGTGTCTAATCACAGCTACCGTTTTGGCAGAGTAGACCATTTGAAGTAAAGTGTTTCTCCCTCACTCCTGACCCTTTTTTCGCCTGCTCGAACAGACAGACGGAGTTAGCTGGGGCAGCTGGAGTCGTGTTGGATTTGGTCTTTGAAGGGGAAAAATGTTGTCAGCACAGAGACATGGCACCACAGCAGCACAAAGAACCTATTCTACACGCTCTTTGTGTGTGAGAGAGATGGTGTGTATGTAAGCATGTGTGCTCCACCGCTCTGCGTCACAACACGGGCAGGAAACCGCTCTAGGCCTCTGGCACTGCGTGGTCTTTACCGAGGCGGGCCGTCTGGGACCCTCACAGCAGCCTTAATGAAACCCAATAGTGCACCCAACTAAAAATAAATTCGCCCATATGGTCTCAAACACAACAATACATATGGTGAGAAGGAGGTTTGTTTTTCTTTCTGCAGGTTTATTTGAGGTAAAATTAATAGTGCGCCCCCTGAAGGCACAATTCCATTACTACTGTCTAACTTACTTTATTAAGTACTTTCTTTGTTGTTATTATTAGCATTAAAAAGTTGCTGGAGGATGCGCATTTACCTGTATGAGAAATAACTCATAAACAAAAAAAATCTGTAGAAAAACGGAAAAGGTACTGGTAATTTTCCACTTGCAGTTTACAGACATTTCTACGGTGGCCGAGAGAGCTCAACGCGCTGCAACTTCAGAAAACACATGCAAAAAAGCACCAGCAAATCAAGAAAACATCTTCATCAGTTTGACAGCAGGTGGTGCAAATGCTCACAACGCAAACAAATAAAGAAACGCGCTGCAAATGCTCACAACACAACCAAATAAAGAATTTTATTTGCAGCGCGTTTCTTTGTTTGGTTGTGTTGTGAGCATTTGCAGTACGTTTCTTTATTTGGTTGTGCTGTGAGCATTTGCAGCGTGTGTGTTGTCAAATTGATGAAGTTGTTTTCTTAATTTGCAGGTGTTTTTTCCTATTTGCAGTGCATTTCTTTATTTGGTTTTGTTGCGAGCATTTGCAGCGTGTGTGTTGTCAAATTGATGAAGTTGTTTTCTTAATTTGCAGGTGTTTTTTTCTATATGCAGTGCATTTCTTTATTTGGTTTTGTTGTGAGCATTTGCAGCGTGTGTGTTGTCAAATTGATGAAGTTGTTTTCTTAATTTGCAGGTGTTTTTTTCTATTTGCAGTGCATTTCTTTATTTGGTTTTGTTGTGAACATTTGCAGCGCGTGTGTTGTCAAATTGATGAAGTTGTTTTCTTAATTTGCAGGTGTTTTTTCTATTTGCAGAGCGTTGAGCTCTCTCGGCCACCGTACATTTCCTTTAACCTTAAAACACATCATTCACTCAGAATACAGTTAAAACACCTGTGAAAATTCAATACGAAAAATTGCTTCATATTAACGCAGTACCTTGAGCCTTATTTTTAAGTGAGCTTTGGGATGTTGCTATCTGAACTCTTCCCTTAAATTTGTCAATCAACTACAGTAAATATAACAATTTAGTATATTACATGTAATGTTTTAGTAAGAGTTTAGAGTTTAGAGTTCCAGAAGCAGTATTGTCTTTTTCCTACTGTGGAAAACTACTTCTCACAATTTTCCTACAGTGTGCTTGCAATGACGTGAAATTAATTGTGTATAGAGTCCATCGATAATAAAAATAATGACAAATTTCATTATCGATAAATTAGGTTTGTGCGCATGGAAAATGTCCATTAGTCACTTTACAGTAAAAAACGCATTTTTTACAGAAAAAAACATCTAAAAATAGTTTAATGCAATAAAGTTACATCTGTAAATGTTAGAAATTCACACAAGCATTTATAGTGGATAAAGTTTCTTTAGAATACTAAAATGTTCTTCACATTAAGAAAAAAAAATGGTTCTTTTAAGAACTGTTGACTGAAGTGTTCTTAAATGCTTTTTCTATGGCATCGCTTCACCAAAAACACTTTTGGAATCTTTATTTTTAAGAATGTAGTGTCTTCACACCGAACAAGCATGAGGCTGTAATCACACACATGCTCGTCAGTCAGATCGAGCGTGGAATAAAGAGAGCACGATCATTCCGTCTAAAATATTTAGTGCTTCAGTGCAAAACAATCATTAGTTGTTGCATTCTATTCTAAACCTAGGCTATTATTCCCTTTCCATACTGACCGTTTTAGGAATTCTAGGGCTTGCAGTGGCACCTGAGCTGCGCGTGCGTGTGTGTGTTGGGGTTGTCGATCCACCTGGCGCAGGTATTTGCTGTGTGTCTGCCAAGAGACACTTAAAGTGCAGTCGTTCAGTCTAGCACAAACACGCTCGTCTAGGCGCTCATCATACATGGACAACTGCCTGCCACAGAAAAGAATGGGGGATGGATGAGGTTGTTGAGTGGGCGTTGGATTTTCTGGTTATCATCCTTTACGACACTCCCTTTGAAAAAGATGACATAAAAATGGCTGTCTATCACAATCGACAGAAGTTAACCTTGGATGCTAATTCACAAAAGCAAATCTCACACTCATTGCCAAGCATCTGTAGGAGTAGAGTAATTATAGTAGTCTGCTGCAAATTTCACATTTCCTTGCCAGCAGAATTTTCTCTACAGAAGTTTTTTGAGTCGTGAAATTAAACAGCGCTCTAAAAGATGTGACAAATCAGCTGGACACGTACCGAGGCCAGATTTAACAGTGAATGGTGAACAGATTTACTATGGCAGTGGATTTCCTCTCAAAGCTGGAGAGATGTGCTCCAGTAAACCCTTCCATTCAGCTTAAACTGTGCCTGACTGCCTTTGCAGAACACCACCACCACCATCTCCAGTAAAAACAAACATGGCTTTGGAATACGGGTAGTGCGTGGAAACAAACACTCTGCTATGGGTACAGCCCAGGTAGCAAAATTTCGTGAAGCTTTATTCTGTGCTCAGAGTCACTAAGATGACACCAGAGACCATTTATAAAAGAACAGAGGCATAAACATAAGAGAAGACGGCAAATAAATAATACCACTAAATTACCTTGTTGAGATGACAAATAGCACTGCAGCGCTTCAGCCATTATTTTTGATAATATAATAATTACTCCAGATTTCCATCTGGGTCTACTAAGAACAACAGCACGCACCTGTTTTTGTGGACTTAAATTTATGCTCATCTCAAAGAATTTACTACTTGTCAGAGAAAAATGAGATGCAAAATGATTTTTTAAATTAATTTTGGACATTTTATATTGAAAAATCTACATAGACATACACTGTAAACTGAGAAAGCTTTAAATTAATAAAGACTAAAGGCTTCTTGATTGAAACAAAGGCAAATATAAAACACATAAAAAATATATATTAATTTTCATAAAGTTTAATCATTTTCATCTGTTATTTTTATTGTATGAAACCAAGAGGGGAAAAAAGCATTCAGCCGTTTTTTGTTTTTGTTTTTGTTTTGTGATTATATCAAATAATTATATTTGAAAAACAATCCAACAAACAGCATTTTCTTAAATTAGGTTTTAGTTATAGTTTTAGTTATTAGAAAAGAGAAGAGCTCTGCAGATTGGTCGTCTTTATTTTTCAATAATAAACAGATGCTTTGAGGATTCCTTTTTTATATATATCCTCTTCCAATAAATCAAATTAATATAATTTACATTTCAAAAACAGGCCAAATATATTTTCAAAACAGCTTCTCTTGCAGGAGCAGGATAGAATAAAAGCAACTTTTGTACAGTTATGAGTCATTAAACACAGAGAAGCAATAAATTCAGCAAACTCAAATCGAGGTTAAGCCAACAAAAGAAATGTTACCTGTTTGCTCGATGAAAGTACCTTCTAAAATTGCTGTTGACATTTCAAGGCTCATTTAAATTATATATTTTGATAAGAGTAAGATCCACAGTTTTGCAGAACATAAACATTTCTAAAGAACTGACTGAATAAAAAATGAATTAATGAAAAAACAATAATAATCTAAAAACAAATAATTCTATGATTTATAATAGAATTTCAGACAATATAGCCATTAAAAAAATAAATTATATATATATATATATATATATATATATATATATATATATGTATATATATATATATATATATATATATATATATATATATATATATATATATTCTATTTATTTGCCTGCAAAAGCTTTTTACATCTTATTATATAAAGCCAATTTTTTGCTAGAATAAGGATTAAAATATTTTGATTTGTTTACACACTTTTAATTCATTTCATATGGCTCCGTATTGTTATTATTAGCTCTTACAGTATGCATATGGATATTAGCGGTCGTTCATTAAATGTTTTTTTTTTTTAGATTTTTGTACATGCCAAGCACCCAGTAGCCAGTAGTGAGGGGGAGGAAGTCAGGTGCCTAAACTGCAGAACAGAGACAGCTGCCTGACATGCACATAAAACCTATTTATTCAACCAGTGCATATCCTCCTAATTATTCTAGTAAGTCTTAAGCAGACTATTTAAAGGTGCCACAGCAGCTGACATTTAACAGCCTCCAACTGTTTCACATGCTAAGGACAATAGGTTTTAAATGCGGGGAATGATTAATAATGTTTGTCAGGCAGACTTAAGAAAGGGAAGTCTCATATCGCTGAAAACAACACTCCTCTTCACATCAATAACGACCGCTGCCTGAGCTCTCGCACACGCACAGACACATTTTCATGTAATCGAGTTTCTTATGGCAGTGGAGATCAAATTCATGTATAACTTCATATAAGGATTCGTATTTTGCACGGCCTCCTCCTGAGCCCAGCTTGGTGAAATCAGAGCTACTGCTGCTTCTTGCTTTTGCATGATAATCTAGAGATTGTTGCTTTTATGCATTTGCTGGTTGAATTCATGCTTTGGAATGGAGGGGAGTCATACTTCATGGATCATTGTTTGTTCCTTCCTGTGTGAGTCATTGTTCAGAATTATTGTACTTCACTGCGGAGCCTCATTATGAGCTGCGTGACTTGTGCCCTCTGGATTAAGTGAATCACAATGATTTTTGCCCAGTTGATGCATTATTTATTTTCCCACCAAGCATTCAATTTTTATTTGTATGGAACTGAATGAATTGCACTTTAGGCATCATACACAAGCAAAGGTTTTCATATACAAAGGCATGGTAGAAATGCCCTATTCACAGTCATTATGATTCATTTATTGCGTTCTGTTATGCTGGCCCTCATGAGGTGAGATGACCCCCCCCCCCCAACAATTATATATATTATGACTGAAGCCTCCTGGGACCTTTTTTAATATTCAGTCTTTTGTGGTTTATAGTTAAAAGAAGAGAAATACACTTTAAAAACTGATTTTTTTGAAGTTGTAAATAAAACAAAGATTATTAGAGTATATTCAAGAAAACAATACAGTGTAAAATGCTTTTTCAAAGTTATAAATCAAACGATTACTGAAGTATATTTTACAAAAAAAAAACTATTTCAGACTTTTAAATTCAAATTTTCATGTTTAATTCATTGTTACTTACTGTCTTTTGTAATGAATGTGAAATTTGCTAGCAATTTTTTTTTTTCTGCACCATCGCTTCAGTGTATTTCAGTCTTTCTACTTCAAAATTTCACATTAAGTCAGTATGTTTTGTTGTAATTATTTGTGCAATTTCTGTCCTAAACTTTTTTCAGTGTATGAAATGCATAAAATATGAAGTACCTTTTAAAAAGTTGTGCTGTGCTTCAAAAAAAAAAAAAACACCTGAATGCCTTGCTTTCTATACTGCTCTGATAGTTTCATCACTCATGCAGCTGCACACATTGTTCAATATATAATCATTTCAGCTTCACAGCTGCACACTATATTCTTACACACATTCTACATATTTGTTTAGGCAGAGTGCGCCTGCAGATGAAAACCTATTTATAAATAAATTAAAAAAGAAATCCATACTGCAATATTTTGGCCCAAAGCTCCTTCATAAATAATTAGTTCTCCTTTGAAACTTCACATTAGAATAAAAAAGCATGGGAGAATAGAGACGTGCTCACTTAAGGAGGAGTATTCTTGTTACCCAGTGACTCATTCACCTTGAATGGGAACATACTTCACATCTGAGTCACTGAGGTTACACCCCTTGACAAGTCATCAAGATTGCACCCTCGGCAACAGTAACTCAACCAGTTTCTCTGCAGCAGTTTTATGCTGCTGCCACTACGATTTCCACACCCAAACTATCTTTTTCTCTAGAACCTATTTTCTCAGGGAATAAAACAACATTTAGAAAATGAAACGTCAAATCCTGTTAGTTCTGTACACAAAGAAAACTGGTTCGAGCTAAAAGTAGTTTCAACTCACTGGCTGCGGTTGCACACAAGCACACTTTTTCAAGAACGAACGTCATCTAATACAATGCATCCTCTTGATGCTCTAAGATGAAGGGCTATTCTGCAGAAAACAGCAAGATTTTGAGGGGAAATGGACGTGAGAGAAAATAGCACTCATCATCCTTGTACCTTAGCGAGAGATTCAGCGATATGAATCACCAGAAAAATGCATCTGAAAACACCCTCTCTTCTTCCCTTAGACAGGGCGCTGATCCCACTGATAATGCTTTTAGTCCGGGTGTAGTAAATGCACTTGCCCAGGCATACATTATGTATATAATGTCAAGCCTAATTTTTATGTGCTCTAAAAGAGGAGTCATTAAAAGAAAGATGATGCCTTTTAATCCAATCACTGATGGATAAATTAAGTTTCATAAGACCTGATGATATAAATAATCAGTTAATTGTTTGCGATTAGATGTCTGTGAAGACTTCGCAGGTGCTGAGTTACATGGCTTTGTAGGAATAGACAGATATTTAGAGGGAAGGGTCACAATGGTTGACTAATAACCTAGTTGTGAAATACTGCAGACAGTTAGTCTCTCAGGATATATATTATATATGCAGCTATTTATTTCTGAAGGATCATGTGACACTGAAGACTGGAATAATAGCTGCTGAAATATGTATATATATATGTATATATATATATATATATATATATATATATATATATAGTGTGTGTGTGTGTGTGTGTGTGTGAGAGAGTGTGTGTGTGTGTGTGTGTGTTTTTGAAGGAAAAAAGATGTAGTCAAACACTCGAAAGTATTTTTACTATATTTGTGTATTTATAATGCTATGTATACAGTTTTGCTTTCCCTGTTTAGTAAAGAAATGCAAACAGCATTTGATTGTAATGATTCTCAGAAACCTGTAACAATGACGAGTAAAAAAATTAACAACAAAGGGTAAAAAATAAATATCACATGGTTTTCATCCTTGTTCTAATTTAAACTTTCCACAAACAGAAGAATACATATCTAAATCTAAATCGGAATGAACAGTGCATCTAAACATGTGATTCAACATCACTTTAGCATCACGTTGATAAAAAAAAAAAACTATTCCCAAAGCATTACATTTCATGCTCTAAACAAAGTCCTTTTTATACAAATACAAACTTTTGTCAATAAACACCCATAAAATCTGGGAAACTAAAACTATTTTTCTCCAGAGAAACATTCATCCGGTCAGTGACTAATATCAAAGGTTCTCAGAGCGGGAAGCCATGCTTGCAACATGATGCAGCGTCGCCTTGATCATCCCCTGCCTTCAAGTATCCCATAATGACTGAAAGGGCTGGGAATGGGAATGCTAAACTTGGTTGTGTCTATAAACCCTAAAAGGTACAGCGGGTTGTTCACTTCATTCTCCGTTCAATTGGACATTAAAAAAACTAAACTTACACCAGTCTGGTTCAAACATGCAGTATGATGGCTTTTCCAGCCCTGCCTGGCATCCCAGTCTCATTGCCGTCTAGAGAGTTGTGCGGGGAAATGGCCAAGTGATGAAGAAACTATGGGTGCTGATGGCGCCTGACAAATGAGTTGATTTCATTTTGTTAATCGCACTTCTGATTACATAGCAAAATCGTAAAGAGTTCAGAAATCTGTACACTGGTCAACTGATTATTTAACGTTCACGGGCATTCATACAACAGGATTTACAGCTGTCATAAATCTGAGTGGAATAATATGACATTTTCATAGTTTTAATAACATGTGACTTCTAAACTGATTTACATTCACTAGCATTGATTTACTATATGGAGAGGGAAATAATAGACAAAATAAAGACAAAAAAACTTGCTGTCCATGAAGTGGGGGTTGCCTGTTGAAACAATGTAGCTCTTTGTGATATTTTTACATTTTGAAATCACAAGCTTATGATTCATCAGGACTGGGTAACCCATACCAAAGCTGAACCTAATTTATTCCACATAGGCCAGAGAGAAGTGCAGGAAGAGAAAAAGCAAGAGAGAGAGAGAGAGAGAGAGAGAGAGAGAGAGAGAGAGAGAGAGAGAGAGAGAGAGAGAGAGAGAGACAGAGACATGAGTGTTGCCAAAGCCTAATATTGAGGGCTGATTCCAACTTTCCTCTCTTCCTTGCACGCACTGACACACAGTTATTCCCTAATGTTCTGGGAACAATTACCGTTTCCGAGGTTTAAATGGGGACAGAATGTCCCCATATGCGTCAGTGACACCTGTTTGAAGTGGTTACCACAAGCATACAGCAGTACTGGGCCAAAACAAAACAAAACAAAACAAAACAAAACAAAACAAAACAAAACAAAACAAAACAAAACAAAACAAAACAAAACAAAAAACGTTACTTTAAACGATTAATATTTTAATATTTCATTATTATTATTATTAAATAAAATAAAATATAATAAAATAAAAAAATTATAAAATTAAAAATATTAAATATTAAATAAAATTAATTAATACAATTATATTTTATAAATGTTTTATTTAATTTTAGAAAATAATAAAATGTAATGAATAAATAAACAAAATATAAATAAAATCAAATAAAAGCCAGTACAGATTAAAAAACCTCAGACATTATCCTATTCTAAAGAATCTGCGATTCAGTATGGTATATATGATTTCTACCATCACAAAAAAAAAAAAAAAAAAAAAAAATCATCATGCTATGTGTTTCTGCGCAAAACAAGAATGCAATTGCAAGGGGAGTCTGGAGAGGCTCTAGTGAACTTACAGTAATGATCACTGGCATAGAAAGTAGCATCACGTTCTGGTTTCTGTTAGCTCGCAATATTGTATGAGGGAGTGTTTATTGATGCACATAAAAACAACAACAACAAAAAAAAAAAACAGTACCCTGCATCTCCACAGCTGGCATCCACCTTGGATCCCCAATTAGGAGTAAATGAATGAGCCGCCTGAGTGCAGTGGCTGCCAGGATTGCATGGTAATGATGACAGTGATCCATCCCAGAAAAATCAGCTTACTAGACCACTGTATACCACCAGCCTGAGGGTAATAAAAAAAAAGGCACCAAAAAAGAAACAGTGCCAAAGAAAAAAAAATTCTTTAGTTAATAGTTATTATAATAATATATTTTGATTATATTTTGTTTAATTATAGATTTTAATGTTAATATTTATATTTATATTATTTTTATATGAATGTCTCTTTGCTACTTTAATCTCGAAACTGAAACTTCTCCTTAAATCATTTAATGGTTTGTGAAGAAAGAAAACGAATACCTGATGTCCATCTGCAATGGATCTTTTTCTTATAATTGTTTTCTTAGATGATCAAAGATTAATGATCATGTTCTAGAACAACAAAAGCTTCTTAGAGGAGAGCAGTGGCTGGAAAAGCCGAGCTCGATAAATCCAGCTCTCAGCAAAAGGGCAAATGAGGCTATCATTCACCTGAAACAGGCTCTCTTGTTTTTTTTGTTTTTTTTTGCTATCTATCATCACATCCACCCCCAGCGCCCCAACCCGGGAACACTCGGGAACCACCCCTGAATTCAACCGTGAGCGCAGATGCATCAAGGCTACTGTGTGCACTCCCCTCTGCCCATAACCCACCAGTCTCTATCCTAACTCTATTTCCACTCTCTAGTGGGAGCTACAGTCAGATACTGACCTGTTTCCAAACCACAAAATGACTCATATGGAAATCAGAGGACATTAACCCAAATGAAGTGAAGGGAGGAGGGAATCAGAAAGACTTAAGCAGCCTAAAATAATAAACCATGCACCGTTGTCAAATGTGCATGGTGGTCTGACTGAACTTGTCTTTTTAATGTTGTTTTTTCCCATTGCTTAAAGACATAGTTCACCCAGAAATTCTAATACTGTCAGTATTTACTTACTTTCATGTCGGCCCAAAGCCTGTATGACTTTTCCTCTTTTGTGGAACACAAAAGGTGAATTTTTGAAGAATATCCATGCCACTCTTTTCAACATAATGAAAGTGAATGCAAATAGACACGGTCAAGCTTCAAAGGTGCACGCTAAACCTCTATTAAAGTTACATTAAAGTAGTACATTTTACTTATGTGTATTTCAAACATATGGTAATTTGAGTGAAAAACAATGGAAAACTGCTCATGTATAGATCATTTTTGTGTTGCTTTTGTGCCTTTTTTGAAGCTTGACATCACCAGACCTCATTTATTTTTATTATATTGAAAAGAGAGGATATTCTTCCAAATACATTTTCAGTTGATTCATATTAAAAAAAAAGTATTTATAATAATTTTCTATTCTAATTTCTTTCTTTCTTTCTTTCTTTCTTTCTTTCTTTCTTTCTTTCTTTCTTTCTTTCTTTCTTTCTTTCTCTTCTGTTTGGTATAGTGATGTGGGATTTAGTTGCTACTAACAATGAGTCATTTCAAAATAAACCTAAAGACTGTCATTCAAAATAAAATAAAATAAAATAAAATAAAATAAAATAAAATAAAATAAAATAAAATAAAATAAAATAAATATTTATAACAAATACTATAGTTATAATTTAGTGGTATATATATATATATATATATATATATATATATATATATATATATATATATATACACAGACACACACACACACACACACACACACTAAAAAAAATGTAAAAAAAGTAACTATATTAATATCAAGGAATTTTCTGTATTTATTTATTTATTTATTTCACAGGTTGAATTATAAACTTCACTGCATTTTGTTTTAGGGTACAGAAATGTCTGTAAATTTAGTGGATAAAGTCCAAAGCGGGACCAAAATAATTAATTAATCACCATGTGTTACAACAAATTTACTTTTAATTAAAAAAAAAATTACTTCTAACTGACCAAATTTACTTTTAATTAATCATTTTAATTGACCTTTTTCAAAATAGTCAAAAATACAGATATCACTTTGTGTAAAATTATCAGAACCATATTATTTAATAAATATATACCATTTAATCATATATAATATAACATCAGATTAAAAGATATGCAGGTTTTGCATTCCTCAGACTAACAGGCCCCTCTGTGGCGCAAAGGGCATGGCAGATTTTTTGTGAATGACAGTCTTTAGGTTTATTTTGAAATGACTCATTGTTATTAGCAACTATCAAAACCCCACATTGCTAAACATCCAAACAGGAAATGGAGGAACCACATCACCCTCCATGTGAGCTAAATCCATAGTCTCAATCACTACCCTCTCCATCACTCACAATGCATAGGATGTGAAAACTAATGAGGTCATTTCCAGAGCTGTGGACAGAGGTGTGGAGAGCCGGTCTAAGGCCTGAACACAACACACCAGACGTTTTCAACACCAGTCAGGCAGCCATTATTACAAAAGAAAGAGAGGAAAACAGACAGGCACTGAAAATGGAGCTGTTTTCACACTTAGGTCCTACAGCTACATTAGTCCTTCAGCACATCGCTACAAGGGTGAGAGAGAGAGAACCCAAACACAACTGAAACATAACAGCAAGGGCACCAGGATGCTGTCAAAACAAATGTTATTACTAAATGTTAAAGAGTGAAATTATAATTATTTTATTTAGTTCAATCTAACAAATGCTTTTCAAATGCAGTTTTAAATGTGGAAGCCATTATGTAAAACAGTGGGAAGGGAGTGATTTAAAAAATTGTAGTGAACACTTGTTACCTAACTGGGATAGTTCACCCAGAAATAAAAATTGTCATCATTTGCACCTTGATGGTGTTCCAAACCTGCATAACTTACTTTCTTTTTAATCAAAGACAAAAAGAGAGATTAAATTAAACTTTTTTACACAATTAAATTAAGCCTTTTCAACAAAAATAATTAGTTTGAACAGATTTGTTCTAATTGGTGTTCTAACTTAAATACATTTAGTTATGCAATGAAAATGAGAATGAGAATGAGCCAGGGGGATTTGAATCGCCCCCACGCACACGCACACACACACACACTAAACTCTGCTGATGAAGTCTCTCTAATTTAATAACTTAAAAAAAGCACAGTTAAAACATTAACCACAATATTTTGCTACATATTACCATTACAGTTTCAATGCATTCATACAATTGTAGGATTTCTACCAAAATAGCATTATTTTGTCTTTGTTTTTGGATATAACAAGTCATGTTACATCATTTCATATCGAGATTTCACAATCTGTGTCATTCAATAGCATCTTTACAGAAAATCATTTATTATGCATGTCTTAAGCCTTAAAGCCCCAACAGGAAATAAAGAAATTGCCATATCTTACTTTAGAGTACTTAGTTAAATAAACTATGTAAATGGACAATGTTAGATTAAAAATTACGCTCAAACCATTTCCAACATGTCTGGATCTGATTTTTTTTTTTTTCACAACCAGTTAGGATAAGCAAAAATTATTCTTGTAGTCTCATATAAATGGAGTATAAATGTTAATGAACTGTGTTACATTATCTCAACGTAATTCATTGGTTTGGGTAAAGACATGGATTGGACAACCTAGGCTCATTGGAAATACGTGCCTCTACATATATTTCTGCAAAACTGAAAAAACGTACCTATAAGTACGATTCACTGCAGTTTCCAGTTGAAATCAACACTAGTGACAGTAAAAATCAGACAACTTTTATAACTTTTCACACAAAGTATGATTTACAGGTACTTAATAAAGGCTAATTTTGCAGAATGTTATGCTATGACTTAAAAACAATTTTAACACCCTGCACGATTTGAAAACTAATACTTTTGATCGTTGTCGTCACATATACTGCATAATATGCATGACTTTTCTAACCCAGTAAGGGTGAACGTGATTTCACCAAGTACAACATGTTCCTGGATCAACATCCTTGTTGATCCTGGAACAACATTTCAATCAACCAATCAGAATTAAGTGATAACTTTTCAGGAAATATCAGTTTTAGGCTTACGATCAGGGTTAGGTGCTTCTACACCCTTGTTAATCAGCTATCATTTCCCTCTGATTTTAGGAAAAAAATATGGGTAGGGTTAAGTTTAGGGGTAGGGATTGGGTTAAGTCTATATTTTTGGAAAGTAATGTTGATCCAGGATCAACAAAAGATGTTGATCCAGGAACATGTCTTACTTGGCAAAATCACAGCGACCGTAAAACTACGGTTCGACAAAACAGCTCAAATTCGCACGAGAAAGTTAAAATAGCACAGATGCATCAGCGAATGTATTTTTATATTACTTTCGCATTTGTTAACACTATCGGATACGCTTAGGGTTGGTTTTGGTGTAGGGGATATTTCCAACATGATAGAACATTAATCTTTAGCAACACTCACCAGATATTTGAATTCTAAACGGCCGCAATACGTACCTCAAGCAGCATAATAAAAACACAGCAATACATGCCTGTACCAACGTAATAAAAACGTGCCATGGTCACGTATTAAACGTGTGTTTTAGCGCCACTCTCTGGACATTTCACTTTGAAACTGCCGCGAAATGTGCAGTAAGGGACATAATTACGGTGTTGCAGAAATGTATGTAGAGGCACGTATTTCCAGTGAGCCTGGGTGGATTGGATAAGACGTGACCAAAAGCAATGAGTAGTTTAAAATCTTTAAATCCTAATAATTAAATAATTAAAAAAATAAATAAATACAAAAATAAACAAATTAAATTGGCACTGAACTTGACAGTCAGTGATCACAATGTGTTTTCATTATATGGAAAATATGAGCATGTTGACTCCCTATGTGTTCCATGGGAAAATACAAGTTTCACTCAATATAAGGGAGGGTAAATGTTGACAGGATTGTCAGTTTAAAGAAAATGAGCTGCGGAAGGATTTAGACATGTGAATGGGTGAGAAATAGGTGGAAATTTCAGCAACAGCATTATAGACAAACAGTTTTAATGCAATTAATCCTTAATTTAAAAGGGCATGAAACATCTGTGTAGTCATTGATATTAATTAAAAAGATTTTTTTTGTTGTTAATTTTTAGTGGAAATGGTCTTAAAAGTAAATTAACTGGTTATTTATTCATGTTTAGTTTACATTAAATAACTTCAACAATAACAATAACAAGCCGAAGGAAGAGAGAGAGAGAGAGAGAGAGAGAGAGAGAGAGAGAGAGAGAGAGAGAGAGAGAGAGAGAGAGAGAGAGAGAGAGAGAGTTTACATTAAATAACTTCTTCAGTTAGAACCATTTAATTAATTTTAAAAGTTACTTTGCAAGTTACCATTTAATTTATAGGACAAGTTATTTTAAATATTAAAAAAAAACAAAAAAAAAACAACAACAACATTTACTGTAAATCATTTTCTTTGGCATCATTTACTCACTCTCATGTTGTGCCAAACCTGTATGACTTTATTTCTTCTGTGGAACATAAAACAATATGCTCAGTATGATTCACAATATCGAATCGCAATCTACATAATTTTTATTATTATTTTTTGAAGCAATGACCTTCCTTATAACACATAAATGATAGCCTCATGTAAAGGCAGGCAGCTCAACAAATGCTTTCCACTTTATGTAACTGGCATCTGAAAAGTGTTCTCAGTGCTCCTTAAAATACATCAGAGCTCCTCTGGAGAGGACAAATGAGGTAAAGACCAAGAGTGGATCCTAGACTCACTATCGACCATCTGGTGATTATCAGTGCACGAGAACAAGAGAGAGAGAGAGAGAGAGAGAGAGAGAGAGAGAGAGAGAGAGAGAGAGAGAGAGAGAGAGAGAGAGAGAGGCCTGTTAACAGTAAGCTCCAGCTGTCTGTCTCACCCAAGCCAGACTGAGAAGTCTCATGGTGGTGCAAGTGTGGGAAAGAGACACGGCCCCAACCTCAGGCCAGTTCTTGGGTTTGTGTTCAGAGGAGAGGAGATTACAATGGCTGGCTTTACAACTGGTTCCCGTGTACACGGCTAGCCACGAAAAAAGTGCCTCAGGGCAGTGACTCATGGCATAAGCTTCCCTTCGCTTTTGCGACAGAACGAAAGGCGGAAATTGGATCCAGATGCTGCAAGATAGCCAGAAAACATGGTTTGATGGCACTCATGTTGACTGTTCCCCCATCAGGGTCTGACCCAGACAAATCCATTTGTATTGAATTTCGAAGTGTCAACCTGAGATTATTTGATTAGCTTAAGGAGTCCTGAAAAACCTACTTGAACATCAACAAATTAAAAACACAAACAAAAAACACTCAGTGCTGAAATAAATATGCAAATAATTACCTCCTTTTACAATTGCTGAAAAAGAACTGTGAGAACAAGAAAAGCAATCTATATCCTTGTGCTATGAAAGCCAATCAGCACTGTTACTTAAATACCAACCTACTCAATGCAACAACCACATTCAGTGGGGTTCAAAAGTTCACAATGAAAATCTTCGAAATCTAATTTAAACCTGGAAATAACCAGAACGTTTTTGGATTTTTAGATATGTCAGTAAAATATGAATAAAAGATATTCTGCACTATTTCCTGTTTACTAAGCAAATAAACAACATTGACCATGAATTTCTTTGTATAAAAGGTCGAGTTTCTTTCCACTGATGGAAGATACTCTTTGGATTATCTCAAATCATGTTGGATTGCATGATAATTAGGTTTTACTCTGGTGATAATTAGGTTTTATGCTGCTGTTGCTAAGGCTAAAGAGGAAAAACATAAAATACTGTAGTAAGGTATTCTGAAATTTATATTGATTTTTTAATTCCGTAAAAAAAAAAAAAAAAAAAAAAAAAAATCATGCTGATAAAACAAGCATCAAACATAAATTGTTTTAAATTATAAAAATGCTCAAAATAAACATTTCACTAATTAAATTAGACTTTTGAACACCATTGTATATATATATATATATACATATATATATATATATATATATATATATATATATATATATATATATATATATATATATATATATATATATATATGTATATATGTATATACATATATATATATATATGTATATACATATATATATATATATATATATTATAATTCAGACATATGTGACAGAAACAAGCAAGAAAATGCATGAAAAAAAGTAGGTCATGAAAAATCATGTCATCATGTAAAATGTTGAGAACACAAGGTGTTCTCGTATTAAGATTAAAGGCATATTTCATCAAGCGGCTCTCTAATACTACAGCTATGTGACATGCCCTCACTGGTAAAACACAGCAAATGCATGTTAGAATTGAAAAGGACAGCATGGCTCTCCAGCGAAACAAATAACAATTTCAACAATTTAGGCAAAATAAAACATTGAACATCTGCAGCCAATAAGAACAAAGTTAACGGAGATGCTTTTGTTATTGCATTTAAGCATGTTCTCTACTGTTTAGCACAAAATGAGGTTTTGCTGCGTTGAAGTAAATTCTATCTAAATTTCATTTTGCCCAAAGATTTCTCAAAGAACAGCAAAATTAACAAGTGACAAAATGACACTCATCACAGTTCATTAAATTACAATATTTAAATGTACATTGTCATAATCTGGGGAAAATTAAAGTTAAGTCATCATGAAAATGTTTACATTTAATAAATATTATAAACATTATAATTCATAAACCAAGTACATATTTAATTCTATTTCTTTTTGATGATTTAATTAATTTCATTATTAACTGCAAATGTAAAAGCACTTTTGAAAAGAAAACAATTCATAAATATAGCTACTTAAATATAATCGGTACAAAAAGACAATGATTCTAGGTTTTGTATATAATAAATAACAGTTTTATTTTTATGTACTTGAACATGCTCATACAGGAAGACTGCCTGATAAACATTAATTATATTAACAAACAGATTTAATCATTTCATTTGTAAATTGAGGTTTAGCAGGAATATTTGTCATGCATGCACACCTTATTTTTCTTGTGATATTATCAGTAGCACACGTGGTTGTTTTAATTTACACTCTTGCGTGTTCAGGGGACTAAAGAAGATGCATTACAAATAAAGTGTGCTCTAACTTTCTCTGCCTTTTGCCCTGAAATTAGAACCAGTGGATCTTGTCAGATGTTCCTCTGGAGATCAGAGTTAAACTGATTATGAGCATTGAAATATGATTTAATCTAAATGAAAACAAACAGGTCTGGTCACAATATTAGGCTGACTAGTTTCAGACTGTAGCATTCTTATTCTTCTTATTCTTATATGTCCTGCAACGTGTCATATTTAAAAGAGAAGCATAAAAATATGATAAATAAGAAAGAGTAAAATGAAATAATTATAAATGAACAAATTTAAAATTGAAAAGAAAACAAAATAGAATTAACCTTTTCTCTTCAATGTTTTTTAAAAGAACTTCTTTAGCTCTGCAATGTTTTTTTTTTTTTTTTTTTTTGGTTCAAGCCACTGCATGTGTTTTAGTCCTCAAGTTTCAGGTCACAGTGATTAGAGGACTGAAGACACAGGGTGCTGAGAAAAGCAGATGAGTCTATCTGCCGCTTTCCCAATCAGCCACAAATATGCACAACAAAATGCCAGAGTATCTCATTCTTCACGTCTTATGGTTTTAATTATGATGCACACTTTTCTGGGTGTAACTATGAGCAGAGGCATGCATGTGTTAAGGTGGTTAAACCCTTTAGGTCAATGGCCCAAATACGTTTCAGCAGTTGCATGTATTATATTAATATAATCGCAATCAATATGACACAATAACACAAACAGAGTTAAAGTGAGTGCCAGACAATGTGAAGAGAAGCTACACTAGATTAAAGATTCTTTATTAGCATTGATATTTCCACAAAGAACCTTTAACATCCATGGAACATTTTTATTGCATAAAAGGTTCCTTATAGAATTCTAAAACAAAATGGTTATTGCGTGATTCATTACTCTCCTCCCATAAATTTTGCGTCTGAAAGGAAAACTCCTACAAATGCATATTCAAGCAAAGGTCAGATGCAAAAATAACTGTGTCCACAACTTTTATGCTAATTCTTCACTACGCGTCTTTAGTAAATCCTGACAGTAGCTACTATTTTAATGGCAAAAGATGGTTTGCGCTGGCGCAAGCTGTTAGTTAATCTGGCCTGAAATCATTGGAATCACTTTCAGAGAATTTTTTTTTTTTTCAGCTGATGATCGATAAAAACACTGACAGCCAATCAGTATCCATTCTGCTTTTAAGCGCTCAAACAGTGTGCTTATAATGAACAGAACATTACCGTCCATTAGTGTGGATGCTAAAATAGTTATCGTTCTAGGTGTGAACGGGCTTTAGGAACTGTTCACTAAAAGGTTCTTTAGGGAATACAAAATAGTTCTTCTATGGCATCGACGTGAAAACACCCTTTTTTAACATACACTAGCACACGTCTTGTTGCTCTGTAAGTCACTTCCTCTGGAGGTTGTCTTTGATTCACTACTACAGCATAGTATATTAAATTACAATGCAGGCATTTTATCAACTAGACAAGACCAAATGGTTCACTGCTGCTGACCTTTGCTGGAGTTCATTTGACTTGGCTTTTTTTTCTTTAGCAGCTTGACATGTACTGTTTGCACGTTTCCAAAGCAGTTTTTCTTCTCCCACTGAATGAAAGAAACACCAGCCACTGAACAGATAAAGAGACTAACATTGGGTGTGTCCAAATCCATCTGAACCTACATTTCATTGTCAGACTGTCAGAACTTGCCAGAGATAGCAACGTACATGCCTATTATATGAAGTCGTAAAGTCAGATCTTGTTAAATGAATGAATAAAATCCCTTAATGGATGCCTCTAGGTGCTAGTTTTGCATGTACAAGGGCAAAACTGCTCTATAATGTGGGTCGATTTATTCACTAATGCAGGTGTGGTGATAGGCAAGCTTTAGGTAATAGTTAACCTATTTCCAACTGACAAATAGGAAGAATTAATCACTCTTCATTAGCTATACAATGATGACTGGTCATCAGGACTCATAAAGCAACAAAGTCACCATTTAAAAAATATATTGCACTGCACACGGTTAAATAAGACAAAGGTTGCAATACAACGTTCGGAGTGTATAAACGGCGGGTGCACATATGAATGGGATGTAGCATAATCACTTGCTTCTAGGCCAGAGTGATTAGTTAATTGCCATGCAGTCTGCTAAATAAAACTACAGAGCGCACATGCAGTCTCTCCCTGACATAATCAGTCAGGCCCCCGGATAAGTGCTTCCAGACGCCATTCCTACTTTACAGTTCCCTTCAAAACAAAACCCCCTTGTTCCCAACTGTAATACATCAATGAGCTGAATTGTCAATCAGTGATTAATGAAAGGTAATGTATAAATAGTTTGCTTGCATGTTATATGCATGTTGCATGAATTATATGTTTCAAAATGTTGTGTATCGTAACAGGAACAAAAAACCGAAGAGCCACATTGGATGAAATGGCGAGCAGATTTCAACATGAATGATTCTTAATTGGTGCAAACAAACCCGTCGCTGTGGGAAGCCGATGTAGGCGGCAAGGCGAAGACATGCTTTATTTGGACCAAGCAGCAACCAAACAAAATATTTGATTTTGGCTTTCTAGCCAGCTGGCAGATTACTTCAGAGCAAAACCCAATGTCCCTTATTAAGTGGCACACATGACCACATTGGCCTTATTTTCTTTCGCTGCAGCTAAGGCCTAAAGTCACCTGGTATTCAGAGACTTCAAAGCAAATATCAGAATATTATTTCCCTCAGATTCATTTTAAATTGAGAACAGGATCAATTTTGATTTGTGTAGTCAACAGATCTACAGAGACTGAGAGGAACAGGGGTAATTCAGTGACCAAGGCACCATTTTGAAAGTAGTAGGATTGAAAATTACACATTTGGGTTTGTTTTTTGTTTTTTTTACAAAAGAAAAAAAAATTATAAATATTGCCAAATAATATTAAAAAAATTATTTGTGTTTTCTGCCACAGAATAAAATAAAATTAAACATTAATTAAAAAAAAATTAAAAGTTTATATATCACAATTCTGACTTTTTGACTGATATAAATTAAAGAATTGATACATGAACTCAGAATTGCAAGATACATTACATTTATGCATTTAGCAGACGCTTTTATCTAAAGCGACTTACATTGCATTCAAGTTACAGTTTTTACATTTTTTTTTATTAGCTCTTGCTTTCCCTGGGAATCGAACCCATGATCTTGGCATTGCTAGTGCCATGCTCTACTATTTGAGCTACAGGAAAGATACAAATCCAGAATTCACAAAAAGTCATAATTGTAAAATGTAAACTCATAATTCAGAGAAAAAAGTCAGAATTGTAAAATGCAAACTCAGAATTAAGAAACAAAAAGTAATTAATGTGAAATATAAACTCTCATAACTGCAAGAAAAAAAAGTCTGAAGTGTAAGACAAAAACTCTGAATTGTGAGGAACAAAGTCTGAACTGCAAGATTTAAAAAATATATATATATATTCTGGGGCAAAAACAGGCTTTCGTATTGGAGCTATAAAAAGAAATAAAAATGAATTTAATCAAAATATTTTTTATATTTAATTTTTTATAAATTATTTAAAAATGTCTTGCAAAAGTTCACGATCATGTTACTGATTTGATCTCAAGAACGTTTGGAGCTTCAATGGAAGCAAGAACATCCGAGCTTTTGTGCAAAGGAATTAACATGGACAATTTGCTTACATTTGGTTAGTGAAGTAGTGCTCTGCTAAATTTGCCTTGTTCATAGACCATGTCCTGGATTCCCTTATACTCCAAAATTAGGCAACACACATAAACACACATTCACAAACCAAAATAATTACGTTTCTTAAAAGTGTAATTTAAGGTTGCGTAACTACAAAGGGAAGCTATAAATGTGCTAAAATTGAGAATCTACAGGTAAGAATTAAAGTGACATTTTAAAGAGCAGTTTCAAAATATCTCGATAACTTTTTTTTTTTTTTTTTTTTTTTTTTTTAGTTAAATTAGTTTCTGTAACTCTAATTTAAAAAAAAAGGAGAAGAAGAAGAAGAAGAAAGAGAGAAAACAAACATACGGGATACACATTCAATTTTCTGAATGTACTATACTTTTACGGCATTGGTCAATTTGTATAAAGCAAGCGAAATAGCTTTGGGATTGGACAGCTGGAAAGATCTCATCATTACCCAAGTTTAACTGACATTTGAACAAAGAGAGCTCTTGTCTGGGCAGTTCTTCCCAGGACAGAGTAAGTGACAGGCTCAATTGCCCTCCTACGCAGGGTGGAGTCTCCCATACAGTATGACTCATACATACACAAACTTAATAGATGCATACACTTACACACACACACAGACATGCACAGTTTCCCCCTACAGTAGATTTCCTTTTCAGGGAGTTACAGGTGAAAGTGTTCATGAAGGTCTGGCTGTCTGGCTGTCTGAAGTCCCCGATAGGGAGTGTGTGAGCAAACTTTGTTTTCACTTGCTGTCCGGGCAACCGGCCAGACTAAATAAGACTTTTATACTTTGTTTCTAGACCTCTCCTTTGTAAGCAGGTCCACACAGGGCTGTTAATTGTGTCATTTCCTCTTCCACAGTGTAGTACTCTGATTAGTCAAAGCCATAACCTGCAACAACGTCTCTGAAGGCAGCCTCAAGAAGCCCCTGGTAACTAAACAAGAGCCCAGACAGTGATTACAATAGTCAAAAATGCAACAAAAAAAATATTTACAACAATCAAGTTGCGATAACTTTGACATCTTGTGAAAAATGCGAGAATAGGCACCAATGCTTCTTTAATGCAACAACAAATAACAGAATGAGCCACAAGTTACTTTTATGAATGAACTCTTTTTAATTTGTTAGTCCAAAAGATTTATGAATCAGTCATGAACTTGTTCGTTAGTTAGAAGTTTGAATAAGACTCAGTCAGTCGAAATTAGAATATGTTCAGAGCCATTACTGAGTTTGCAAATGATTCCCTTAATGAACCGTGAGGCATTTTTTGGTTATTTCACAAAAACATCATATGGTAACACTTAAGGGGCCAGTATAGGGACCAATTCTCACTATTAACTAGATGCTTAGCATGCCTATTATTAACATATTGGTTGTTTATTAATACAAATAAAGCTCATATTCTTCATGAACATATTCTACATCCCTACCCAATACCTAAACTTAACAACTACCTTACTATTAAAGGGTTAGTTCACCCCAAAATGAAAATTATGTCATTAATTACTCACCCTCATGTCGTTCCAAAGACCTTCGTTCATCTCCGGAACACAAATTAAGATATTTTTGATTAAATCGGACTATCTGACCCTCCATAGATAGCAATGCAACTGTAATGTTCCCAGGTCCAGAAACGTAGTAAATACATCGGTAAAACAGGTCCATGTGACATCAGTGGCTCAACTTCAGTTTTGCGACGCTACGAGAATACGTTTTTTTTGCGCAAAGAAAACAAAAATAACAATTTACTCAACCATTCTTCTCCCCCGAGTTACATCTTCCGCCATTTTAGAGAGTATCACAATACATACGCATGCTTTCCCCTAAGCATAAACAACGCTTATTACGCAGATTATACATTCGTACACGCTTTCCCCCCGAATGTAATTAACGCTGATTACGTCAAATACGTTCTTGGGTACTCTCCAAAATGGCGGAAGACGTAACTCGGGTGAGAAGAATTGTTGAGTAAGAATTGTTGAGTAAATCATGTTATTCTTTGCGCAAAAAAAGTATTCTCGTAGCGTCGCAAAACTGAAGCTGAGTCACTGATGTCACATGGACTGTTGTATTTATGTATTTACTATGTTTCTGAACCTGGGAACATTACAGTTGTGTTGCTGTCTATGGAGGGTCAGATAGTCTGATTTAATCAAAAATATCTTAATTTGTGTTCCGAAGATGAACGAAGGTCTTACGGGTTTGGAACGACATGAGGGTGAGTAATTAATGACATAATTTCCATTTTGGGGTGAACTAACCCTTTAATAAGCAGCAAATTAGTAGCTTGTTGAGGCAAAAGTCATAGTTAATGGTTTGTTAAAAGCAAGAATTGGACCTTAAAATAAAGTGTGACCAAACATATTGTTTGCGGTTTAGATATGTGAGGTGCAATCGACTACAAAATGTCTTGGTAAAAATTGTTGGTGACACGTAGAAACCAAAATCAACACAATATCTGACTTTTTCCAAACAGGCAGAAATATTCTTACAAAACAGATTGAGTATATGGCAGAAACGCTATCAGGCTCAATAACAGATACAATACAATAAATACAATAACAGCATTGTTGACTCTTTATTGAAGCTTCTACATGTTTAATTTTAGCCATGCTCTAAACTATATCCACTATAGCCAACTGATTTTCGATATGCGCTAGAAAGCAAATATTGTTTTAATACGTACATTATGAGAGGTTCACTGCAGTCTCAGTTCTTTTCTGGGAAAAGCAAAGATAGATGCAAATAATACAATAAGCTTATCAGCTTTTAACAGAGGAGAAAAGGTTTCCCTTGTTGTTGTGTATCCAATCAAACTACTGTGTTTTTTTGCAAATTCATCTGTCACTAGGCAAATTAGGCAGATGTCAACGTGGACAGGTTGCGTGACATCCTTATCCTTGAACAGTGAACAAAAAAAAAAAGAAAGTATAACCCAGAATGCATAAAACATGGGTTAATTTGCAACGACAGCATGGTTTTGTGCCAACCACAATGAGTTTTATGTAGTGAATAAATGGCTGCCAAGAGCATAAAACACTGAAATTTAATTTTGGTAAATTGTTGGGTCGCCACATGATGTCCGATGTAAAAATCTGGGTCCGGTTGTGAACCGCTGCTATAGATGACTCGAGCCATCATTTACACAGCTAAACAACAAGTATTGATGGATGTGGATACGTGGTATCTAGTTTCAGTGCAAGTGGGCTGTGATTGAGACTGATTGGATTAAGATGATAACGTAGAAGCCAGTTACCTAGCAACACAAACAGTTATGCTGTAAACACAAGTCGGTCATCAAACATAAAGAATATTGCTCATGCGTGTTTAAAACTGTGTTCTCGTTTTGAATGATAACAAGGTATGATTTAAGACAGAATAATTAGAGATGATCATAATACACTGTCAAGCCTGGGAGATTCATAGCTTGAGAACTTTTGCACGTAAATGACAATAAAACCAATGGCACGTGGAGTCAATGAAAAACCTTTGTGATAAAGTCAAATGAGCAAATCGTCAAACGCAGCCTCATTTTAGACGGGTCTTCCTCTCATGAAAAGAAACTTCCTGCGTGACCTCAGATATCACTAACTTTCTGTTTCCTTTTTATTTTTCAAACACAGCCTCCTGCCTGATCCTTTGAGGCTTGTTTTGAGGCTGAAAACATAAGTTTCCTCCCCTCTCTGGTGTTATTTAAGGAAAAGTCAGCCTCTCCCCTCCTCTCTCTGCTCTGGGATGGGTGTGGTTTTCAAAGACAAACTTCTGAATGATGTGTACGCCTCCGTTTCAGTTCCTGAGTCTGACTAGAGGAGGAGTGAAGAGCAGAGCTTTGCTCAGGACTCTTAAAGTGGAGATCAGTCTCCGCATGTATGGACGCTCTGTATGGCCCTGGTGAACGCTTGGCTGTGAGGATCACCACGGCCATGGCCACAACAGTGCCAGCCTTGGTTTATTTCAACTTGGAGAGTGCAAGTCACCCGGACTTAATTGTGAGTAAAAAAAAAAAAAAAGTAGGTTTTCTTTTTCTTTCATTTTGGGATGCAGCAATGTGGTAGCTTTCAACAAAACCGCTGCATTAATATTTTGCCAAATTAACATATTCAGCTGCCTCTGGATTTGCTTGACCCGAACTTTTGGATTATATACAACAGGCTTGAACCTTGAGGTTTATTCCCTTTGTCTGCATATGGTATTGTTTCTGCGATTATTCACCTGTTTGAGTTTTTTGCCGTGAACTCTTGGGATATATAAAATTAAAATAAAGGAATAATAAAGAAAGAATAATCTAGTGTTATTGATTGCCAATTTTGTAACAGCAGATCAGTATTGTTGAAAAATCATAAACAATGGCATTCATTGTCGGACATGAAAATTGATGACTGAAATCTCTAGTATATATCTGTGAACCGAGATCCAATAAAAAGAGGAAGAAATATAAAATAAGTTCAAGTTTTATTCCAAATGTTAAAAAGTTACAATTTGATTATTATAGCAAATATTTAAATTTACATTATTGCTTTTAAATGTTTTCATATTCAAAGAGAATAAGTGTAAATTTGGCAGTTTTCCCCCTCATAAATGGCTGTTTAAATATCAGAAATTGCCGCTCATTATAATGTGGCGGGAGATTTTATGGGCCTGTGTTTATCGAGCTTGGAATGAGATTTTAATGCTGGAGCATGTATTTAACCCCACATATTGCTAGAAACCACAGTTCCGACATAAAGTTTCACTGTAAACAGACATCAAACAAGCTTTAGACATAAAATAAGAACAAAAATTTTATATGCAGTAAAACAATTCATAATTTAGCAATGCATTTATATGTCTCCATTTAGACTCCCAACGCATGGGAAACTGGATTTATATTGGGTTTAATAGCTGCCAGATTCTGTTGATACTCCTAACAATTTGTTGAGGCTTCATGGTTTAATAAAACATAAAGAAGCTTTCATTTTTTTTCCCTAAAAAAGGGGGTCCACTACCAAACATAATATTAATGAGCCTATATCTAAAAATAGTGCTTTGAAGTGAACAATTAATCAAGGAATAAATAAATAAACAAATGGTACATACATAACAACAGCCGATAAAAAAAATGTCATTGTGTTTACAGACAAATAAAGACACCGGAAGAAATGTATACGTAATTTAATTCCGGGACTTTCATGATTAAGAGATCCTGAGCATGTGCTTTGTCTAGCTACTTTGCCTCTCTCAATTGGGTTCTGGCAGAGAGAGAGGAAGTAAGCCATCTTTTCCACCTGACATCACTAACATGATTAGAACAACAGCGTGGCCGAGGTTCTGTGCGCTGGGCCTTTAGCTGCACTCACATACGTCAATGAGCCTCGATGTACAGCCAGTACCAAATCCATAAATACTATATGTGTCTAATCTTAAAAGAAAAATTAACGAACAAGACCACTGTATTTATGTGCATTTGTTGATTAAGATTTTAAAAAGATGAGACGTGCTATATATTTAAAGATTGTAAATATACAGAACATTATTCGGTTACACTTTATTTTAAGGTGTCCTTGTTACAGTGTAATTATACATTTAATTACTGAATAATATTAATTAACTGTAGCCTATGTACTTACTATATGGTTACGGTTAGGATTAGGGTTTGGATTAGGGTAACTTGCATGTAATTATGCATATTTTATATTATTATAATAGTAAGTACATGTAACGTGTAACAAGAACACCTTAAAATAAAGTGTTACCCATTATTCTATTATACAAATTTGCATGTATGCCAACAGATATGAGTTTAAGATTATATGGGCTTTTAAAGTTTTCCTTTTTTTTTTTCTTTTTAACAAATTGTTGATCAAAGAAAAAAAAGTAAATTCAATAAGTAAATTCAGATTTGTTTTTTTTTTTTTGTTTTTTTTCAAATTAGAAATAAATTTCAGACACCTTTACTAAATGTGTTTACAACGCAAATGTGTTTACAATTATATTTTACTATAAATTTCCAATTTAGTGCATTTCCTATTTCTCAGTAGATATTATACCTATTAAATACAAATATATACTCAAATGTATAAATATATTTAAATATATATTTTTCTAAATAATAAGCCTTTTCGAAATAATGATTGCAAACTTGAAATCAATCTAAAAAAGAATGAAAGGGAAAAGTAATGACCCCAGTAAACAAATTTCTAAAGCTTTGTGAGCTTACAAATTATTAAATTATATATAAATTAAGTGTTCTGTCTGTGAGAGCTTAGTTTCATTTTAATACCATACTCACTACAATTAAAAAAGCCATATTCATGCATATTTGTTCTATCTAATGAAATCTCCCTTGTTTCCTTGTGACTAAACAATCTGAGCATACCTAGCAAAATAACTTGAGTCATGCACTTCAACAACTGTGTCATATTCTTAATTTTCAGAATAATTAAACCTAACAGAAAGTAAAATCAAATTAGGATGTAAACCCTGTAATCCTGCAGCTGCAACAGGGGTAATCTGGAAGAATTGAAGTTACACAAAACTGTCTGTGTGGTGTTGCTACCAGTAAATGGGTAACTGTATGACAATGTCCCTTCCTGGCAGCTGAAAGACTACTAGACGAGAGCAGGGCAAAGGAAATGGCACATGATGCACGCAAACAAATTATGAGGAGGGGGAAGGGAAATTACATCATAATGGCCCATATCTGAACAAATCAGGTTAGGATTCATTACTAATTTCCTCTACAATGGGAGCCTAAGAAAGTAACAATGTTAATTAGTAGCAAAATGTAAGAAAGAAAATAACATAAGGAACACGGCCGTTACTCACATAAAAAAGCATCACAATAATTTCATTGTTCAAGTGGGAAACAAGCACAATAAAGAACATTCTTAAGTAGTCATATTTTATAACATAAGCTCAGACCCATCCGAGATATGATGTGGCTAATTGCTTAAATTTAAAAATTTGACAAGTAAAATATCGAGATAAATCCATGAAATTAAACATCATCATCATCATAATAAATAATCAGCATGTCAAGAGCCCTGTTAAGTGTCACAGTGATAATGTGAGTAAGAGCAGAAGACGGCAGGGAGACGGCAGGCTAAAAAGAAAAGAGGAAAATAAAGATGAAATGGTAATTATGGGCAAAGACCTGGTGTGAGAGGTTTTGTTCTCTATGACTTGTTTACAGGAAGTCTTCTAAGGTTCAACAGATGGGTGCATTCAGAGAGAGAGATTTTATTGCATTTTTCCAAGTCCAATAAAGTCCCCAAATTTTCCCTACCTTCATTTATGCGTGGGAAAGCAGTGCAGAAGCTACTTATCTCAGCGCTGCTAATCAGCGAATGCAGTTGGCAAGAGTAACCTTGCTTAATTAGCCAAAATCAGCGATTATCTATTATTTTAATAATCTGTATCCCAGTGTTTTAAGGCAAGACAGAAGAAAAAAACAGGACACCGTATTCTAGAATATTCTGTACAGTTTCAGAGCCATATCATGGAACGCATTAGGCTCAAAGCAGAATCTTATGGTCTCTTGTAGTGTTGAGCCAGTCTATTGAAACCTTCAGTGTTTTGCTGTCCTTTCATATGACACTGTATATTTATTTAAGGGCTGTACTAAGCTCATGCAACCAAGCTTTCATTTAGTCTGAGTCTGATTAAGCTCATCCTCTTGTGTCCTCAGAAAGCGGTTTTTGAAGTTATGCAGCATACACTCTCTGCTGTGTAGTAAATAATTGTCTCCTTCAGCTGAAGGCCTGTTAGATATTTAGTTAATGAAGAGTGTCTTTGAAAGTACTTTGGCAAATGTGGTTCAACCTTGGTGTGATTATTTTTTTTGATGTGGTCCCTCTGGAGGAAAATGTAAACCATCCGTGACAGACTGTGATAAATTCCTCTGAGTGTGTTATTCCATGTTTCTAAGATTACCTTTTGATTGAATGTGATTAAATAAACTGTATTTTCTAAAGATTTACAATTGCCAAGAAAAAAAAAAATATTAATATTGTTCTCATCAATAATTCAATCACATGTGATATAATTTTAATATTTTTTTATTATACATAAAAAGTTTATCAAAAAACTGAAAAATAAAAACAACGTGGGTTTTTTTTTTATTATAGATCAAAACCTTGACCTTTTGATTCAATGTGATTAAACTGGATAAGCATTTTCAAGATTTACGATTATATAAAAAATTTGGAGGAATAATATTGTTCTAATTAATAATTCAATCGTGCGCAATATATTTTTATTAACCAAATACTTGATTTTAAAAAACTGAAAAACAAAAAACAGCATGTGTTTTTTAATATTGTAAATCAAAATCTTGACCTTTTGATTCAATGTAATTAAACAGGAAATAAACTGGATAAGTATTTTTCAAGATTTGCAATAACATTAAAAAAAGAAGGAAAAATATTGTTCTCATTAGTAATTCAATCATGCGTAATAATATTATTACTAAAATACTTGATTTAAAAAAAAAACTGCAAAACAAAATCATCACATGGTTTTATAGACAATAAATTAAAACCTTGACCTTTTCTTTTTCATATTAAAATGATGGTTAATGACACCACAAATCAGTTACAGTTTGCTTGAAGTCACAAACAAGTACTTCAAGTACACTTAAAGTATTTGCAATGTGCAATCTCTGTGGTAACAAAATCCTGGAAGGGAGGTGACCCTCTAGAAACAGGCAAATCTCATTTTGGATGCCTAATAACTGATATCCCTGATTATTTCCAGAATGTGTTCATCAACTGAACCTAGAGCCACATTTACCAAAGAATTCAAAAACAGATTTGATGTCCAAAGCTTCAAGGGACATTTAATCTCTTACTGAACGCTTTTTCTGCTAGCTTACTATGCGTGCGCTTGTGTGCTTATTGATTATCATGCAATAGGCTGTTGTTATCACGAGTCCTGCACCTTTGCCTTTGGTTTCTCGGTCTGCATCACGGTTCCCTTCTCTAAACCCCAGCCCCCCGCCAAAGGGCCTTTTCCATACACACCGGGCACACAGTCAACTTTATCTGCAGCATCAGCTTGGGAAGCCCGCCCACCCACTTCCCAGCATGCAATGCTTCCCTTTGTCCACTTAAGTGTTTCCTCCCCACCAGGACAAGGCAATGGCGTCAGAGCAGCCAAACCAATCACGTGTGTCCTGGGCTGCCCCTGAGGCCGTCTAGCCATAACAGCTGAGACTGTGAAAATCATGTGTAATCATAGGGAGAGGGGCGCTGGCGTTATTTCAGACATGCAGCACAAGTCCTGTGATTGTCTGCCAGGGGCATAACAGTGTCAAATACTAGATACAGGCAGAAAATACAAGGTGCCAGAGATGGTCTCAATTGCCGTAATTTCAGAGGCATGCTGCAGCAGCTCAAGGCGAGTAGATGATAGACATTATGACAGCGAGCAAACCTGTCACTAAAAGCCAAAACCATGTTTTTTCAACAACGTTGTTGGAAATTGATATCTTAATTCATGCTCCTGAGGGGTGATGGGAAAAAGATAGCAAAATAATGTTTGTTTGTTTGTTTGTTTTTGGACACTAGGCAAGGCAGAGGAAATTATAGGTGCATTAATCTTGCAATAAGAGAACAATAAATTGAAAGAGCAAAAAGCATGCCAAAGGTTTCTTGATTTTTCCAAACTCTCTGCAATGTGACTTTTTGTTCACATGGACATTGATGAAACTACATTATGTTATGAGTCAATGTATCAAACAAGCCCACGTTCAGTGCCTTTATAATAAAATAGTCCTGAACAAGGTTAATGCTTTTACATACATTTATCATTTTGAAATATTTATGTTTTATTGCTTAAAAGAGTTTTATTCACATGCTTTCATTTAATAGCATTTACTCTTTTAGACTTGAATTGAACAAGTCCTTAATTGTCTCGAACTGACGAGGCTTCTGAAAGGTGCTTTAGTCATTTCACAAGTGATGTGACAATTATTTGGTTTCAGTGAGCTTTCTTCATGGAACTGAACTAAGTAACACATATTAAGCTGTCAGGGAGAAATGGAAAACAGGGCTCAACTAAACTTAGTCTGACTAATAGCTTGCACTTGATTGACAAATAAGACAATTACAAGACCTGCAGATGTCTAATGACACTAAGTGTTTCATCAAAGGAATGGATCACTATGGATGATTCTAATTCATGTATAAAACAAATTTGCATTTTGCAATATTTCTTTTTTGATAATGAATAAAAAAATAATATGACAGATGAACACAAAAGTCAGAATATTTGCATGTCAATTTTTATGTTATATAAAATACTAATTCAAAATAAAATACATACACATTTCTTTATTTAATATTTTTGGCCATAAATAAGTAGAGTAATCAATTCAGCATGCTCTATTAAAAATAACATGTTTAAATATGAATGGTCCATCCAAGCTTGGAATTAAGTAGATCTGAAGCCAGCTTTAAATCTTTGAGACATTTCACATTTGTTTTTTTGTTTTTTTGTTTTTTGTTTGTTTTTTTTGTGAAATGAAATAAAGAGGGGGAGACAAGCTGGGCAAACAATTCAAGTCAGAGTTTGTCTCCTGCATGAGAGTCAGTGTTTAGCAAATAAACTCACACTATCCACAATAAAAAAAAAAAAAAAATAGAAAGTTCAACATGAGTGTGTATAGGTGCTTTGCAGAAAACCGAAGATAAAACATTAAATTAATACTTTTAATATATTATAATACAATACATTCTGAAGGTGCCTCAAATATCATATACTGCACTTAATAGGATACTTGAAGCAAGGGTACTGAAGATTATATATTCAACATCTTAGTTTTATTTTTTGTCGTGTTTGGCCGTCGTAATTGTTATGTACAACACTTTTGGGTGTACTAGTTGTATCAGAAATGTGCTTTATAAATAATCTCAAACAATAAATATAATGTAACTGCTGAAACTCTAATATTCTGGTGAAAGGCACTAAGCTTGGTCTATAAAAAGACGTGTTGGAAATAGTTCCGTGCACGTAGCACAAGAGAGGTTTTTCACAGCCTGCTTCATAACATTTATGTATCATTCAGAGATAATGAAAGACATTCAAACAGCTTTCAAACTGAACAAAAAGTCTCTCTCCCTCTTTTTTTTTTCAGACCCTTTCCATAATGCCTGTCTGGAGATAATCTCAAATAAGCAGACTTGGGTGAGTTTACCATCATAAGAAAATGTCATGCTTACAAAGCAGAGATTCACAGACATGTCCATTAAAAGAAATATCAAAAGGCAATTGTCTAGGGACAGAGCAACACGTCCTCTTTCATTTTAAGTCACCCAGTGAATTTCACACGTAGTTACCAATATGACACGCACCCTCATAATAGAAACCCATAACCCAGTAATAAAGGCTCCAACTAAGCACTACAAGAGAAAACAGCTCTTTGTAAAAACATCCATTTGCATTTAGCTCAGACAACCAGCTTCTGGCTTTTAATGTGGCCTCTAATGCAATTAGTTTCTGGCTACAGTCACAGTGATGAAAAATCGCAACATCTCCACGGACATGAGAGGAGGAGCAGAGGCCGATCGCAATCACGGCCCCATGTCGAGAGCCACCGCACAAAACAACATCCCGATGATTCATGCGGAAAATGAACTCTATTATGGAGCCGTTGCACTGACCCTGACAATTTTGGTGTTTCTCATTATGTCAGTCACTTGATATGACTTGACACTCATTCCACATGATGAGCACCATTCAACAGGGTAAACCCTTTGATGTGTGGATCATACTTGGCTAAAGATGGTAACAATTTGCTGACGAGAGGACAAATCTTGTCAACAGGATCTAATGGCAAGGTGCACACACACACACACACACACACACACACGCACACACTCACAGAAGACCCAGGGTCGTGTAAACAGAAGACACTATGGCTCCATTCAAAGTCTGTTTTCTCAAGAGTGTGTGTGAACCTGGGCAAATTATCCCCATGAGCGGAGTGTGAAACAAGAGACGTGCGATACCACAACGGTGAGGAACGGCGTGTGTCACCAGTGCTTACTGGCAGCCTATTATGTTAGCCGCTGGTTTTCTTCCTCACTTTCTCCTGGTCATCTCATCAATGGGCCAGCTGGAGGGATTCCTGGCAGAGTGATTTGGGATTATATCATAAAATCACATTGCCAGGGATTTCCAACCAGCTGTGAACTGTTTACTCCAGGAAAGTCTCCGTTGAGTCGACCCTGCTTACACCCTGATGAATAAAGCCGTCAAATCCAAATCAAAGAGAACGGACCAAACCTTTTTTCCCGCCATGGCCCGAGGACTGAATAATCTACCCTCAGAATGAACCATAACTGAGGACTGAAGCGTACTGAAATAGAATGTTCATATCTGTAGGCTCCACATATGTTTTGTTTGGCACTTTTTTTTCATTACATAAACACTGGCTCTCGTCTTATGACTGTGGTTTTGGGAAACTGGAAATGTGATACTAGGCTATCGTGCCATACAGACATATGTGGCCCAACGTAATGTTAATATAAAAAGCTGTGGCTTCGACAGCTGAGGCCGTCTCAGAAATGGGTGGTGCAAGTGGTATGTTCTGGAAATGGTGCCACACCGCTTTGTTAAATAACTGGATGTGTGAGGAAAAATGTGATAATGGATTCATTAAGTAGAGGATGTAGTGTTTTTAATATATGCGTTTATCTGAAATGAAAAGAAACTGATTTAAGAAAACATGAGAATTTTGAACGTCTTAGAACTTTACTACTACAACTACTTTAATTGATGTAACCAAATGTACTCTGTTTTTTAACATTGTTATGTTATATAATTTATATATTTTTAACAGAACATTTTTAAAGGCGTTTCATTATCTATGGACACCGTTGACTATGGTTGCATTTGACAAATAGACACTTTTTACACTCACATTAATCGTCTTCATCAACTTTTTTTTTTTTTGCTTCTTTTCAAATTGTATTTAAAAACCCTATTGAATAATGCTGTTATTTTGAGTTGTCCTTTTTTCGTTTTCTTTTTTTTTTCTCAGAAGATCACAAATATTTCACAGTGTCATTTTCACAACATCACAAATTATATTTTGTTTTTATATTTACATACAATTTTGCAGATGCTTTTATTTAAATGTTTAATAGCATAATTAGAGAGAAATAACTTTTTAAAATATTGTTACAATCCTTTTTCAAGGCTAATTTTATTATTTTTAAGCATGTAAAACTTAATTTTTCATAATTACATTTTATATTGCATGAAAGTCTTGATCTGGGACAAGTGTAAAACATAAAATCTGTACATAACATTTAAAAAGCAGCAAAATAACTGTTAAGGAATGACAAAAAGTTTTCAAGACAATTCCAATGTTCTCTTTATAAAACAAGTAAAAACAACAACAACAACAACAACCACATGGATAAAAAAGTGCCCAAAGCTTAAGAAACACCAATGTATCTTTGTGTATGTTGAGGTATTCTGAAAATACAATACATGTCATATTAAAGATAAATATAAAAATATATATATATATATATTTTTTTAAGTCTTAATGTTTAAACAATGATTTTTGTTGTCGAATTTAATGATAATTTTGGTGAACATCTGGATTTTATGTCTGATGAAGTTTCGTGAGGTGCAGGACTTAGCTCACTCTGTGAACAGATCTCGGATATCCTATGTTCACAGTGGCTAAGTTCCGCTCCTCTGAGGCCCACACTCAAAATCAGCCAAGAGGTGAGAACACAAACATGACGGCTGGTCATGCTGTAGCAAACCGGAAAAAGGACACAAACCTGATCCAGAGGAACTACGGGAAATGACCTGCCAGGGAAAGAAGTCACAGTGTAATCCTCAGTCCCACCCGCCCGGTCAGACAGGGTGGTCTGGTCAAGCTGGCGATAAGCCAGAACACTATTCAACATAAATGAATGGAACAAAGACAGTGCTGAACTTCCCTGAAGCCCCTTTATGTTTCTGTCAGTCAGTGTACTGTATATAATATATGCTGTAAAAAAAATGTACTGGTAATTTTATACCAGAATATTAGACGTTAATTTTATGATTATTTCCGTTAACCCTAAAACACCGAGCAATGAAGTGCAAAATTCAAAATATAGGTAAAACACCTGTAAAAAATCTATATGGAAGCATTTAATTCATTAATTTTAATACAGTACATTGTGCCCTATTTTTACAGATTTTTTACAGTGTTTTTTACAGTGTAAACAAACTCCAAAAGTCTGAGACAACACTAAAATCTAAGATTTAAAAGTTTATAATCCTAACTTGGCCAATATTTAAATAAATTTTAAATAATACATAATTATATATATTTTTTTAAATAATAAACAATAGAAATAAATAAAATGATAAATATTATGATAAATAAACTTGCAAATGCAACAATGATTTATTTTGTACGATATATCTTTTTGTTAAAAAAAAATTGTTAAAAAAAATTGAATTCGATCAATGAACTAGAATTCAATAAATTTGAAAAATGATCAAAAACTATTAAGAAAATAGAAGCATTTTAACTAGTGTGCTCAGACTTTCGGACCCCACTGTCCACTATATTGTTCTTTTGGGCTTTTATTTAATGAGTGTGCATGTGTGTGTGTGTTTAAGTTTTTTTTTTTTTTTAATCAAATGATTTCTGAATTTATAAAATGAAAACATATATCTATCTGTACTCAAACAGCTGCAGATGGGCAGAAATTTAAGGTATATTTGAAGTTTACATACTGACCAGTTTCACGCCCAAGCACATCTTTTTTAAATTATGTATTGAGCCAATACTTGACTCTGATGCAATACTTTCTATGTTTTATATCCTTAATAAATCTGCTATCCAGCTCTGATCATGATATGGACTTATGATCAATCAGAAGAGAAACATGGAGCTTTGTAGAGAACCTTGTAATTGGCAGAGGCCAGTGTGAGGTACAGCACTGGGTTCAACCTCCTGTGCCTACTGAGCTGATAACAGTTGATGTATTTAGCACTGGCTCAGTTCAGCAGGAACCGGAGTTAAGCCCCTTAAGACCAAGAGCGCTTTCGAAGACTCTGCGGCTTACAGAAAATGCAGCCATCTCTATGGATCATACTCCTAAGAATGATTTTCGTTATCTGGCAAGATCTAAAGACTATGGAGGAAAGCTGCTCCTGTAATTTGAGCTTTAAACAAATAATAGGAGCAGAGGTTTTCCAGATACATTTCCAACTGGATCATCTGTGCCAGGCGAAATGTAGTAATTCAGCTAATTGACTCCTAATATGTCAATCTTACTCTGCTCAAAAACTCATCATGTTTCAATTCCACAAGAGAGTGAGTATCATGAACTGGAAGATGAAAAAAATAACAGAAATAATAAAATGACATTTTAAACTGCCATTCGCTTCCATTTATTTGTTGTATGAATTAATGCAAAAGATGTTAAATAAGAAAAACATCACACTTTGGCATTGCAGAAAGGCTCTATTTCCAAAGTTTCATAACAGATCAATTGATGAGATGTGAAAAGGGACATTCAGGTTTACAGAGCACACAGATTCATTGCAGCTGTGGACCCTCCACAGTTACATAATAAGCGTTTCAGCAGCTCGCGTGTGACGAGATCATCTTCTCTTCATCCTCTCACGCTCAGAGAGGGAGCAGCGACAGATGCCTCTTTGTTAGAGATATATAGTTTGTGAGCTTAAGCCAAACTTTGTATCAGGAAAAGGTAAAAGGCTGTCACAACTATCCGTAGCTGAACCCTGAAATGTAAATCTATTTGTTGCTTTTTCCCTGCTCTAAGCATCTCACCAGCCTGAAGTCAATTAACCGGCTGTCGAGGGGTTGCGGTAGACTGTGCGCCACATAACCGGATGAAATTGGATTCAGATATAGCACAGGATCGAAAAACAGATCTGGGGGAAGGTAGAAAGTGTGTATTTACACTGCGAAGCTGTACTTGTTATGCTATATCAAGCACACAGTGATGCTATTCTCCTTAATGAAAGTGAAAAAGGTTTTGTTTCATTAGCAGAACATCGTTTAAGACAAGTCTTAAAACTAAACCTCTAAAAATTGCCATGAAGCTATGCCGTACTAAAAAAAAAAAGTTTGGCTTGCTGTTTTACTGAAAGGGAAACAGTTTATGTTCTATTAGCCATGAGATTATCTGGCTGGTATGGTCCTGCTGAATAATGTAGAAAACAAAAACCAGAGGCCCTGTATAATTTAATAGCAATGACATGCTGTACTTCTCATTATGTGGACTAAATGAGACAAAGAAATTAATCTGGGTAGTTTCTCTGTACTATAAAATGAGGCAACATGAATATACATCAGCTGAGACATGTTAACAAGCAACCCAACAATACACATAGGCCTATATAAAAAGTACCAATGCTTTTTTTTATTTTTATAAAAATACAGTAAAAGTGTGAAATTTAATAGAATTTAATATATCTTAAAATGTAATTTATTCCTGTTATGGCAAAGCTGAATATTCATCATCATTACTCCAGTCTTCACATGATCCTTCAAAAATCATTCTAATATGCTGATTTGGTGCTCAAGAAAAATTTGTTATTATTATCATCATCATCTCTGATTAATATCTTTATAGATAAATTTGTTTCAGGACAGTTTGATGAATAGAAATTTCAAATGAACAGTACTTTTAATCAATTTAATGCATCCTTGTTGAATGAAAGTTTAGCCCTAGTATTATATATCTAGGGCTAAACATTGAGTCAGTCCAATATATTTACCAGTGTCAAGAACATTAAACAAATATTTTACACAAAATGAAAATTTGTGAAGAACAGAACAAGATTTTTTATTTATAGACAACCTCCCCCTTCAGTGAGTTGTTACCATAAGGACTGCCGTGTGAAAAGATGAGTCACTGAATTGTGAACAAATCAGCCTGATATATGAATCAGATCAACTGGTTCCACCAAAAGAACAAGTTGAACTCATTGACTAATCAGGCGGCAGGAGTTCTGAGGTTAACAGCTCACTGTAGGGTACGATTAACAGTGAATAACAACTTTGATGAATGTGAATAAAAGCTTTAGTGTTCCAAAGAAAAAAAATGGTATGAAATGACATGAGGGTGAATAAATAATGTCAGTTCAAATTTTGAATGATTGAAAATCATGAATGAATGATTCAAATCATGAATGATTAACACCTACAGTTTACAGGTTTCACCAAGAAGTGAAATGAAAACATATGGTGTTACTCTATGGTGTTTCTCTTAGTTTTGCTGGTAAATCAAAAACTTCCAGAAAAGGATGCGACTGCAAAAAAAAAACACTTTTTTTTTTCTTAGAAAATAAAAATGTTATGTAGATCAAATGAATAAAATAAAAAAAATGTTGAAAACATCAGCATGACTCAGTCTACAATCTAATGCAGTTTAAGAAACTAAAAATTAAAACAGGACCAAAACACTAGTATGCTGGATTAAAAAAAAATATTAACATTATGTCAGGATGTCAATTTAACCTTGAATATAACAAGAATTAATATTCATTCTCTTCATATTTGAGATGCTTTTGAGAAAAATTTAAAATCCCATGCCACTCAACTGTTACTTTTATAGGCACATCAAAGTGAAAAAAAAAAAAAAATGCTGAACAAGCATAGTATTGTGTCATATCATTTAAGATTACCTAGAAAAAACTCAAACCACAAGTAGACCTTGCCGCACAAATTTATGAGTATCTAGAATTTTGTGATCTTTTGTAAGTCATTATGAACGATCCATTAAATGGTGTTTTCATGCTGGGTATCCTTCAGGTGGTTTTGGTGGTGGGTGGTATATGTAATATATTTGGAGTACTCCAGCCCACTCAAACTTGGCCAAACATCTAAGTCTTCTACCGCCTTACACCACTAAAAGTATAGAGAGAAGAACAAGAAGCCATGATGAAGGTTGTATTTATGAAAACGACTTTTGTATGGAGCTTAACTAACTGAACTATGGCCGCTATTAAATTAGCTTTTGGATCAATGCACAATGCAGAGACTCATTTGTTTTTTCCAATTGAATAATGAGTGCTCTGCACACAGTTAAGTAAGGGCTAAAACAAACACTAAATCTCAGTCATTAAAATAGCAGAAAGAAACAAAATGTGCAGTGAGAAGACAACGCAAGTGATGCTGAATTTTATAATTTTATTTAGTCATCATTGTCACACAAACATGTTAACGTTAGGACTGCTTAAATCACTCTACCAGATTTCTAATAATAATATTAATTATAAAATATATATATATATATATATACAACCCGAATTCCGGAAAAACTAAAAGACTTTCAAATCACATGAGCCAATATTTTATTCACAATAGAACATAGAGAACATAACAAATGTTTAAACAGAGAAATTCTACACTTTTATACTTTTATGAGCTCATTTCAAATTTGATGCCTGCTACAGGGCTCAAAAAAAGTTGGGACGGGGGCATGTTTACCATGGTGTAGCATCTCCTCTTCTTTTCAAAACAGTTTGAAGACGTCTGGGCATCGAGGTTATGAGATTCTGGAGTTTTGATGTTGGAATTTGGTCCCATTCTTGCCTGATATAGGTTTCCAGCTGCTGAAGAGTTTGTGGTCGTCTTTGATGTATTTTTCATTTCATGATGCGCCAAATGTTCTCTGTAGGTGAAAGATCTGGACTGCAGGCAGGCCAATTCAGCACCCGGACTCTTCTATTACGAAGCCATGCTGTTGTAATAGCTGCAGTATGTGTCAATTCCAAACTCTCCACCATGGCCAAGACCAAAGAGCTGTCCAAGGATGTCAGGGACAAGATTGTAGACCTACATAAGGCTGGAATGGGCTACAAAACTATCACCAAGCAGCTTGGTGAGAAGGTGACAACAGTTGGTGCGATTATTCAGAAATGGTTGAAACACAAAATAACTGTCAATCTCCCTCGGTCTGGGGCTCCATGCAAGATCTCACCTCGTGGAGTTTCAATGATCATGAGAACGGTGAGGAATCAGCCCAGAACTATACAGGATGATCTTGTCAATGATCTCAAGGCAGCTGGGACCATAGTCACCAAGAAAACAATTGGTAACACACTACGCCGTGAAGGACTGAAATCCTGCAGTGCCCACAAGCTCCCCCTGCTCAAGAAAGCACATGTACAGGCCCGTCTGAAGTTTGCCAATGATTCAGAGGAGAACTGGGTAAAAGTGTTATGGTCAGATGAGACCAAAATCCAGCTCTTTGGCATCAACTTAACTTGCCGTGTTTGGAGGAGGAGGAATGCTGCCTATGACCCCAAGAACACCATCCCTGCTGTCAAACATGGAGGTGGAAACATTATGCTTTGGGGGTGTTTTTCTGCTAAGGGGACAGGAACTGCACCGCATCAAATGGACGATGGACAGGGCCCGTGTACTGTCAAGGCCAGGGCATTGAAGCCAGCCAGGGCATTGAAAATGGGTCGTGGATGAGTATTCCAGCATGACAATGACCCAAAACATACGGCCAAGGCAACAAAAGAGTGGCTCAAGAAGAAGCACATTAAGGTCCTGGAGTGGCCTAGCCAGTCTCCAGACCTTAATCCCATAGAAAATCTGTGGAGGGAGCTGAAGGTTCGAGTTGCCAAACGTCAGCCTCGAAACCTTAGTGACTTGGAGAGGATCTGCAAAGAGGAGTGGGACAAAATCCCTCCTGAGATGTGTGCAAACCTGGTGGCCAATTACAAGAAACATCTGACCTCTGTGATTGCCAACAAGGGTTTTGCCACCAAGTACTAAGTCATGTTTTGCGAAGGGGTCAAATACTTATTTCACTCATTAAAATGCAAATCAATTTATAACTTTTTTTTTTTAAATGTTATTCTTGTTATTCTGTCTCTCACTGTTCAAATAAACCTACCATTAAAATTAAAGACTGATCAGTGGGCAAATGTACAAAATCAGCAGGGGATCAAATAATTTTTCCCTCGTTGTATATATATATATATATATATATATATGTGTGTGTGTGTGTGTGTGTGTGTGTGTGTGTGTGTGTGTATTTGTACATATGTGTGTGTGTGTGTAATGGTAAAGCAGGTTTTTTTTTTCTTTTTGTTCAGTTTGAAACACTACTCAGTCTCAGCTTGATGCAGAGACAACCAACAGCGATTATTATTGCGGTTGGTTGTGCAAAAATTACACACTTTAGCTTTAAGTACAGGAAACCATAATATCTGCTGATGAAGTAATGAAACTTAATTCAAAGGATTAATCCAAACGAGCACCTCAAAAAAAAAAAAAAAAAAAAAAAAACCTCAAACATGCAATGACTACATCTATGATCTCTCCCATACTGAGTCATATAATCAACAATATGCAATTATGAATGCAAAAAAAAATCACAACCACACATTTATGTAACTCAAATAGAAAGTAGGCAGTTAAAATGATTCAGTTAGATTAATGAAATGACCAGCTTGAACTTCTTTTTTGCCAACTTTTCCTCTTTGCCACCCACCAATCGTCTTCACAGAGTGTTTTTTGTGAATGTTTCAAACAAAACTGTGACAGAACGTCTGTTTCATCTGTCAGTGTGGTTTCCATATATTAAAAAAAAAAAAAAAAATCCGAACAATCATGGCCTTTCATGATTACAGAAAGGGACTAGGATGAGATTAAGATGCATTACATCACTCGATTCAGTCCAGCAGTTAAGGAGAGTTCTTCTCTGTGTATGTCTATGTCCATGAGCAGCTCTGGCTCAAGCCCCAGTGATTTTCACTGAACTCAGACTGATGAGTGTGTGGAGGAGACGGCAATGTCATCTCATGAACAATGTTTGATTTGACAAAACTCAGATGGATAACTACCAAACACACCACAAAAGACTCCAGGCCTCCTGCTAAGCTTACACCAATGTGCCATTTTGTAAAACAAATGACTTCATATTTCAGCTATACATTACAAGTTAAATAAACATGATGACTTAGACTAGTCTATATACGCAGAAAGATAGATAGATAACTAGACAGATAGAGATAGATAGATAGATAGATAGATAGATAGATAGATAGATAGATAGATAGATAGATAGATAGATAGATGATACACTCTTAAAAATAAAGGCTCCAAAAGGGTGTTTTTGCAGTGATCCCATAGAAGAACCATTTTTGGTTCCCAAAAGAACCTTTCAGTGACCAGTTCCTAAAAGAACCATTTTGAAGAACATTTTTAAAATCTCAAGAAACTTTTTTGACTATAAAGAACCTTTTCTGCATTTGAAAGGTTGGATGTTTAAGGTTCTTCATAGAACCATTGATGCCAATAAAGAACCTTTATTTTTATATTTTATATTTTGTAATTTTTATTTTTATTTTTTATATTTTAACGGGATTAAAGTCTTTAAAGTCTTTCAAATACATACATTAATAGCCTTTAAATTTTATTGACTAATCAGGATAAAATAACTGTACTTTAAAAGGGATATTTTACACAAATATGAATATTTTACAATTATTTACTCACCCTCATCATTTAATACGTTTTGCTTTTTTCCACAGAATGAAAATGAAAGATTTTTTTTTGGAATGACACGAGGGTGAGTAAATGATTATTCTTTATTCTTATAAAGAATAAATGAACTATTGCTGGCTCTCTCCCACCTCCATCTAGTTCCATTATCAACCCGATATTTGACACATTATTGTACAATCAAATACAGAAAACCTTAACCATTTTCTTGACAACAGCTATGCTTTGCCTTTGAGTGAAACTTCTGAATAAGCAACAGGAATCATAGCCACTGTAATGAAAACCATGCACATCCCAAGATTAGTGTGTTTGTATCGGCACACAGCGTGTGAGTGTATGTGATGTTATTGTGTGTGAGAGGGGAGGGTAATTATCCAGCATGCACGCATTCTGTGGTGAAGGAGGGTGGGACGGCTCAAATGTTGCCTTGTAATCAGGCAGTACGTCTACGTTTTAAGTTACCTCATTGTCATCTCAAAATAGGCGAGCACAGCGGATGGGCAATCGCAGAGGTGGAACCTCAAATAACAAGATGCTGTTTCTTTCGAGCTTGAAGATGAACTTTTTCCTAGCTCAGAGCTTGCCTGTTATTTTCCTCTGATTTATGAATCGTGAAAATGTACAGCAGTCCTGTGAACACAGCAGAAGATACAAATTTAATGAACAGTTTATATATACAGCGGGGTCTGAATGTCTGAGAAATGTATTTAGGGAAATAAACATGATGTAAATTTCTTTTCCCATTATTTTTAGGTCACTAATCAAGCTCCTTTGTACAACAGGTCAGATTTCCTTCCATTAAAGCACAAAGATCATTCTCAAATCATGCTGAAAAACATGATCATCATGTTTTACACAATTCAGTTCATGCAGCTCGATGGTTGCTGTCATTAAAACAAAAGGGAGCCAAACCAAATACTACGACATTTACTGTATATTAACATTTTAATTCAACTTTCCACTCATATTGTTATGTTGATAATATACTCTGTAATGAAAAAAAAAAAAATCTCACTGACTTTTGGAGCCAGACATCTCTTAATGAAGGAAGGAGGAAAGGCACATAAATGTTCCCCCTTTTTTATTTATGGCAAGATTGTGAGAAACAGCTACTATAAGCACTGAAATTACTTCAAACGCGTTTGCTTTGCTGATTATGGAGATCCATCAGTCTGTGTTAGTACTTTATGCATTGGTTTATTTCGTTTTTATGAGCGTATGTTCTCTTTTCATCAATGTTCACATGCAATCCCCACAGGGGCCCACCACTCCTTATCCTGTGCCACCGTCCTGATGTAATATGAGCAGCACATGGTCCCGTAACCGCCCACCCCACAAATGGAAAATCTAAGCAAGATTCATGTTGGCAACTGCAATAAAACATATCTATTACTCATTCACTGATTCCACGATAGTTATGCTACATTGGTGTTATTATATCAAGGCCCTCACCCCAGTCTCCAAATGTCTGTTCTATCTTTGGTATCTTTATTACAGTCACTGCCTCTACTTGCAAATGTCGAAAAATGTTCATCTGTTTCTCATCTATGTGAGCAAATGGCTCTTCTGTGGACGCGAGCTAGTTTTCATGATGTTTTGGAAATGTCTGCAAAGTACAAGTTTTTCTAAATGTTCCTATTTGTTTTGTCACATAAATGTGACATACGTTGCACATATGTAGAGAAATTATGAAATGTGAACTGCTATTTAAAGGATTTCTTCATACTGAGGATATTTTGTAGAGTGTAGTGTGTATTTAAAGGAAAATGAACTTCAATGCAAGATAAGCTCAATCAACAGCTTTTGTAGCATAGTGTTGATAGCCACCAAAAACTAAACTTAATGTCACTGTGAGGCAATTTCTGGAAGCTTATAATCACATTCATTTGTACATAAATTATTAAATTTAGTTTATTAAAACTATAATTTTCACAGCTGTTTATGGGCTTCCAGTGTCATGGCAACTGTTGTAAAATTGGACATAACTTTACAATGTTAGTAAGGATTTTGTTTCAAACTAAAATCATGCTAAGACACATATTGTTTAAATCTCATGGCTACACTATTAAAATAATAAGCATTTTAACCTTTATGGACTGACCCTATTAACTTCCATTATAGAAACCGCACAGTAACCCTGATGTTTGCTTTTTTTAACAACAAGAGAAAGTTTCTTTACACATAAACATAACATAAAACTAGAAGCAAAGTATAAGAATAAATACAAAGTGTCAAAAATTTAATGAGATTTCATATCATACAAAAAACTAAACAGACATCATTCAGACTTTAAGTTTCACTTTTCGACCTACTGTAAATGATTTTGTTCACATATCAATCAAACTGTGCTGCTGAACTGGAAATTCCTTCTAAACAAATCACGTCTGAAGCACATATTCCAAAATGAGCTGTGAGCTTCAGCCACTGGGAACCACCCTTCTGTCTAGAAGCATGATGGTGCAGAACACAGAAGCTATCAGTCAAAAATATCTGCTATATGACGTAAGAGCCACATTCTGTATTGAGGGGTCAGTACATCTGCAGTCTAAAATAAACTGCTCTTCTCATATTGTAACCCTCTATTATATTTCAGTAGCTTGACAACAGAAACAAACTAATAAAAAGAGTACTTTTCTTTGAAATGGTAACCTTGATGTTTTATGCAGCTAAACATCCTCTATAATAAAGATATCTGTTTTATTATCACAATGGGTTGCGAATGTGCATTTTAGACCCCTTACAGAATGTCGAGGCCAGATTCCTGCACAAATTCGATTCTTAATTTTTCAATTTTCACGATTTTAATGTGAAAGACTTTATTTGTCTAGTACATTACACAAATGTTAAAATCTGCCAAGTCCTCCTTGTGTTTGCTTTTACTACAATTGTTAACAGTGCTGTCGTTTTGTAAATATTAAATGTGCAATGTGATGACAGCTCCCTCAGGATAATATTCAAAACAGCAGGATCAAATTATCCAACTTCAAATTATCCAAGGGATTAAAATGCTTGCAGCTTTTGTGCATGGGCGTAAATACTACAATTTTGTACAATGCTTGTTTTGAGCAGGTGGGTTCAGCTTTTTTGTGATGTTAGTTGATATATTCTGAGATTTCCCAAAGCATGCACAAAACTAATAACAGCCTTTCTTTTTCTTTAAAATGTTAAATTCAAACAGAGATGGGAACATTGGTGTGGAACAGAAGAGAGGAACAACTTACCTGAAGACTCACAGCAAATTGAATGTGCAAGGAAATAAAAGAGACTAAATAAAGGGAACTGAATATATAATGTCGGAACAAACTTATAATTTAAGGAAATTACTGATTGTCTACATGAAAGGACAGACTTACTATGGAAGTGAACAGCTAAGCAGTGGGTGTGTGCCAGGACAAGTGCAGTCATTTCACTATTATTCTAGATAAAAAAAAAATATATAAAAAAAAAAAACTCTTATGATGAGGTGAAAGTCATGTGAAACAACCTGATTTCCTCTGTGGCCTGGGATAATACGAAAGGGCACGGCCAGGCTTTTATCCCTGCCACATAACATTTAACACGAGCAGGCTTGAAACAGTGATCACAGGAATATGGGAAGGATAAATCATTTTGAGTGTTTGCCATGATCTCATCAGGGATGGGTTGTGAATACACCCTGAAAACAATAAGCAAATCCAAGAGGTACAGATCCTTATTCTTTCGTGCCTGGTTAGAACACCAGGCACAAAAGTCCCTCCCAGTCCGGGAATTTTCAGGAAAGGTATACTGCCATGGCAGGAGGTGGTTTACGGGTCACTTTCTTTTATGGGATAAATTTGGTTCTGTTTAGCTCAACAGTCCCTCTAGTGGTTTTAATTGGCAATAAGTTAAAAATATATGTATGCAATAATTGTGAATGGACGCGATTACCTATTTATCTGTAAATGAACACCTATCAAAATCTACACAAATATAGGTAAAGAGAGACTATATTTTTTTATTTCGTGACTTTTTAATTGCATTGATTGTAAGAAAACAATATTTTGACATTTTATTTTTATTTATTCTATTAATATGATATACGCATTATTTACATAAATAATATAATTATGTAAAAACTACCACATTATTATTTTTTTTACCTACCCATTTTCAGAAAATTAAGTCATTAAAAGTTAAATCTGAATACTATTCCGTATATTCTGCAGCTGTCTGTTAATTGGTTTTATTTTAACGGTTCAAGGCACAAGTAAATAATTTCATAATCTTTATTCTTATATGTCCTTTCCTATTAGGTGACCTCTCAAAATTTTATTGAAGTGAATTTGTTTAATTTTCTAGTAATTTGCAAGCAAATGTGGATGATTGAAAATACATATTGATTTTATTTATATCACAATGTATCTAAAATATTTTCTCAAACTTGCATTTGCATTTGCATTTACTGTTTGTTAATATAAATATTGTTTAATTATTATTTAAATGGAAAATTTATCAAGTACAACAAAGAATGTAGCGCAAAAATAACTGTTTTTCTTTTTCTTAAGGACCAAATATTCTTTCTTATAAAGCCATGGCTTTACAGAGGGTCACAATTTCAAAACCACAATATGAAAAATTGGGTGGCATAATAGCAGAATAGCTGTTTGATCATTTGGTAACATTTTCTTTTCATATATACGATTAATGTGTCTCTTGTAAACCTTTCCTGGCACAGATTGTGTTTGTTCATGCACTTTTGTGTCCTACTTCTTTGTGAGGTACAAAATCTTTTATGAACTCTAACAGTCAGAATGTATTTACAAATCTAGTGCTAGTCCTAGCCACAAACAAAGAATAACAATTATATAAAGGAATCCAGAATAAGAGCCAAAAAATTGAATCCATCAAGTAGACTTCAATGTAATGGTGGAAATACTCATGGTGGCTCAGCAACAAACTCTGGCATGACTTTGTGTTTTTCATCCATTCACACCTGTAAGCAGTGAAACCACAATGTTTAAATTATTTAATAATAGTTTACAATTTTATATAATGTCTAAACACTGAAGAACAAATGTTTCACTTGCAGTTGGAGGTGTGCTCGTATTATTCATTTATTTTATTGTACTGTGTGATATGGCAATATCTTTTTCAGTTTTCAAAGCCATTGTAGAATTTTTTTCAAAATCTCACATGACTGTACATTGATGTACACATACATTTTAAAAGTACTATTAATTTTTTTATGTGTATAATTTTGTAATTAGGAAAAACAGAGTAAGTTTTACATTGAGTTTTATTTTTATTAAATTACCACAGAAAAAAAAGTCACTTATTAATTATCAAAAAAATAAATAAATATTGAGCTTAATAACACATTTCTTTTTCAACTACAATAAAAACCTGTGAGCACAAGATTTTTAAGCAAAATTTTATATTAGCTGATGCATCACAAATAATTTCTATGGACAATTGTTGCATGACAGCTGAACTTGACCTAATAATCCTGCATAGCTTGTAAAATATTCATTATATTTTATTATAAACATTTACAAATATTTCATAACAGTTAATACAATATGTACGTTTCATTTTAACATGTCATATTTTATTGATAGCAAAAAATAAGCATTAATTTGTTGGGTTTAGTATTCAGTACATCAGATAATAATAATAAATGAAATAATCTAATAAATGATGTTTTGCATTGTTGCTCTGTATCACTGGCCCACAGTGAAACTGCTTTGTTATTCTGTTTTAATTCAATGTCTTTCCTCAGTGACGTTACTGGATTTTTATTACTTACTTGACATCATTTTCCCTCTATGACACTGGCTTTTAAAGTCTCATGTCCATGAGTTTACCAGTAAATTATGTTGGCTGTTAGTTTGACGTTTTTAGAAGATTTTTTTTTTTTTGTACATCAAATTATGGTGTTATCTATACAGAAAAGTGTAAAAATAAAATTACATCATTCTAGAAAAGTTGTCAGTGCATCAAAAATTTGGTACTCTTTTTGTTATTTGTAAGTCTAAGAGATGAAACAAGAGAATCAAATTCAGAAAGAAAAAGGGGGAAAGACAAAGGAGATTTAAGCCATTTTTGCTTATGAATGAAGAATTTTGCATTCAATATAAGAAAATTAACAACATATTCAGCAGATAATAGCTTTGGATTTTCAAAAAATAACATCTTTGAGGACGAAGGGATGGGTCACATTTGTAAGGTTAGAAACATAGGTGCATAAGTCAACCCATAGTTTGTTGGTAATACTACAATAAAAAATAAATAAATAAATAAATTAAAAAAAACAGATGGGCAGCTGTTTCCCCAACAAAACCACAAAACGAGCAAGACTCATCAACATCAGAATATTTAGAAACAGACAAATTAACAAGATAAATTTTATGAAGGATTTTATAATGAATCTCCTTAACTTTGTTAGAAATACAAAATTTACTTGGCAAAAGCCAGGCCTTTCTCCAATTTATATTAGTTATAAAGGAACCCCAGTAGAATTTTCCTCTTGGAATAATCTTTCTCTTTGTCTGAAATATTTTGTGAATATGTCTGTTATTGCATTTCCGATCTAAAATATCAATACCACCCAAACGTAAAGCTGGATAAACGCTATTGCCTTTACTGAATTTAAGGTGATTTTTAATTAACTGAGTTAAGCCTGCTGGGATGGCTCTCATCAAAGTATTATATTCCTTTGGTGCGACTGGAAAATTATGGAGATTCATAAATTGTTCATAAGTTAAAATATTACCAAACTCATCAAACACAGAATACAGTTCAAGTTATTATTAAACCATCTAGGGGAAAAAAGAGACTTATTTCTAACAGTTATATCAGCATTATTCCAAAGGAGAGCTTTGTGAAAGAAGAAACCATGGACAAAACACAATTTACATGAAAGAAGACATTGCTGATGGAAGTTAGATAAGGAAATAGGTAGGCAAGAAATTACACTTTAGTAAGAAAGACAGGCCACCAAGTTGGTCAAATATCTTATTTGGAATAAAAAACCACATTGACATTGGCATCTTCTCAACCAATTTACTTTAAAGGTGTTTACAGTTTCTGCGAAGTCCAAAAAATCAAGGCCACCTTCACTTCTGGAATTAGCAAGCACTTCTCTTTTTAATTTGTAAGGTCTATTTTTCCAGATAAAATCCAAAAATATCTTATTAATTTCCTTTATTAAGAAAGAGCAGAATATACAAAGTGAGACAGCCCTTCAACCTTAGATAAAAGGACTCGATCGTATAAAGAAAGACGAGTGTGGTACCAGAGCGTGTGACGAAAGACGGCTGTAAGATCCTATTTGTGTATTGAAATGTCAGTCATTTTTTACAGCGCTCTGATTGGTTCAAACGAAGCAACACCTACTTAAATAATCCAATAACTTCCGCTGACGATTTTTGAATGCAGAGCGGTTAATGTTGGTTTACGACTCATAAGGGCAAAGCAGCAGAAAAATACTAGTCTCAATTTTGAGATAGAAACGTTCGCAAAAAAACTGCAATTAACAGACTATAATCTGAGATGGATTCTGCGTTGTCGAAGCTTCTTATCGGGCTCGCTGTCAATATAAGTCGTAGTGATGGTAAGATGCTTGTTTGCTAGCTGCTAATCTTTTACAGACACGAACTAACTTACATCATGAAATCAGCTGATGTTAAAAATCAAATTATCGCAAATTAAACTTAATACGTACCAATACAACATATAGTAGTGATTGCTGGCATTGAACATTTTCTAAAGATTGAACACTGCACGAAAAGAAAACCACTCAAAGAGAAAATCATATAATTGTATCTAAATTTAAAATATGTAAATAATGCAAAAACAACAACCTGTCATTTCTCCTTTTAATCCCTTGTCTAGTAGGATTGCTAGTTAATGACTGAAACATACACAACCTAGTTGGCAGGGATCGTTTTAAAAGGATTATTTACCAAATAAATAAAAATATTGTAATTTACACTTATTGTCCTAACTCATGCTCTTCCCATATGATTTAGCTTTTTTTGAAAAACAAATGGAGATGTTAGGCTGAATGACATCCACAATTTATTGTAAGGAAAACAGATGCAATAAAAGTGAATAACACTGCCTGTTTTGCACCACTGAAGAAGTCAGTCATGAATTATCTCAAAGTTCAACCAAGAGAGTGTTGTTTGTTTATGCCACTCTTTCTCATCAATGCAGGAAGAATACACAGTGCCACTGTGAAAACGGCCAATGTCACTAAATCTACAGTGAATGTGGAATGGGCTGAGAAGGGCATCACTAAAGGAAAAGAGGTTGGTAACAATTACTGAATTTGTTGTAACACAAGACTTTTTTTTTTCCCCACTACATAAAGCAGTTATTAGAATGTTGAGTACAGGTTTTGTTGGTATTTGCAGTTGTACAGCCAAAGCTCTAGGATGTCATGCTTAACTAGATTAATAAACCGATTCTGCTCTAGGTTGACATGGATGAGCTTAAGCAACTCAATTCTGAGCTTATGCAACACCTTCAACCAAGCCGCCAAGAGGAGCCTGAGTCCGCCCCTGGCCCTTTCGCTGCACCTGTGTCAAAACCAGTAAAAGTGAGTCCTGTGTTTCTTTTCTAAAATTCTTATTTGTTCAAAATGCACATTTGTTTTTTTTTTTTTATTTGATTCAAGTATTGACTATCCACACTGTCGTTTCGCAAAATTGGATCCATTTGTTCAGACAGCGTTGTCAATATCTGGTATGTGCATGTTAGTTACCATGGCGATGCTATATGCGCGTCAGCACAATGTCTAGACACCTTCTACAAAAACTGAGAGAAGCTGTCAATGTGGAAAAAGAGGAAGACCAGTGGTTCTGAATAAAACAGGCATATGAGAAAACATAAGCAGTACTTTATTCCAAGCACATTGATGCACTGTATCTGAAATCACTGACTCGTTCATTATTATATACCTACAACACTGCTCCAAAAATCAGATTTCATTGTGTCATAGCATAGTGCTGCATGCACAGTCATTCATAAAGTTTTTTTTTGTTGTTTGTTTCAGAACATCAGAGCATCAGAGCTTCCTTTAAGGTCATCAAGAATACCTGCTTCTTCAGAACGTAAGTTATATTTGTTGTACCAATTCATAGTTGGTCTCCTGACCTGCACCAGTATAAACTTATGGTGTGTCTCCCATTTGAAGCTGCTCCTCTGGATTGTTCATCTGAAGAGTCAGGTTTGCATGAAGTGCATGCTTTCTTCGTTCTCCAATCACAGATATTATGGTTTAATTATAACACTTAATCAGGGTGTCTGTTCCCACTTCTGTCCACATGATCTTTTCTACAAATGATCTGCTTATAGAAATCAAAAATAGTCTTTAAATTACTGTTTCTGTCAGTCCAGAGAGGTCTCATATGACAGAGATAGTCATTAGTTCTAGCAGCGATCAAAGCACTGTGGATAATGGTTTCTCACTTTTGGTTTTATGTAGAAATAATTGTTCTTTTCATCCATTTAGAAGTTACTTTCTGTACTGTTTCTGCACATTGTCAGATATTATAAGAGTGAGGAGATCTTTCTGTTGTCCAATTATATTGCTGATTGAAATAGTCATGACAAACATTTTTGGAGATTCTTGTACTGTCCATAGGATCACCTTTGGATTTATTGGCAATGTTGACCATGGAAAGCTCTTTATTCTACTCAGTTTTGAATAATAATACATGAATTATAAGTCACACTGTATTGCAGAGAATTCACATAACATAATTTTGTCTCCTTTCAGCTTCTAGGAGGATGACCACACGTCAGACTTGCTTGTTCCGACAGCCTGCCCCTCCACCTATGGTCTCGTCTATAGCTGCAGAGGAAGTTTTCTCTCACGATCTTCCCTCATCTACGATCCCTAAACCTTCGGGTCTGTCTGAACATCAGCATGATATTAAGATATACAGTGTAGTATCAAGTTGTTTTGCATTGGAATGAACTGATATTGATTGGTTACCTGTTTGAGATGAATGGACTTTCAGCTTGGAGACAGCAGAAAATCATTGTCAAAACATCTTGCATATTTCATTAAGTTGCTATCTGGATTGGTAGGTTACCAGAGGAGACTTGTCTCGAAGCCAGCTTCTCCTCTGCTACCAACCGCTGAGGCTATTTGTGAGAGTGAGGCTTCCAAATGTGCCCCCATGGGTCCACCAAGTATGTACTGTTTTGGTTTTATCATGCATGCTTTCACATTATTGATGTGGTGGTTAGTAACATCTACAACACTTGACTTAACTTTTTAACTTTTAGGCCATCGCATGTCTCAGGTCTCAGAAACAAACAAGATGGCAAACAAACGATTGTCGCTAGCAAAAAATCCTGAAGCACAGAAGAGAGGAAAGGTACCTTAAATAATTGTTATTGTTGTACAGTTACTGAACATTCAGGTATGTTTACACAACAACGATTGTATTAAAATCTGAAATGTTTTTCCTTTGCATTTTTAAAAGTTTCGTAGGCTTTTTTTTTTTTTACTGTTATCGCAGAGACGATAACAGTATTTTGTTTAAAAACCTGTTTTCAGATGTTTGATTTTTTTTATTATTTTTTTTTCATGCTCCCAAAATTTTGTTTTGTAAACGAACAGTTAAAACGTATAAAGAGTTTTACGTTTTTAGTTGAAAACGTTATAGTGTTACTTCACTATCTTGTTTTTATAAAGGGTTTTTTTAATAATTATTCATTATTTACTTTTCTTCTGTTTGGTCACATTTGTTCTTCCAGTCTTGAAATCTATGAAATTTGCTAAAATGTATTCATTTTTCTCCATCCAATTCTATTTTCGTTCCTAGTTTGGAGATACAAGTCGACCTAATAAGCAGTTTTACCAGATGATTGAGGAATACAGAGAGACCCTGGAGAAAGTACCCATGTCCTTGTCTGATCCTGTGAGTTAATGAGCATAATATTAATATCATCATACATGAATTTCATATTTTAACACAAGATGTATCTTTTAGGTCAAACCTCACAGAATATGTGTCTGCGTTCGGAAACGTCCGCTAAATAAAAAAGGTAGGTTGCTGATTTGACCAATTTGCTGATGGAATCGAATTGTTTCTTACGCATTTCTCATTTATTTGCGTTTAGAGTTGGCAAAGAAAGAGATTGATGTGGTCACAATCCCTGGTAATGGAGCCCTGCTGTTGCATGAGCCCAAGCAGAAAGTGGATCTGACCAAGTATCTAGAGAATCAGACCTTCCATTTTGACTACTCGTTCGACGAAGACGCCACTAATGACTTGGTTTACAGGTAGCTGCATATCTAGAGTTTCTGTTTGGTATTTATTATCATTTATAATGTTAATTAACATGCATGAACATGGCAAATGTTGTTTATTCAAGGATCGGTTTACTATCTAATCTGTCGTTTCAAACCTTTTTTTTTTTTTTTTTTTTTTAATTTCTTAGTTTTTGGAGAAACTGAAACAATGCTTTATTATTTGCATGGAATAGTAACTGATGACGGAATTTACATTTTTGGATCTTTTCCTAAATAATGGAATATTATTTTGTTATAAACATGGCAGTTTATTCAGTATTAATGTTTAATACAGAAAATATTCAAACGGTTATGAATTGAACTTTTAGGTTCACTGCTAAACCTCTGGTTAAGACCATTTTCGAAGGTGGTATGGCGACGTGCTTCGCATATGGCCAAACAGGCAGTGGAAAGACCCATGTAAGTTGTTTTGTTTGTGCTTCCAAAACAAAATTCCATACACTTGTTCCATTTTGTTCATCTGAAGCATTATTTACAGACTATGGGTGGAGACTTTTCTGGAAAGAGCCAAAACAGCTCTAAAGGGATTTACGCCCTGGCAGGTGATTGTAACTGTCAAATGTACTTAACATAGTGGCCTGTTACATTTATCTGTGTTCACTTATGCATTAATCTCTCTGCATACCTCACAGCACAGGATGTATTTACCCTCCTAAGGCAAAAGCGATATGCTGAAATGGACCTTTGCCCGTATGTCACTTTTTTTGAGATCTACAACGGCAAGGTTTGTACATATTGTATTACATGTTTCCAAAACAATTCTGTGATGTCTTGTCAAACAGATGGTGGAGTGTTTGCTTTTCTGTCATTTAAGTGCAAATAAACCTCAAATTTCCAAATGCTTAGTGTACTCTATATGCTCAATTAAACAAGTGTGGGATTAGTATTTGGTTTTATGCTGATTTGACTTTTGATTGTGGTTGCAAGCATAAAGTACTTGTTCAGGCACGATGGTGAACTGTTTGTATGCTGCAGGTGTTTGACTTGCTGAATAAGAAAGCAAAGCTGCGTGTTTTGGAGGATGAGAAGCAGCAGGTCAACGTTGTTGGCCTGCAGGAAGTGCCCGTGTCATCTGTTGATGATGTCATCAAGATGATTGAGAGGGGAAGTGCATGCAGGTAAATATTATGTTCATTTTTTTTTTAAGTGAATCCTTTCTATTCTATAGCTCTGTTATTTTAGAATTATGTATATGCTTTTATAGTGTTTTGTAATATTTAGATTTATATATATATATATATATATATATATATATATATATATATATATATATATATTCAGCTTTAATTTTAGTAATCTTGTGTGCTTTTGTCATGATTTCTGTATGACTTTATTTTACCTTTAGTTCTTTTTGTCATTTCCATTAGTTGACAAGGCAACATTTCTTCTAATTTCTAAGTTTTTCATCTAATATTTTTCTTTTATTTTAGCCTTATTTTATTTACCAAAAACATTTGAAATAGTTTGAATTAACAATAACAACTGCATCTCACCTTATAACAGAACGTCTGGCCAAACGTTTGCCAATGCCAGCTCATCGCGTTCACATGCCGTTTTGCAAGTAATTCTAAGGCGGCGGAATTTCCTTCATGGGAAGTTCTCTCTGGTGGACCTTGCTGGGAATGAGCGTGGTACTGATGTCAGCAGTAACGATCGGCACACCATAGTGGAGACCGCAGAGATCAACCGCAGCCTGCTGGCTTTGAAGGTACTTTGTCTAATGTCTACTGCACCAAATAGGTCATCTCTGTATTGTTGTTTCTTTTAAATTCACATTATTTTTTCCAAATTTGATCAAATTACGTTATTTAAATTTAGCTTAATATCTGAGGTAACTGCTATTTGTTTGTTTGTTTTTTCAAACACTCTGAGGTGGTCATTAATACAGTTAATGATTATAGCTTTTGTTTGCTGCTCAATTACATTGAAAGAAATCATTCTGTACCCTTTTTATAAACACAAAAGTACTTGGCCGTTTTAAAGCAATAGGTTGTTCATGCCTTACCTGACTCCTCAGGAATGTATCCGGTCTCTGGGTCAGAACAGCGAGCACATCCCGTTCAGGATGAGTAAACTCACCCAGGTGCTTCGGGATTCCTTCATTGGAGAAAACTCTAGGACCTGTATGGTAAGAGTGAGCTAGGGTGATTATTAATTTTCACCTGTGTGTTTCAATGACTCTTTAGGGCTTGAATTGAATACTATTATTTATTGTAAAATTAATCTCCTTATGTATTTTGCCTGTTGCAGATCGCAATGATCTCGCCGGGTATGAGCTCTTGTGAATACACTCTGAATACACTACGTTATGCAAACAGGTGCTTTTCATCTTCCTCGATTTGAACTAATGTTGCTCTGATTGACTGAGAAGGCCCTCTGGTGGTGCGATTTATGTATTGCAATCATTTGTGGGTGTTTCTGACAGGGTAAAAGAACTGAATGGTGTGTCTAAGGGAGCTTCAGTGGAGAATGGTACAAAACTAGAGCTTTCTGAGGAAGGAAACTCCTCAGAGGAGGTGAGTGAATCAGGCTGTGCATATTAAATTTAAGTGGCAGGACTTTCTTCTACAACACAGAGCTTAGTTTTAGACTAAGCCAGGATTAGGACATAAATAATTTTTATTAACATGCCTTAGAAAAAAACATTACTGGTGTGCATCTTGAGACAAAACAAAGGCACTGATATGTTTTAAGATCAGTCAGTACAAGTTTCTTTCAGTTGAAACAGCTCAGAATTAGATTTTAGTCTGGGACTAGGCTTAAGCCTTGTCTGTGAAACCGGGGTAAATGAATTTGATGTTTTTGTATTTATAAGTGGTTAAGTACAGTTTTTATTTGAATTCCAATTACTGAATTAGACTAATTTTAACCTGTTGCCTTTATTTCTGAATGAAATGAATTATGAATGTAAAGCAATTTATTATAATGTAATAGTTTCTATTGTGGGTTTATTAGTTAATCCAATTTAAATAATGGTCTTGAAATTGTGTGTACATTTTTATTTATTTACAGAAATGTGGTACAAAACCGCTAAAATATATGTATTTTTAGGAGTCTGTTCTCCCAGCGTTTGAGGCTATATCCCAAGTGTCTGAGATGGAGGAGAGGTTCTATGAAGAACTGAAGGTTTGTAGCTTTCTGTGAGGTTTGTGTAAACACACCTGCTCTGAGTGGGTGGCTTTGTTTTAAACCTCACTATCACTCAAAAAGTTACAAAACTCCCTGTAGCAGTCAAGTTACAAAACGCCTTTTGCTATTTGTTTACCCCTGAATGCATTTCTTCAGACAACCCTTTTTTCAACAGCTCAGAGACCTTGGTTGAGTCATAGGATAAGTGGGTTTTGTCTTCATCTCTGTTTCTCATTCCTTTTCCAGGGGTGCAGTGAGGTTGCAAGATCTATGGAATATCCCTCGTTTGATATCATAGCAAATTTACCAGAGATTGACACATTCATGAAGAAACTGCAAGGTATTTCATTGTAATCCAAATAGATGCATACATTACCATTCAAAAGTTTGGGGTCAGTAAGAGGTTTTTTTTAAATGGTTTATGAAAGTTTATGATTAATGGTTTGTGTAACAATATTACAATTCAAAATATTCTATTTTAATACATTTTAGAATGTAATTTATTCCTGTGATGGTATAGCTGAACGTTTAGCAGCCATTACAGTCAGCAGTGTTACATGAACCTTCAGAAATCATTCTAATATGCTCATTTTAGTGTTCAAGAAATATATCTTATCAATGTTGAAAAGAGTTAAGCTGCTTAATACTTTTTTGTAAACTGATCATTTTTGTTTACAAAAGAGCAGCCTTTATATGAAATAGAAGTCTTTAGAAATGAGAAATGTCTTTACTGTCGCTTATGATCAATTTAATGAATCCTTGCTGAATAGTATTAATTTCTTTTAAAAAAAAAAAAAAAAAAAAAAAAAAAGTCTAGACTTTTGAAAGGAAATGTACATTTGATTTCATTTAGGGAAAATTAATTACCTCTGAAGGTCCCCAGAGCATCTTGCACCTGCTCACAGAATATGTAACACACATACAGGTGCATCTCAATAAATTAGAATGTCGTGGAAAAGTTCATTTATTTCAGTAATTCAACTCAAATTGTGAAACTCGTGTATTAAATAAATTCAGTGCACACAGACTGAAGTAGTTTAAGTCTTTGGTGCTTTTAGTTGTGATGATTTTGGCTCACATTTAACAAAAACACACCAATTCACTATCTCAACAAATTAGAATATGGTGACATGCCAATCAGCTAATCAACTCAAAACACCTGCAAAGGTTTCCTGATCCTTAAAAATGGTCTCTCAGTTTGGTTCACTAGGCTATCATGGGGAAGATTGCTGATCTGACAGTTGTCCAGAAGACAATCATTGACACCCTTCACAAGGAGGGTAAGCCACAAACATTCATTGCCAAAGAAGCTGGCTTTTCACAGAGTGCTGTATCCAAGCATGTTAAAAGAAAGTTGAGTGGAAGGAAAAAGTGTAGAAGAAAAAGATGCACAGCCAACCGTGAAAACCACAGCCTTATGAGGATTGTCAAGCAAAATCGATTCAAGAATTTGGGTGAACTTCACAAGGAATGAATGGACTGAGGCTGGGGTCAAGGCATCAAGAGTCACCACACACAGACGTGTCAAGGAATTTGGCTACAGTTGTCGTATTCCTCTTGTTAAGCCACTCCTGAACCACAGACAACGTCAGAGGCGTCTTACCTGGGCTAAGAAGAAGAACTGGACTGTTGCCCAGTGGTCCAAAGTCCTCTTTTCAGATGAGAGCAAGTTTTGTATTTCATTTGGAAACCAAGGTCCTAGAGTTTGGAGGAAGGGTGGAGAAGCTCATAGCCCAAGTTGCTTGAAGTCCAGTATTAAGTTTCCACAGTCTGTGATGATTTGGGCTGCAATGTCATCTGCTGGTGTTGGTCCATTGTGTTTTTTGAAAACCAGTTGCTGCACCCGTTTACCAAGAAATTTTGGAGCACTTCATGCTTCCTTCTGCTGACCAGCTTTTTAACGATGCTGATTTCATTTTCCAGCAGGATTTGGCACCTGCCCACACTGCCAAAAGCACCAAAAGTTGGTTAAATGACCATGGTGTTGGTGTGCTTGACTGACCAGCAAACTCACCAGACCTGAACCCCACAGAGAATCTATGGGGTATTGTCAAGAGGAAAATGAGAAACAAGAGACCAAAAAATACAGATGAGATGAAGGCCACCGTCAAAGAAATCTGGGCTTCCATACCACCTCAGCAGTGCCACAAACTGATCACCTCCATGGCACGCCGAATTGAGGCAGTAATTAAAGCAAAAGTAGCCCCTACCAAGTATTGAGTACATATACAGTAAATGAACATACTTTCCAGAAGGCCAACAATTCACTAAAAATGTTTTTTTTATTGGTCTTATGAAGTATTCTAATTTGTTGAGATAGTGAATTGGTGTGTTTTTGTTAAATGTGAGCCAAAATCATCACAATTAAAAGAACCAAAGACTTAAACTACTTCAGTCTGTGTGCATTGAATTTATTTAATACACGAGTTTCACAATTTGAGTTGAATTACTGAAATAAATGAACTTTTCCACGACATTCTAATTTATTGAGATGCACCTGTATTTACCTCAATATTACTACTCCCTCTCCTCATACACCTCTGTTTATGTAATAACTTGGTTGAGTTTCAATACATGTTGAAGTGACACAAATTGTGTGGTTTGAGAGGGTGTTGAGAAAAAGCCTGCCATTTCCTGCTCAGCACTGAAATTGTTTTTCTTCTCCTTGTTGTAGAGTCTTACCAGGCTTTGAGATCAGCTATTGAAGCAGAAAAGAGGGTCAGGATGTCACCAAACTAATCTAAGATGAGATTCAGCTGCGAAAAACTGCAAAGAAACCTCTTACAAAAGCGAATACAATTTGTTCTTTTAATAATCTTTTTTGATATCTGGTTAGAGATATATCAAGTGTTTGTTTTTTGTGTGTATGTTTTAAGTGTTTTTGTGTACTGAATAAAAGTTCCCTTATCTTGAATCTTTTGTAAATCACATTTTGAATGCTGCGTACTGGTTATTTAAGGCTGTCTTCATGAATCATCAGCTGTTTGTGCTTCATTTACATGCATTTGGATTCTTACTCCTTTCACGTCTCCCCCTTGGAACTGCACTTTTTTTTTTTCTTTCTTTCTTTTTTCATCCTGATGACGCCAAAATGAGAGGCGGTTTGAGCACCGCTTCATACCACCCACCCTTCCCATCACCCCCCAGCCTTGACCTCCAAACTGCCACTATATACAAGCCACAACCAGTGTATACACTTGCCCTGCAAGCACAAGCTGACACATAACAAATCAAAGGCCTAATAAACAGCTCACACTGAACAGTTTACCTCAAAGGATGAAAATAAACAAAATCGGTCTGTGAGTGGGTGGCCCCACATCTCTGTGTGAGGCCTAAAAGCTCAACTGCTTCCTCTGAGCTCTTTGGGTGGCATTTCCCACCCCCGCTTCAGCTATTTACCCCCCTACTCTGTAAAGCATATAGCTGTGCTACGTATATTGCACTAAAACTGGGAATATGTATCTTGTTCTAGCACTACATTTGATGTACAGTTACAACTGTATTCGTTTTACAAAACTCCTTAAATTGTCATTCGTGAAATCTAATTTTCATTGTAGATTTGCTGTCCAGTGCCGTTTTGGTTATGTTCATGTGTTGTTAAACATGTTTCAATGTAAAATAATTGTTCGGAATGTATATTTTAACGTCAGTCTTGTTTTGGTGAACTGATTAAAATTTTCTGTTAAATAAACGTTTTGTTCAAACCTCGCACTATTAAAGACTTGGAGGTTCACCTCAGACAAACTAACTTCTTGAGACCTTGAGTGTTGATTCTAATTGAATCCTTCAGTGGTTTTAAGAGACTGAAATCGTTTTGATTCAGTGTTGTGGTTACGTTATCTTGAGATGTAACTACCCAGCTTCGCTTCTGAAACAACACTCTAAGAATAGCTAAAAAGGACTGACATGGTTTCTTCAGTTCAATTTTCCACCATGCGTTTTAAAGAAGAAGAGAGAGCTGAAGGAGCTTTTGCTGGGCTTTTCGATTTGGAAATATGTTTCATGCGAGCCGAGTCTTGTATCTGTTGGCCACGAGTCTGACTCTGCTCTCTGGATTCCAGCTGTACACATGAATATTTTCTCAGTGTGGAGAAAATTGGCAGTGGCCGATGCTCAGTTCCCATCACCTCCACAGACTAAATAAACAGACAAACCACCCAGCGAGCCCATCGGAGGAGCATGCAGAACAACCTATGTTTTTCTTTTCCTTCTGACCCCTTTCTTTCTTTGTCATTCTGTGGCTCTGGATTGTCTGTGAATGGATCTGGAAGGGGAAAGTATCCGTCAATGCCAGACCTGTGGCAGGCCTGCCTAAATGGTGTTATGGTGTTTGGAGAAGAGCCTTTCTATAAACACATGCCACACATTACTCCAATTATTTTTTTTTTCTTTTGCATACACAGTCTATGATGTGATTTACTGTAGTTTACAACACATATATGTTGGTCTCTAAAAAAAAAAAAAAAGCTTTCTGTGTAAGAAAGATGGATTGCAAAGATGTTCACTTTCCGCCAGTTAGTTTTTAACTTTTTCATTATTATGCTTTAAACAACAAAACATTACAACTATATACATATAAATGCCATGAGAGCAAGGGAAGGAAAGTAGGAGAAGGAAACAAACAAAAATACATAAATGTAAGAAAAAAGACAGTCACGCATTTAGAGACATAACCTTTGAACTATTCAAATATTTTAAATACAGACCATAAGTGAACAGTTTCAAAACTTTTCTATTAGCACTAGTTTGAATAGCATAAATACAATTTTAATTTTTTTTAAGACTACTGATAAATTGATCATTTATAGTTTTAGCCATTTATTCGAAAACTTTTGCGACCTGAACCTTGCGTCAGTTGAGTGCTGATTCGTGAGTCGTTCAGTCCAATCAAAGAAAGCCAATCAATGGATTCATTACAGAGAACCGGTTCGAAATGATTCATTCACGAATCCGGTTCTCGATTTCAGTTCACTCGATGATTCGATTGCAGTAGTTCTTCAGCTAGCAACTACTTAAAATAATCAGTGAATAAAGACTTAATTGTAATGGGTTCCTCGAACAAAACCATCATTTACAATATAATGCACGAGTATAGACTACTTAAATAGGTTTTGAATTTTTTTGTTTGTTTTGTTGTGTTTTGTTTTTTTGTTTTGTAGCTTATGCCACCATAAAAGACCTGCATGATTCTTCAGAAAGAATTCTTTATGGGTTTGTCACGACATGAGGGTGAGTCATTTCATCAAAACTGACACACATTTTTAACTAGTCTTCATCTTGAACATCCTTATTTCTCATTGACCCTTATTTTTAATTGATTTGAAAACTTGTGGTTAAAGACTGTATTTTTAGGCAGCTTCAAAAGTTGATAAATTATATAAACAGATGTTATAAAATGGTTCCATTTTTATGGTTATTAACTTAAAGGGGACCTACTATGCAAAAATCACTTTTATAAGGTGTTTGAACACAGTTGTGTGGCTGCATTGTGTGAAAACAACCAGCCTATAATGTTAAAAATCCACCCACTCATTTTTTTATAATTTATATAAATCATGAGCAGTCTCTCCAAACGAGCTGTTTCAGATTCTCCCTCTGTTCACGTCACTGGGGGGGAAAAGCCCCGCCCATTTGTGACGCTCTCTGCCCTATTAGCATAAACATTTATTTATTTATTTATTTCTAATTATGGCAGGATTGGCATTCCATAGCATGGTGGCCTGCAAGCAATGTCTCTCTGGCCAGTGCACCAAGGGTTTGAGATGTCTAAACATTGTACCTATGGTATCTCTGAATGTGGTGGACAGTCTTTCGATCCACAGAGAAGAGGTATGCAATGTGCTGTATTGGGAGATTCAGCCTGAGGCGCATCAGTGTTGAAAGGAGCATCTGAAAAGGTGAGAGTTTTCGGCCAGTCTGTGGCAGGCAGGGAAGAAGTTGTGTCCGCACACCCATCAGAAGCACAAAACACTGAAGCCCAGTGTAGTACTTCACCTTCGCGTCACCATCTTTAAAATAATCCTCATCCATTCTCTTTTGGGCAATCTCTTCCTTCAGTCTCCTGTTCTCCTCCAACAAATGGTTAATTTCAGCACGCCTGCAGCTACAAAGATGGCATTCCTGCTGTTCTGCAGTGTCGTCATTTGAGTCTGCATCATTCATTTGTGAAGCATCATCTGCTGTTGCAGCTTCATCCATCTGGCCAGCTACATCTAGTGGAGCAGCTGCAGGTGGAGCGTGATCCCCTGTGACAGCTTGCAGTCTCCTTGTACTCTGGTTAAACCGCCCAGAGTGCGTTGTTTTAACTTCTGTGTGCCCGAGATGCAATGATGGTACCCAGTCGGGATCACACTCTAGCATTTCATAGGCTGGTTTACCATATAAAAGATAATAAAAGATCAAATTTATTTCATTAGTTATGTAGTTATTTAGCCAGTTACCAATGGGTGTCAAGATTGTGGGTAAAGATGAGGACAGGACTCGAATGCAGAATGCAAAAGGGCTTTATTGAATAATAAAACAAAAAACAAACAAAACAACACCATGAGCGAAAACCAAGAATACACCAGACCAAAGTGACAAAACCCTGACAGTGTTAGCTACTAAAGTTAGTGGTGTAACAACAACTTCATGTTTGCATTGCTAGCAGTAAAAACAAAGAAAAAAGAGTTAGACATGTTTTGTTTATAACTTACGTTACCTTTGTGAAAATGCCGTGAACAAACATGTGTCGGGGAATGTTGTTGAAGGTTATGGTTTTCCTTCTTACTGCTGCTACCCAAGCCATGCGATGCCGCTTTGTTAACTCGGATACCTGAGATCCAAGGTGCTGTTTCCAGGCAGGAAAGCTAAAAAAATCTTTCGAATATTCAGTGATTACTATGGTGAATGACATCAAGTTTACTGCTGCAATATGGCGGACATCGGCATCTACATATATATATATATATCTATGCTGTTAATGCTGAGCTTGAGCTCTTGAAGCTCCACCCTTTTCTCCGGGAGCAACAGCTCATTTGCATTTAAAGCAACATATTCAAAACAGCGTGTTCTGGCTCATACCCTAAAAGTCGCAATTTTAACAACCTATAAAAAATTATCTGTGGGGTATTTTGAGCTAAAACTTCACATACACACTCTGGGGACATCAGAGACTTATTTTACATCTTGTAAAAAGGGGCATAATAGGTCCCCTCTAAACTATTCTGGATTTAGTTATTTTTAAGGATGTCACAAGGGTGCAGTGTTTCAATGCTAAATTTGTTGTCATGCACATAACATGCATAGTTACCAATAGAGGGCAGTCAAACTATGCACACAAAACTCACCCATAAATGTTGCTTTAAAAATCAAATTTCCTGCTGTTGTAATAATGTTGTGGTGTTCATTTGCATTTTTATTTATTTGCTTTAGCATGTTTACTCATTTAAAAATCAGTGTTGCACACTAGGAAATTCCCAGCATCTTATTTGGCCCTGAAGCATCAGAACAGTTTCAGAGTCAGCCACACTGGAGCTTGCTTATTTTTCATGCAGTTTGGCATCGTCTGGCACGCTCATTGGCACCAGCACTGGGCATCAGAATTTAATATATTCACAGAGGTGTTTTAATATTTGATTTTGTTCATGAATGCTTCACTGTTTTCCAGGAATTGTTGAATATTCCTAATGCTAATTTAGAATGTTTCCTATGTCTTTTGAGATCCTTTTGCTATTCTTTTCCAGATGGAATGATCAAATGCGCGTGTCTGTGTGAAAAGATACAGGCGCTGGCGGCGGGCCTGTCTGCGGGGCTGTGGTGAGTCTGGGTTTCCCCAGCTGGATATGCTTGTTTATGCTTCCATTTCAAGGCGGCTAGAGGACAGCGTGCCCATCAACACAGGTGTGCAAACCACAGAGTCTAACAAAGAGGGTGTATTATTAAAACTCCTGCAGACGTTCATTTTTTTAGACCTTTATATAAATACACTCTGCGAGGAATAGAAATTGTAACGTTATTCGATTTTGCTTGTGAAACGTAAAAACAAACATCACATACAAGGGGGGTTTCTATAATCTGAATGCAACATATTCTTTAGTCTTCCTGCTTTACAGTTCAGTTTTGTAGTTCTGTGGTCAATATGTATTATTATACAGCTCGCTGGAATACTTAATTCTAATTAATATTGTTAAAGACTTAAAAAAGAAAACTAGCTGGTTCTCTGCGGATCGTCCCATAGGCCAGAAAGGCCGCTCAGGACCAGTCAACACATACATGCTTACACTCTCTCATTTAAACATCCAGAGAAAGAGGGACTCGCCTGTCTTCGCTGCAGTGATGGATTTAGGCGATGAGAGGCATTTTGTTTGGAATATTGGGCCTCCTTGTGCCTTGGCCCCATCCCTTTGGGCTGAACATGCCAGACTGAATACATAGCTCTGAATGAGGGCGAGAACTCCCTTGTAGACTATGAGAATATTGTAGCCTTACTATGTTAGTTTACAAGTGTCCACGTTTACAAGTACTTTTTAGTGCATTTACCCAATTTAATATGTCCATAATTAAAGTTTAAAACACACAGTTCACTTTTTTAAATTGTATGAAAGCTGAATTTGACTGTTGTGGGTTGCTGTTTTTCATATTTCAGTCTTTATTATAGTCTGAACAGCACCTCCTAGTGATTAAACACCTTCATAACTCGAAACTTCTACTTCCAAGTTAATGCATGTGCTTGTAAATTCTTGCAGTTTTTGCACTAAAACATGAACTATTTTAAACTCTCATAAACATTACACTTCAAATCTTGCTGAAAAACAACACTGCAATTACAGAAAGTGGTTTAATACTAACACTCATTCTGTTTACCGGTAAAAATCTGTTTTTGAATAAAGCTTTTTGTTTTTTAAATCACACAAGTTTGCTTGACCTTGAGTCAAGCTGTAAGCAGCTACAAAGAATGTCATTTACCAGAACCATCTGTTTTGCTTTCAAAGTTTTTAAAAGTCCAAACCTGTCATTTACAGAACACAAGTTTTTTTATATATAAATCTTGGTAACAAGTAAATTAGTTTTTTTTTTTTTTTTTTACTCAGTGTTGCAAACATGACACATAACCCTAATATTTAATAATAATAAAAAAATAAATAAATTGTACAGAAATGTGACTTGCCCTGCAAAAAAAGCTTGAGCACACATCTTTGGATTGTCTTCATTACCCACAAGGCCACTTCCATGTCAGTACTGTGAATGCGTTTCAAAAAAGTGCTACAGCTACCATATATGGACAGATGTTTAAACCCAGAGCACCCGAGGACACATATGGCGCGGCTTTCAGCGCTACACAACATGTTGTGCTGGCCACATAAAATGGCTCTGCCAGTCTCCTCACTACGTTCATTACATTTTATTGCCTCTCGCATGTGTTTAATTATAATCTGATGGTCTTTTACCCAGAGTGCCATACCGCGCACAACCACTTTATGATTATTCCCTCTCCTATTTCGAACGTAGACAGCTCTGCCCTGCGAATTCCAGTACAATTTGTAGAGAGCAGTCTAGAAAGATTTACATCCCCAAATAAAGCCCTTGAAGCACACAATGCAACTCTAACATGGCTGGCATTGAAGCTGTTATTGTTTTAACCAAACAAACCACTTCTAAATGCTGGATTTGCATTACAAGTTCATATTTAGGCCCTTCTGTAAACATTGCTGGGCAGAATGAATCAATTAAAAGAGCATTACGTTAGTTCCTGTTTATTTAAAACATGTTTACACTGCAGGGGCCGTCTTGAAAATTCATATTGTTCCTGCGTTGGAACAGGACCTAGAAATTGCAAACACATTTGTTAGTTTGAAGAAATTTCTGTAAATATTGATCTGTGCTCTGTATAATGAGGTCAGTGAACTAATGATGATATTTAGCGACTATCAAGACCTATAAACAAGACCTATAGATGGACACAGGCTGAGAAACTTCAGAGCACTTCCTGTGGTATCATTATTTGAAGGGATTTGGTTTAGGTTCTTTAATACCCAGAAATTCTGCAATGGTTTTAATACCGGACTTGTTTAGACATAATAATGTTGCATTGATTCTTGAGTATCAGTACCAGGACAAAACAACTGGCAGTGTTGACAAAATTATTTTACTTTCATTATATATATATATATATATATATACACATATAATGCAGGAGCCAAATTGGTTTTCTGGTGTTACTAGCTACTATAAGAGCTATTTTAAGAGTGAAATTATGAAGAGAAATTAAGAGCAGAAAAAAATGATAAAACTCACCACTGCCAGTGTTACCTAATTGATGCAGGTAAAATAAGGAACGAGGACCTTCAGGATGAAGGCTGTCTGGGATATTGCCTGATTTGAAATGTTTTCATAAATGTGCTGAAAATATCTTAAAATAACGATTAGGATGATCATAATGAACGTGCGATTATGCATGTGAAAAATATTTAATTATTAAAAAAACCACTACAGTGTTATATACATTACTGTAATGTTTTTTGGGGGGTCATAAGTTGTCTTATGCTCAACAAGGCTGCATTTATTTGATCATAAAATACTGTACAAATAGTAATATTGTGAAATATTCAAATTTAATATGGCTGTTTTCTATTTTAATGTCTTTTAAAATGTAATTTATTCATGAGATATTCAGTCATTAATAATATGCTCGTTTGGTGCTCAAGAAACATTGTTATTATTATCAGTGTTGAAAAGTGTGCGGCTTAATAATTTTTTAGGGAAACTGATTTTTTTGGGGATTCCTAAATTAATGAAAAGTTCAAAAGAACAGCATTTTTCTTTAAATAGAAATGATCATCTCTAATTTCAGTGTTCTAGTAAAATTGTAGGACTTGTTTTTGTCCCGTATCTAAGGAAACAGGCCAGCCTTTTTATGAAATTTTCATCACCACCACCACCCCATTCCAGCCACATCAACCATCCAAAAACCATAATACTGGTTAAAACAGATAAACAGTGAATATAAATGTAATCTTTTTACCCATTTTCAGTCATGTTGAGAGAAAGAGAGACCCGTGCCAGTCACCATAAATTTAAAGCGCACACACACACACACACACACACACACACACACACACACACACACACACTTCTAACTAATCAGCCCTATTGAATTCAACCAACAATGGGCGCTCATCCTCTGGCCACCCAAGCAGCACAGCAGATCATGTGTTCCTTCTTTTGTTCTAACCCAATTTTTTTCCTCCCCTTTTTGCCTGCCCCATATAGACACTGCTTTGCTCCGATTGTTGCCATCCAGATGCAGCTATCTGTTGTTAAAGGTGTCAGCTGTTATCTCACCCGTACATTACAGACTATTTAAAAGATTCTTTCAGTTTGTGCCAGCTACTGCCCTACATTTCTGCAGCACGGCTCTCTCTAAACTGCTCTAACAGTTGTGTTCACACACACACACACACACACATACACACACACACACAGAGCTCTGTCTTTAAATCTCAGTCTCAATCTGCTCTGATAAAGTTTATAGAACGGAATGGGAGGGAGAGAGTCAGACCCCCCATTTTGAATCGCACAGTGCCAGTGCCGTTTGGCTCCCGCAGCTCACGAAATGCTGCCAAAGCCAGACATGAATGAGAGACAGCCCTATCGCTCCTGCGATCAGCTCTCTCTCTCTCTAGTTTCCTCACTCGGAGCATGTTCAGTATGTCACAGAGCTCCTCAGGAAGATGTAGTTAAACTACGTCAGCTGTCCTAATCTCAGTGCTTCCCAACGGAAGCTGCTGTTGAAAGCTCCGGACCTCCAGTGAAGATATTTAGCGTTTATCTAAATACTGCGCTTTTTTGAAATATATATTGCATTTTTTTTACGGTCACAAGATGCTCTGCGTCTTGGCATGTGCATCAAGAATTTGCCTAACTTGCTTTGGTGTTTATAACCTGTTAAGTGCCAGAGGATACAGTTTAAAGTCACATTAAATCTTCCCACTAAATCCTGTTATATACATTAATGCAGAAGCCGCCTAAACATAACATTTGAATGATAACTGAATGTATTTAAACTTTGATTTGCTTGTTGGCCCATAAACTTCTATTGTAAAAGCACTTCTCAATGGGTACACTTACATGCACTAATTTTCATCAAGCTAAATGAATCCAGAAATGCTGCAAAAATATTTCAGAAGAGTTTTCATTTGTTAAAAATAAACATAGGAATGTATGTGAACATCAGAGATCTTATTATAAACGAACTGCAATGCACGTGATGAATCTGATTGAGAAGATGGTTGGATTCAAGCATTTACATACTTATTTACATACCTATTGACTGGATTATTTCAGGTCTAAACTCCCTTTTTCAATCCAGTTGAAATTTAATTCAGATCAAGCTCAATCAGATCAATTAAGATGTTTACATGAAGGCTTTTAATGTGATTGATCCATCAATTCAATTACTATAGATTATTTGGGTGCATGTAAACATAGCTATTGTAAGTGCATTTTAGTATTGTAGTTTCACATCAGCAGTTTTGACAAGGAAGCAGCTTTCAGCATGTTCCTTTTGAGAAACCGAAACTCTAACATGTAGAACGTGTTCGTGCCCCACGGCTTCAATCACTGCTCTCTGACTCCACGAGGCAAAACCCTTGACCCGCTCTCTGTCTTTCCTGATACTAAGGGGCCTCGACAGTAACTTCAAAAGCCAGAGGTGTATCAGATTCAGACAGGCCCGAGGTAGCTGACAGATGAGCCCGTGTTGTGGGAAGCCGAGGAATTTACAGCACACGCCTTTCATCTCCATTGGTGGGCTTATTGTACTGAGGACACTAGCCTGGGGAGTCACAACAATAAAACAGGAAGTGTGGAGCTGATACATCTAAACTGCTTTCCCTCCCCTCACCTAATCACCTCTCACATCTTTTTAGTATTTAGTCACCCAAAATAGCGTGGCTTTTTGTTTTGTGACAAAATTTGTTTGGTATAATGTATACAAACAACATCAAAATATGATAATGTTTCAAACAAAAAGCAGCCATCGAAGAAAAACAGTAAGAGTCGATAAGATTTTTTAAAAATGTTTTTTATTTTGTTAGTTGAATTCCTATAAAGGGTGAAGGAAATGATGGTCACAAATGGTTTTTCTTTTCTTTTTTCCTTAAAGTTTTCTGAAGTCACAGTGTTTTAGACAACAACAAAAACAGAGACTCTTCAAATCTTTACATGAAGAAGGAAAGGCAAAGAGTCTACACAAGGTGGACAATCGTAGCCACCCCTTTCCTTCATTATTTCCAACAGCAATATGAAAATTTCAAAGCCCACTCCACCCAAACTCCACCCACCCCCAAAATAAAACAAAACAAAATCTCAGGAACAAATAGATATAATTATATATTTATATTTATAATATATTTACTCTTTAAAAATATAACTTCAGTCTAGTGACTAACATCTGTACAAACTACAAAAATAAAAATTTAATATAAATAATTTATATGGCATGACATACATTTGAAACAAAACCCCTATGCAGGACCCCCATCCCCTACCCTTGTCTCCTGTCTGGTCAAGCTCACTTCTGTCCCTAAGCTGTAAATGTGCTTTAGATTGCTTATTTTGTGTTGCTTTGTTTTCCAGATACAGTAGCTACTTGGTTTGTTTCCGTTAAAAAACATATTTTGTTAAAATAAAGAGAGAGAAAGGAAAGGAGAGTGAGAGAAGCTGCCACTTACATTAACACTTTTTTCCCTGCATTTAATCTGGCAGTGACATGACCAATACTGAATGAGTGAGCTTTTATCGGAAATAAGAACCTAAGACAGAGAACTGAATTGCAGACAGAATACTAGGAAGACTAGCACCAGAGCTGTTTATCTGTCCCTACACTGGCCTTGTGGGAGAAGCCCAGAGGGCAACTACCAGGTAAACAATTGCGCAGGGCTTTTGCTATTTACAAAGCAGCCAACAAGATGACAAAAAAAGAGAAAACAAACAAGCAACAAAAAATCTCCTTTTGCACTCATGCAAAATTCCCTTTCCGAATAATATTTGGGTAAACAACATGTTTGCCTGATGTCTCCCAAACTTTAGCTAGGGCATATATAGTGACAAACTGAAGCTTACTCGTGTATGGCTAAAATAACCATAAAGTAAAATCAAAAAAGTGTCATTTAACCACCCCTTCAAGTATATAAATGTAGACTGCAAATGTGTATATAATGGAACAATGTAACAGGATACATTAGACCCATATTCCTGCTGTTCATTGCAAACTGTACTAAACATAGACCATTTCACACTTAAAAGGATGTGTAAAACCATGAGAAGTCATAAAACAGATGATAACATTACACTGATAGTCCATGTCAGTGACAATGTTGACCCTTAACAGTATAGTGATGTATTACTGAACAGTAAGAAAATAAAAGTTAAGAAGGCACAATGGTTGCTGTCAGTAAAAAGTAAAATAAATAGGCTAAAGGGAAAAAAAAAAAAACAGGAAATTTTAACTGAGAAAACAGAAAAACTGTTATCTATACAGGTCTTGATTTTGTACAGTGCAATCAAAGATAAGTCTACATCTTTGAACAATACAGATAAGCTTCTTATTGGCTGCAGTTTAAAAACTTGTTAATATAAAGTTAAATCTTGGCTTATGTTGGGGAAAGGGGTACTGCATATTTTCAAGACACGTCATCTTAAATTTGAAGTGTAGCAGCAAAAAAAAAAAAAAAAAAAAGGAAAAAAGAGAACACTGACCTTGCATTTCAATAACCTAATATCATTTCACTTATTTTACATATATCACATTTTATAATCTATACAATGGAGGGAACAAGGCCTCCAAATCCTCTTATACATCTTACTTTTACACAAGAGAATACACAAGTTATACAGCACATTTTAAAATAGTTTCCCTCTTTTTAGTATTAAAATATATATATATATATATAAGTATTTTAATACTTTTAAAATAAATCCTCTTGTCTGTGTGAGGTCTATGTACAGTTCAAAGAGATAAAAGACACCGGGCTGGGGTTGGGAGTTCCCAAAACAGCCAGAGATTCCAGACAAAGGGATGTGGGGGCTGGGAGCAGTCTAGCAATCTTTGGCTGCTTGGATCCATGCACCACCTGTAACACATGCAAAAGATAGAACATTGTTATGACTGGTACAGACAGCTGTCTGCATTTTCATAACAATCTAAACTACGTAATTCTCTAGTATTGGGATTTGAAATTTGAAAGCTATTAGAAAGTCAGAGTCTTTACCTAGCGCCTGGTTAGCTTGATGCTGGTTTTTCTCTGTGGATTCCAGATCTTGAAGTTCCAAAGAGTCCCTCTTATAATGTGTAGCCTTCCCATACGTTTGAGAAGTCCTCTTAGAGTCATCAAAAGAGTCTAACTCGTTATCCTCAAACCCCTCATGCATGTAACCCTGGTACGACCCCGGCAAACTGGGGTGCACTGCCACTGTCACAGAGGCTGTTGCTGTAACCATAGTGATTGCATTGTTAGGGCGCTGCAATGCCCCAGGGCTGTGGGCTGGGACTGTAGTCCTGTTTTGCTGCTGCCCTCTCCCTGGTTGTGGCCCCGGGCCACACTGAGTAGTCCTACGAGGACAGTGGGTCCTGTCACTAGGTAAATGTTGTCTCCTCTGCCCTTGGTACTCGTGTTTGTTGTCCCAACATGTGATCTGCGAACTGACCGAGTTGACTGCATTCTGCTTGGACTCACTGTTCTGTCCTTTAGAGCTGTTTTCGTTAAAAGGTTTCACCACCTTGGAAGCAAGAACAAGCACAAACACATTACAAAAGTGCTCAAGCACTACATCGCAAACATTTTGATTCATAATTTTTTTCTGTCAGGTCGACTCACTGTGAGCTTAGGGAAGCTGGGGTTCTTGCTGGCTTCAAGCAGGATATGAGAGGTTGGTGGTTGAGCTGGAGACGTGATGTATGCGCTCCTGTCACAGTACTTGTACTCCTCCTCACCGATGCCAGAGGTGGTTGTGGTTTCAGAATAGTATTCGGAATCAGAGGTCTCAGAGAACGCCTGACGTGGTCCCTTAGGGATGTGCCCAGCATAATACCCGTGGTGGTTCATAGGAGGAGGCATGGGTTCAGGAGAGGGACTTTGCAAATGATTGCCATTGTTAGCGGGTACGACCTCAGCTGGGGGGCCCATGAGCGAAAGCAGTACCGGAAGTAGCACCAAACCATTAAGGACCCCCAACAATGTCAGAATGGCCAAAACTGCAAAGAAGTATCTGCAGGCAAGAACACAAATGAAGAGAATGTTAATGTTAAAGCAGCCACCAAACATCAACAGCATGTTCAAACATGATATGAGACAATAGGGTCATCATCTGAGAGGAAGGTAATATCCAAGAGTTCCTGTAGGATGTAGCTTCCCCTCTTATCCATAATTTCTTTCCCTACATTTCCTCTCTCCTGGTGACCTAACAAAGCTGGAGAGAAATTCCTGGGTTCCATCTTCGTAGTGAGTACTAGCTCTCTCTCCCTCTGGGAGCCCTCATCTATCACCACTGCCCTGTCACTTCCTGAGGAGATGTGTTTACATTAGTGAACAGATTCTACGCGTCAGAAACACTCAGCCCTCTCCATTGCTTTTCTCCCTCTGCTTTCTTCCCTCCCTGTGTCCTAAAAGCTGCCACTGCTGTTAATGTAATTTTCTCCTCAGAAACTTAATACCCCCTCTTATTGAGATCCTATTTCACCCTGGTCAGGGCACGCCACCTTTATGTTTACACTGAGCAGGCCAGGCCAGACCTTTGCTTTCTACCTTTTTCTTCCTCCTACTCTCTCTCCCTCCTCCTGGCCCTCAACAGCCATACTGGCTCGAGAGCTAATCACGAAACACTAGTGTGGAGATCTGCTGAAAGGTATTACTTTCATGTGCAATAAACTCTTATTTGCAAAACTGTAAAACTAACCCTAGAATCCATCAACAACACTTTCTTAGGTCAACTAGTATTCCATGTGCAAAAGGGATTTGTTCTGACAAAAATCTCTCTCTGAAACCAGTCTGATTAAGATTAATACTAAGACCAACTATTTTCTCAGTGGAGGTGACTAAAGCAGGAACCTCAATCCAGTGCTGAAGACTAGCAGGAAACACCGCGCTCCACCTCCAGAGCCAAGAACATGGAGGTCTGGTTGGCACAGGCACTAGCGGGTCTGGTGGAGCAGTGTGAAGTGCTGCAGAGTTGCTTAAGGCTGGAAGCAGCGCCGAAAACGTATGTTTGAATGAAGGGGCCAAGGGAGAGGGTGGTGAATGAGGTTTCCCAGGCTTTAGCTCATGGGTGAGCGCTAGCCGTAAAGGCTAGAGATATAAGGCTTAGAAGAGCTGTAGCAGTTTTGCCCTGTATACTGGCTTGCGTGTTAACATCCAGTGCTCACTAATAGGCTGCATGGCTGTGAGGGTGTCTGCGCCTCTGTGCTTCAGCTCAGAGCATTGAGGGAGGCCTCTGATTCACCACAAGAAAGACAGTGCATGAGAAAATTAGAGAGCACTCCAGTTAAATGGTTACACTAAAAAGAGAATTCAGCTGTGGTTCAGACTTCTGGAGGTAAGAAAAAGAGGAACAGAATCTGGAAAAAAGTCTGGAATATTCTTTTAACCTCCCACCCTCTGACCATTTTTGCTTCTGTCACATCTACAAGAACCTTGGGTTTAAGAAAGAAAGAAAGAGGGGAAAAAGTTCATCTTTGGCATATCTGCTTGGAGCGTTCCAGACGTACAGTGGAAACTGCTGTCCATTGACCCATCTCCTCCAATGAGGCCATGTGTTTACTTTGGCTCTCTGAGAACCGTCAAACAAATGAATCAAAAAAACCCTGTTAAAAAGATTACAGGTCTGACGGTCATCGCACCACTGAACCTCCATTTTGGATCTATTTTGGTTTTGTCTCTATCGCAGTTCCCCGAGGAACCAAGACCTGTACTGTATCACAGAACCTCTGGTTTTAAAAGACTATAATTACCTATTTTCAGTCATTATGCACAGTCAGGGAGAGGTAATATTTAAATTGACCTCTAAAACCCAAATTTCCAAGGTGGCCCGTCGGGGTCTGTGTGTAAAACGCAGCACTACCGGAAACTATGGTCAGAATTATATGCCACATTTAGACCAGAGACTGAGCTATGCTATGGGTTTCTCAGACGGAGACAAGCAAGCCTGCTTTCATTCCCTCCACTCCTTCCTCCCGCTTCTCTCGTGTCTGTGTCATTAACATAGATGAATCAGACAGCTTAAGTGTGAACCGTTTTCTTTTTCAGTCATCTCTCTCTACGGCAATGGTTAGAAACATTTAGAGGAATCACATAGTTTGAGTGACTCTTTGATAGGAGTTCAAGAAACGCACAATCATCCTTTTCAACACAGTTTGTAATGTTCAGTGAAAACATGAAGGCTGTTTAAGAATGGGAAAAAAAAAAAACAGACAAAGCAGCCAACCATCTCTGGCTGCACTTATGTCCACCTTTAGTTAGTTAAAAGTGCTCATTCTGTCTGAAGGTCCTGTATACATGAAAAGATTGGAAAAAGGGCGCATGTTTATTTTACAAAGTCAACATTCCGAAAGTGGAGCATGATTTATTTAAGGAGTAAAAAAAAAAAAAAAAAGAAAAAGAAAAAAAAGGGGGAAAAAAGACTAAACCATCCATGGGCCCCGCCTGGGTTAGACCTCCAGAGTAGACCTAGTGTTAGGAATTCTGTTGTTTATATAAACTGTAATCTTTTCCATTCCAAGTCAGGGGTTGGAAAGGGTGGCTCATTCTAAGAGGGGCCGCTGAGCTTGTTCTCCTGTTTATTCAGTGTCCCACAGCCAGGAGATGTTTACAGCAATGTATTTATGCTACTCCCCAGCTAGAGGGCCAGACCTCTCTCTCTTTCTCTCTACTTCTAAACAGGACCTCCCACCGTGAATGCCCCAATGCTGGCACACCGCTTGCACCAAATGGTTTGCTCCAATCCCCAACCCCCAATCTTTCCTCCGGGCTTTACCACTGTCCTAAGGCAATCTGCTATAACAACCCCCTGCAGTTTGCTGGAGACCCAAACCACACTGCTCTTCCTCGTTTCCAAATTACTCTTTAGTGCAAAAAGTGGGTGCTTGAAAAATGATCGAGTCATATTTTTAATTTTCAACATGCAGCTATGTTGTACTGGAACCTCTAACTAAGCCATTTTTTTATGTCATGGTTCTGTTTGAGGTGGATCTCAAGGTTGTGGTTTGATTTCAGCAGAGCCTAGATCCAGTTGAAAAAAAAATGCTTTTTGACATTTTTTCTTTCTGTGAAGCAGGCATTAAACCAGGCAGAAAAGCTGCCCAAATGCAGTGGCTAGAGGGAGTTCACAACCAAATGATTGGACAGTTGACATCCTCCCTGCAACCAGGGTGGGAAAAACTGTGAGCAAGTGTGTGCATGTTGAGTCACCGTGCAGTGGGTTGTATATTTACATGTTTACAAGCAGCTGCTGCACTCCCTTGATGTTTCCTCCATTTGTTATGCATTCAAGCGGCTCAAGGATGTTTGTAAGAGTGCTGTGGTGGTCTAAGGGGAGTTAACATCCAGACTGACAACACCAGGTGATGGGGAGGCAAACGTTACCACCTGTACCCTACAGTCACATGTACAACTGTCTCCCTGCCTAATGCCCACCACCATTTTGAAAGTCAGCATATGGGCTGACCTCAGAGACCTGCCTGGAGAAGTGTCAATCACTCACCTCATGATGAAGTCAAACTCCGAGCCGGCAAGCATGAGCACTCCCAGCAGAGTAGAGATGGCGCCATCAATCACAGGAGCAAACATATGCTCCATAGCCACGGCTGAACGAGTGTTCCTGTCCCCAATGGCAGTCAGGAAACCCTACAATGTGGAATGTGTGAATGAAACTAGTCTATTTGATTTTATTGGCAGAAATACAAATACTGATGAATTACTGTGCAAGATGGCCTTACCAGTGCTATGTGCACAGTAAACTCCACTCCAATACCAACGGAGGCTATAAGGATGACGACAGGAATAGCACTCAGTTTGATACCAATTAGGCCCATGATGCCAAAAAGTTCCACTGTCATCATGGCCAAAATAAAAACCTGTCAAGTAGAAGACACAAATTTGCATGTTAGCAGTTACATTACAATGAACTATGTATATGGAAATAGCACTACATGAATCACAATGCAAAAATGGACCTCACTGGACCAATATCCTCTACATTTCACTGTCATCTGCCCCGAGTATCAGATTACATAATGACTATATCATGACCCCTCCCCATGTTTTGTCAATTGTAGGGCTAGGGAAATGAGTGACGATATGATAAAAGAGCATAAGGACCATTCGGCTCTCACTTTCCTGGTCCAATGTAGTCCTCAGTGCTTTCCTACTCAAACAGTTTTTCTATAAATTAAATAGAGCACTTGGTTAAGTCTTTGCCCTGAAAACCTATGATGGTGGCAGGGGTTCCAATATGGTCATGCTTAAATTGGAGATGGTAAAACCTATTTTACTGCGGCCACATATAGGCTGTGAAACTGAAGAGGACAGAGCTGGTTTTACTGCTCTGCAGTAAACTTTACTTTATCATTTAAATAAATGCCATAGTCTTTTACACACAAATGAGACAAATTTACACACATATTGCAGCTAAACAAGAAATACATGACAACCAAGGCCAATGGCCACTTCTAGTTCCTTGCTTCTTCATGTTGACCTGCGGACCCCACCAGCCTGTGTGAAACACCTCCTAGCCCATGAACTAACTCACCCACCCACTACCCCCACCACACCCAGTCCCTGATGGATGGGTTTTGCAGGCCAAGGTCGTGACTGGGCAGATCTGTCCTGTCCCCAAATTTCTGGACAAAGGCAGTTGGAGGTAAAAGCCTTCAGGAGAGCTTTGCATTTCTTCTTTAGAAAGTCTTGCTGCACCCATTTGAATGACAAAAGAGATGAGGGGGAGAGTCCGTATGTGTGTGACTGTGTGTATATATGTGTGTATGCAAGCAGCACTCTCTAGACAACCTGCAAAGACCCTCCCCAGAAAACTGCCCTGGTGGCAAAGTTATTGAGCTGTGTTGAGGGGATCAGGGGAAGCAAGAGAAATAAGAGAACAGGGGAAGGGGCTAGAAAAAAAGGGAGTTAGAAATGGATTAGGGTGAGAGGAAGGCAGACTTACAATGACGCCTGCGGTCCAGGGGTTGAGCAGGAGGATGGCGCACACCAGGAAGGTGCAGGCAAGGACTACGCTGATGGACAGTAAGAACCAGTGGCGCAGACCAATGTACTGTTCCCAGAACAAAAAGGGGTAGCCGTTGGGATAGTTCTGGATTCCCTGACGCATAAATTCCTCGCAAACTGTGCGCACACTCTCAATGGCTTCAATGAAGTCTGAGGCTTCTCTGAGGCCATTTAGGTAGAAGGGAAACTGAGCGAACTCTAGAGGCTCTGCCGCAGGGACTGAAAGAGAGAAGAGGTAATGCTTTTGAAACATGCATCCATAAATATGACTTTGACCACCTTTCTAATGTCATTGTCTTTGGTTTACTTACTGCGAAGATTCTCCCCAGTGGTGTCGTACTTATCATGGATCCACTCCCGAGGATGGGGGTAAAAGTTGGCTTGGGAGGCAGCGTAGCCTAACGGATCATTACTGACCCATACTGTCAGGTAGATGTAAAAAACCTCTGGTGGAATGAGACCATCCTCGTCCACCAGGCGACGAGAAGTGAGCTTTACAAGAAACAAAATGGGTAAATGTAAGTTTTGGGATAGATGCAAAGTTTTGGATGGGTATTTAAACTGAATGCTCCAATAGTTGACCACACACCTGGCTGTAGTTAAAAGGTTCTTTTTTAGAGCCAGTTTGTATGAGGAGCTTGTAGGCCAGCGCTCCATCCTCTGTGCCATTGCGACAGCTGTCATAGGTGATTCTGCCAGCTTCCCAATCAGCATCAAATGTTGCCTGCAGACCTACATGGAGCATGGATGGGTACAATTAGACCTACTGTGAGAAAGCTGTTCAAACCTTTCTATTTTTCTTTTCGCAATTTAGTAAGCTATGACAGAGGATTGTTAAAATTGCTCCTCCCTTAGAGAGGGGGGTAAAAACTTGGGTCAGATTTAATGCCAATCCACACACACAAACAGGCGTATAAACCAAAAGTCCCCCTCTCCTTGCTGGGTTCTCCATCTTTCTGCCTGGTGCTGAATAAATGTGTGTGGGCTGAATAAACTAACCAGAGAAAGCCTTTCGTGCTCTCCAAATTACAAAGTCTGGCAAAAGCTGAAAAACAGTTTCCACAACCATTCTGTAATTACAGAGATCTCTTCACAAGAAAAGGAAATATCATAGGGGAGAAAGAGAGAGTCTTTCAACTACCTCCAGTTTCCACAGCCTTTCAAAATAAATAGCTTCTTTTCAATTCTCTGGGTTTTAGTTATTGTGGATTCACCTCACAGTTAAGCTCTCAATACAAACTAATGTGAGCAGAGGTCACAAACAGTCTGAGATAACCCCTGACCCTCCCGTAATCTTCTCTATGCCCAGGTGGGTGAAACACAAAAGCAGATGACAGACGTGAACTTTCACTGAACTCCTTTCTTTCACCTTTAGAGATAAGAGCATTTCCCACACAATGAATGAGCGCAACTAAAAATGATAGTTTGTGGCATTTTTCACCATAGCTATGTTTCATATTTACTGATATTTTGTAGATACTTATATATCCTTATCTATAAACAACACAATAGTGCAAGACAAGGTATGGACTGATTTTTCAGACATAGTGTTAGGCATTGTGAAAATAGTCATAGTAGTAAAAGTCGTAGCCTTAGCAATCACTGCTAAAAAAAATAACTTACCTTTGAGCCAGTCCTGGAAGAAGTGCAGCCACATTCTGGGAAGTTTGTGATTGCTGTCCTTAACTACATATTTTACAGAGTTGAAGGCATTGTGAAGCTGAAGAAGCTGTCTTTGAGAACGGGCATAGTCAAAGCCATCCATGGTAACCAGGTACATGTTATAGAAGGAGAAGTATTTAAACTGGGCAGTGATAAAGTCATACTCCTTTGTGTCTCTGGGGACGATATCAGTCAAGTAGAGTCCATCATGAACCATTGTGGTACCATAGAGGCTGAGGCTCAGAAGAGCCACAAAAACGACGACCACCACAGTCTTAGTTTCGGGCTTTAACAACAGAGGGGCATACTTTTCCCGTGCAAAGTTTGACAGATTCCAGCGAAAGAAGGGCAAAGGCACACACTCGCGGCCCTCTTTGGGCTCCTCCACCTGGGCTAGAAGGTCTCGGGTGGAGCTGGAGGTGGTGAACAGCTGGGACCCATAAGGGTCAGTGGTCGGAGTGGGTGTGGATAGGACCATGGATGGAGGACTGGTGGAGATCTGGGAAGTGGGTGGCAGAATGGTGACAATATGCTGACCAGCTGCATCACACTGGGTGAATGCCTGCACAGTGGTGGTGATGTGGGTGCTGGTGGTTATAGTGGAACCAGTGTAGGTGGGGGTGGCTGGAGCGTGCTGGTGATTGTCGTTAGCGTCTGAGAACTCCTGAGGCTGGATCTGGATCACCCGAGATGAACAGGGGCTGGAAGAAAAGAAACATATAAATCCACATTTTGAGTAACAAAGGCTTTGGCATAATAAAGATGGCTGATATTAAGTAATGGCAGCGCATCTTAGTTACCTGTAGAAACAGCACAGGATGTCCAGTCTTTTGTCCTCCCGCCTGTGCAGGTCCAAGCTCAGAATGGCAGGGAAGATCAGCAGAACCATGGCAAAGTTAAAGACAACCACAATAGCCGCCTGAATAAAGAGTAAGAGAGAAAGAGAGACTTCAGACTTCTGCCACCCAACTCCACAGCTGCTGTCTGAACTTGAGAAAAAACACTCTGCATTCAGGATCCCTCGCTGTTTTAGTGCCTCGGATTGAATCCCAGAAAGTAAAATATGCACCCTAAATCAACCAGCAACCCCCTCCCCCATCACTCCACAAATAGTCAACAATCCAAGGAAAGGGGACTCCCAAGGTCACAGCGAGTCTGAGCAGAACCCCCCCCCCCCCCCCCCCCCCCCTCCACCAGCCTCAGACAGACATTATATTCTGTATCATTACAGTGCAGACCACCCAGGGTTAGCCTGGGGAGATCAGAGAAGCACAGTCTGATGGCTGCGTGATATACTGATATATTCACTCATCTCATTACCTCTCTTTCTCTCTTGGTATCCACTCCCCACCTGAAAACCAGACTGTGACTTTAGTTGGATGAGGGGGTTTGACCATAAAATAAAGAGAGAATGGAAGAAAGAGCAACAACAAAGGCCATCCTCACTTTGAATTAACTTTGACTGCTTGTTTTTTAAAGCCAACTTTAACTGCCCTTTTCAGATCATCAACGCCCCTGCCAGTCATTCTCAATGGGCATCACAGGGTGCAATGGTTGATGACGTACTCACGCACAAAATACAAACTCCTACCTGAAGCGAGAAGGCCCGGAGAGCAGGAATAGGCACTAGGGCAGCCATGAAAAAAGCAATCATGTTATTGATGGAGGTGAGAGCCACACTGGTGCCAGTTCTTCTTAGGCAGTCGCCTGTCCTCTCCTATGGAGAGATAAGGCAAATAATGAGCTGTGATCTTCAAAAACAATAACAGGAAGCCTAAGCAACATTTTCATCCCCCAGAAGTCACGATCCAAAGCATATTTATGAGATACGTGCCTTGAACGGGATGTTGTATCTGGTCTCGGTGAAGGAATGAGCCAGCAAAAACATGTCATCAACTCCAATGCCCAGGGCCAGGAATGGCAGCACCTGTGGAGGAACGCACAGCTCTGAGTTACAGCCAAGCCCTGAGGCTGAGTGTGAATTTAAGATGTTTAGGTGTGTATTTACCTGTGTGGTGGCGGCATTGAAGGACAGTCCCAGCAGCGAGCACAGACCAAGTCCTGCAGCCACAGACAGAGCAACTAGAAGCACTCCAGCCAGCCCTACAGCACCCTGAGACTTAGCACAATCCCAGCGCAGCATGGTCACGCATGCGTATGCCAGCTGTGCATAGAGAGAGACACATGTAAGGGAATAGCTCCACACATATGGAGACATGCTCATCACATTTCCATTAGCCTTAACTAGAGTTGCCACAGTAATGGATGTCTTACCATGAGCAGATAACCACCTGCCACCCTGATTACGCTGACGTCGGAGAAGGACTTCATGATGTCATTAAGAGTAGTTGTAGAGAAGGCATAAACGTTGGAGGAAGAGTTCTGAGGAATGCTCCCATGGACAACCTACACACAAGATCACAATTTTAAACATCAATCCAGAGAATACAACTACAAGATTTTCAATATTTGGATTGGAAAGAGCATATATCCATGGGTCAAATCAAAGAGGCTTGTGACTGGCTGCAATTTAATAAATTTCGGCATGAGCAAAGTTGCTTAACCTAACATTGTGTGTTTTGAATGAACTTGTGCACTCATTGTGGAACAGAACAAATCTTGAATTACTTTTTCTGACAACCCACACAAACATTCATTCTTCTTTGGGCTGTACCCTCATCCACCTCGTATTTTACCCTAATAACACACAAACAAGATAGCACGAGACCCTATGAAGCTTGACAAGCAAGAAATAATGAGCACAGATGCCAGAGGGCAGAGGTCAGATGGATCAGATGAGATCACATGGTCTCTCAGGCTACTCCATCAGCACCATGAATGGCTGACAACCTTAAGGAGAAAGGAATACCTCTGCACTTTGTTTTTACAGTGCCCTATCCCCCCAACCTCCCTTGACTCCACTTCCCTCGCTCTTGCTCTCTTTTTGAGGCAGCAGACATTACTGGAGGTTCTTCTCACTCTGTAATTCCCTCTCTCTCTCTCTCTCTCTCTCTCTCTCTCTTTCAGTGAGCATGCTGGGTGTCAGTTATCACAAAAACAGCTTGTTCCTATAACTGGGAGTTTGTCAGTGGCCTCCTAGGAGGACTCCGTTTACTAGGCAGCTGAGGATTGATGGAATTCAGGCAGACGTTGCCATCCTCTGGTCTAAGGAAAACAACCCTCTTACACCACTTGTGACCTCCTGTGCTCTTTTTACCTTTCCACCCCAGCTGGGCACCCTCCGCAGTCACTGAAACCATTCAGACCTCACAAAGTGATGTGTGGGTGTGTTATGAAACAGGAAATTACCTCAACGAATTTCCTCTGCCAGGACTCCAAGATGGCAGTGGCCTTGTCCTCGTTCCAGTTGATGTCATGGATCTCATAGTCGTCTTTAAAGTGTTCATAGAGCTGTTTGGGACTCATGAGGAGGAACATGGTCTGAAGAGCCTCCGCACTATACAGGAAAATACAGAGGGCTGAGTGTGATATGAACGTACAAACACGCATGTGCAGATAGCATTGTGTTGCAAAGTGATAATAAGGAAACATTAATGGGAGACACATTATAATAAAGACTGGAATGATGCGCGTGGTCCCTCTCGGGCTTCTATAAATCACTCTAACACTTCCACTGAGATTAGAACAATGCTCAAATACTGGGCAAAAGGCCAATATACCGCTCTCTGCAGAGACTTTCATTTATTGTAGATTAAACTGTGCATTGAAAATACACACATGTGAGATTAAATTACAGGTATCAAATATTTGTGCTCGTGCTTTTAGTTTACCTACAGTTTGTTTACTTTGTATCATATGTTCTTTTTTTCAGTTCAGTGTGTTTTCATTTTCCTCCACTCTGCATTTCAGATCTGCCCATAGGTTATGTGGCTGTCCATCATGTTTAATTGGTCTTTCCTATACTGGGGTCAGAGGTGGAAACTGATCCCTCTTCATGTAAGGAATTCTTTGGATGTGTGAGGTTATTAGGAGTCAGAAAGATTCCTCCCTCTCTCCATCTCTGTCTCTTTCGGGTTTTCTCTCTTACTTTCTCTCTTGTCAGGGCCTCCTAAGAGAGGCCCACCCACATACCCCCTCCTCTTGCCTCTCCTTCTTTCTTTCCCCCCTTTCTCACCTCTGCAAGGCATTCTGGGAGTCCTTTACTCTTTCACCCAGGATCAACTCCTCCTGCCAGTGCATGAACTTCTTGGAGAAACCATGGCAACCACCCTGAAGTTCAGCAGCAATGTCGGGGACCTAAATAAAACACAGACCACACAATTAATGCAAAAGTATAAATTTTACAGACTCATATTACTAAGATATTGTCATTTGCATTACAAAACTGTACTCACCTGCTGTGGGTCTTTATTAGGGTCACTGTGAGGGCAGTCTGTGTCATTGGGATCCAAGCATGGACGGTTCATATAGGCATGGCCCACCTGAGCCTTATCTAGCATCTCTCGGAAACCCTCTAGAGATGTAAACTGGCTCAACTCTTCCATTAGCTTGAGGGGGTCCAGATTCATCCACTGAATGTCAGGCATGCCCCTATGACAAGAATCACAAAATACAAAATTGAGACACTTCAATTAAGTTAGCAGACTAAATGTGTCAATTGTATGACTTTTTTCAAACGATAGCACACTTTTTCCAAACAAACCCCTTTCCCCTTCCCTGCTGCTGCTGCTTCTCCGAGCCTGCCGGCACCAGTCCCTCCCTGGTGGTGGCGGACTACAGATGCCGCATAAAGTAGCGTTTATTATCCTGTTACACGGAGGGGCATAATGTGCCGGCGGTCTACAGGCTGCTGTCTCTTAACTTTGTGCATGGAGTCATAACGATTACCTCTGCCTCTAAAACATCTTGATAAGGATGAAGGCGGGCAGTGGGAATGCTGAGAAGAGCTGTGCCAACTGTCTTGAATTCTGCTTTGAGCCCAGTGTTCTCAACCCCTTAGCCTGCAGGTTTTAATCTATCTTCTCTCACTCAGTGGGAATTGAGAAAGTGGACTGATGTTTATTGATGTGCCAAAGACTAATTCTCTAGGTGTAGTGAGTTACAGTTGGATTCTTTTTAACGTTCTGATTTACAAGGGACGGGTGATTCTGGGAACACTGATAACCTCCAACTTGTAACATTATTTCATTATTATGGCACTGAAAATTATATATCACAAGGAAAAAAAAAACATTCCAAATCAACACCTATGTAGCTAAAAGAATCCCAAGTAAAAATGCCATAGAACCCAGAGTGATACCCCCTGAGTGAAAGAGGGGCCTTTCACCGTGATGAGTATTTGTGGGTAAAGAAGGATAAAAGTGAATAGTGTCCTAACTCCAGGCCCAATCTCACTCTAATAACTCATGAAGAGTAGCTTCAAATAAAGCTGGTCCTCTCCCATTCCCACATACCAAGCGCCTTTGCTCCTGCTTGCAAAGAGAGTCTCCTTTATCTCCTATTTTTTGCTTGAGTGAACCGGCCTGGGCCCTTTTGTTTTTCCATAGATTGCTGCTCTTTGTTCCCTCAAGTTTTTTTCTCCCTCCCTTTCTCTCTCTGTCTCTCTCTCGCTCTTTTCCCTTTAGATGAAAAAAAAAAAAAAAACAGCTGAACTGAAGCGGAAGCCTGAGAGGACATTAGCCTCAGTGGCTAACGCAGGCCCTCTTCATACATGTCTAAATAGAGAAAACAGGGCAATAAGTAACAACATTTTTAAAGGCCAATCATGCTTCACAGAAAACCTGGGTATTAGTCAACCTAGGCTGATGAAAGAGAAAAAAGTCTATGATAACTGATAGAATCAGTCTCAGCCAATTGAAACCAATTTAGAATACAATATGGCTTTCAAATTTCCATCGACAAAATATTAAAGAGATGTTTTGGGTGGAAGTGTAAACTACAATGTCCAACATCCACAGTTAATTTTTCCTACTTTTTCCTCCCTCTTTCTCTCTGGGCCCACGACTTGAATAATGCCCATTTTATTTGTTGGACAACTTACAGCTCCAAGCCTGGGCGATTACCATGAGAATGCACAGTGTTACCCAGTGCTGACAAAGCCGGGCCCCCTCCAGGGCCCCCTCACTGATGGACACTCACTCGTAAACTGAAAGAATGCTTACCATTGTCTGACCCAAAGGCTCCCCTGCCCCCCCCCTTCCCTCCTACCCACCCAGTAGCAGTCATCTCTCTCCCTCCCTCTCTCTCTCTGTCCCCTTTCCGTAAGAACTTCTTCAGGCTGGGGGATTGGGTGGTGGGACAGGGGTGCAGGATTAGAGATTGTCCTGTAAAGCTCCTCACCACACTGTTGACAGCTCAAGCCACACTGACGACGGAACTTCAGCTTCAGCTTATCAACAGACTAAATAGAGCTTTTGCTAGGGGCTTGATGTCAGAGTTTGTCGCAGCCAGTGCCGTTTTGGTTGAAGGTAAAGGCCAATTGTTATAGGAGCGTGTGTTATATCAAGGAGGGGGTCAAAAGTTTCAGAGTTATAGTTTAGGCACAGTCCCTTGTTTCATGGTTAATTCTGGTCTCTTGAGTTTAGATATATTTATAATAGTCACGTGAAGCTATGTGTGACTTCATCAGAGATAGGTGGTTATATATTAAATAAGAATAAGCAGAATGCTTACGGTAAATAGGCAGAGCCTCCCTGCAACTTAGAGCCTTCCCAAAAGCAGTCCAAAGGAGTCACGATCATACAGGGGAAAAGCTTGTCAATCATCTGCAAAGAAATAGAGTATAATCTTCAGTAAGGCAGATTTCATGGCACAGAAGAAAAAATAGCCAAGTTAAGTTTAATAAACACAATAATAGCTGTCTAAAGCACTAAGCAAACAGTAATAAGAAAATTATTATGAAGCAAGCCAAAAATTGCATAATAAAAACATGCTTACCCTCTCAATCATGACATTTTCTATAATTGGGACTCCAGATTTGAAGCAAATTTTATTAAGATCCCAAGATCTGTGGGTAGAAATTGTACAACCACATATTAGAAGACTGGCCCTCACGTTTATAAGTGTTTGAAATTCCCTGTAATCCTGCTGGGGGTAGTACTCACTTTCCATAAAGAGACACTTGAACTTTACTGGCTGACAGAGCAGCCTCCAGGTGGATCAGCAAAGCCTCCTGGGTAAGAATATTGTTTCCTTCCTGTTTGGGTGTTTGTATGAGCATCTGTGAGGTGAACACTGACTCCTCTCCCTGCTTCTCTTTTGTGTAGCGTAGCTCCTTGCTCACCCGACTGCCAGCTGAGAAAGAGAGACAACACGGTTTGTTATTTTCAAAAGTTCAGAAAGGAGACAACTTTATATGTCAGAGACACAACAAGTCGGAGGACCAATATGGTTTTGTGTTAATGGTCACACTGCAACAAAAAATCATGATCCTCACTGAGAGGTTAATGTCATAATTAAACCCAAATTAAACACACTACAGTTCTCATTCCCCCTGTGTATATTCCAGCTAACCCCAGAAACAGATGTGTGGATCACATTTGTGTCTTTAGCACACTAAAGAGTAAAAATACTCATGACATGGCCCACACTTCCACACAAGGCTAACAAACAGGCTTTTGCACAAAATCCTCCATAAATTCTCCAATGTGGCTGACTTAAAACTGACAGAAACTCTTTCCCAGCCTAATCTTGCCACCACCAGTTTAATGAATGGCTTACTCCACATTGCTTAGCACAGACTGTGGTTCCTGAAAGTAAGGTCGCTCAAGACGTTGGGTCTTGATCTACAGGTCACCATGCCTGATCCAAGATTTGAGCAGTAAATGGAAGGAGAGAGCAAAGCAGAAGAGCAGAGGCAGAAATGTTGTTCATGTGGTATGTTGAGTCGGGATGAAAAGCATCAAAGAGTGCAGAGGAAACTCCGTAGTCCAACCCCCTAATTAACGGAGGCGATGGTGAAAAGAGAACGCGGGGTATCTGCGGGCATGCCAAATGCACATGAAACGCACCGGCCCAGATCAGAGCCTGTCCGTCTGTCCCTCCACATCCCAATACATGATGACAAGCCTGCAGTGGCTGGCTGAGCCCACCGAGCCATTTTTTCTCCCCGGTACATCTCACTGCCTGCCTCAGTTAATTGAGAAAGGGAGTGGGAGAGAAAGAGACACAGAGAAACAGAAAGAGAGAAATACAGAGAGAGAGAGAGAGAGGGGTACTGTTCCTGTCAGGGGTAGCCCACAGCTTTGTAAGTGGCTTAGAGATCCTTTAAGAACAATCCTTTAACACACATGAAAGGTTCTGTTTAATGAAAGAAAAAGCTGAGCAGAAACAAAAAAAAAATTGCACCGCAAATATAAATGCCATGTGACTTGCCCTGAAGCTTACAACTTGATGCATGCAAACATTCAACCTCCTGGTTCCATTCATTCAGCTATCTGACACGCAGGTTACGTAAACGCATTACTTCAAAAAATGTGGCGGGCTGAATCTAAAGGCCGTTTCCATTTGCAAAATGCAAACACGTATTTGTGTCGATCTACAGACAGCATGTTCATATTTATTGCATTCAGGCATCTGCAGGAATTGAGCTCCAATCCTTGGGCCTGTAATTACAGGGGCTCCTGAAGTAAATTATAGCTATTTGTGTCTGGTTCCTCCCATCTGGACCACCCAGCTAGAGGCCCGAGTGGGCCCCGCCGCTCAGTCACCGCTCCACTCAGCCACCCTCCAGATGGGAGCTTTGCTCTGTTCTCTCGGCTCGCTGCTGCCGTACACTTAAAGAGACAGGCACGCAAATATTTTCACAGCCAGAAACGCACCACAGAAGGGGGAAAAGGAACTGTGATGCACAAGAGTGATCTGGGATGTACATTTGAGATTTAAACAGCTAGAACTCTCAAACACAGAGGCCTAGGAGGGTTTTCAAAGCACTAATCTTTGCTTTGAGTTGCTGGGACTGGAACAGGGTAGAGGGGTTTGTGATTATGAAAGCTTTTATGTTTAAAAAAACTCAAAATGAGGGCAGCCTAAATGTGTTGTGTGATATCAATCCAGCATTACTGCCATACAGAGCTTACTCTCTCCCAAGCACAGACCCTCCTTCCTTTGTTGTCTTTCATTTTTCACAGCCTTGGGGGTGACATCACCATCACGGGCCAATTATCCATGAGGAGGGTCTGACCAATGTTCCCCAACATAGCCGGAAAGAAAACCAGCCTCAGTGTCTCACAGATTAGATAGTTCTGCAACTGTAAATACTCTGTAGCACATAAAATGGTAAAAGCTGAAGCTAATCTACAGTCTGCCCTCACTGGCTAGAACAAGCTTCAGCAAGCCTGTCTCAAGGTCCCACCCAGGAACAAACCAGCAAAATGAGCTGGTGTGGGGGGCAGTATGGAAAGTGACATGTAATTAACTATGAAGAAGAAGCCCCCTACTCCCCACTGTCACCCCCCCCCAAGTGGACCCTGTTAGCTCCAATCTCGCTCATGTCCACCCTGGCTTGGCCTATCCAATGCTCCGCTACACACTGCCTACAACTTCCTGCTCACACTGAACTGAAATATAGTTACGATTACCATATTGATGCACGAAGGGGAACAAGAAAAGTCTGAATGAGAAAGGTGAAGAAAAAATTGCATAATAAAGATACAATATACTAAGAACTAATTACAACAAGGATCATGCTAAATTAACCTAATTTAAAGATAATGGAAAAATATACCTTTACTGTCTACGAATTTAGGATTTGCATGTGGCGCAGTAGCAATGAGCAGCAAGGTCTGAAACCCAGTGCTTTCTCCATTAGGACAGGCCACCTTCAAAGTGTTGTGGGCCAGATTAGAGGGATTAAGAGGCTTCTAAAAGGACTCATGCTGTTCTGGAGGAAGTCCCACAAGGAAGAGTGCTGAAAGAGACATTTTTACCTGATTTCACCACCCAAGTAAACCCAAGAGCTCAGATACACAGTCGGGTGCCCACGCACACACTCTCCCATACGCGCTTTCACCCTCTTTTTCTGTTTCGCTTTTTCTCCCACACACATTAGTATATGAAACCACCAAGAACAAAACAAGCTGGTCCAGCTCTTTTGCCTTGGGTCCGTCAAGACCCCATAATGTCCATTCCAAGTTCTTTGTTTGATTTTTTTCTTCCTCTTCTTTCCAGACACATTATGTAGACAAGAAGGATAGATTTGGCTCAAGTGCAAATCTTTTTAAACATTTCAGCTTCACTGCAACTCTCAATCACAAGTAGTCTCAATGGCTTGACCATGACTGCGAGAACCACCCCATCTCGCACGAATACAGTGGCAGATGGAGACTGCTCCACCTCTGCCTCTATGAGCGCTAACTCAAGGCCACCAAGAGACTCAATGCAGGTCTTTGTCACCCTCATTTTCAGTCACTTTCAGTTGTTTCCCAACAAACAGGAAAAAAATAAAGAGAGAAACTCACTACAAAAGCAATTGGATTTGGATTTTTCCCAGCGGGTAAAACAATGTGAGAGGGAGGAAGGGCTAGCTTATCTTTCTGTGTCAAATGCATACACACACATGCATGTCTTCTGTGCATCTTTCTGAGGCAACTGTTGGCCTTGCTGAAAAAACTTAACATACATATCGTTCATTGTAACCCTCCAGGTGGCAGGTAAAAATTATTAAAAACAAATCAAGATGGCTAAAACTATGCTTGAGCTAGCACCTATTCAGACCTGATACTTCTGTCAGCATTGACATAAATTTCCACCGGTTCTGGCATTTAGGTCCTGGCCATTTCCATATGTATAGCCTTCCTTGTACTAATTATGCTAATCAGCCCTAGTGTTGGCTGCTGTGAAAAATAACCACATTAGGCACTCCACTGGCTGCTAATGCAGCTTAATGTGTGGTTGAAACATACATTCATCCCATGGTGAAAGGCAAAATTTTTCCACGTTGCTGGTTTCATTCAAACTGGAAATGAATTTATTGAGCCCAGAAACCATTTCTTTTCCACCACGTACCAAGAAAATGTTTTTTACCCTAACCAAAAGCACAAACTGTTGAGAAGGACAAAAAGGAGACTTTTTTTTTTTTTAAAGTGACCAGTTTCTGTTTTTTTTTTTTTTTTTTTTTTTTTTTTTTTTAAGCATGGATCAAAGAAAATGACCCTCATTGGACTGAATGTAAGAAATACTGTCTGAATCGGGCAGCAAGAGGGGCAGCTTCTTGGGGTCTGGTCTCCTCCTGCCTCCGCTGGCATTGTTCTAGTAACATTAGCTTAAGAATATAAACAGAAAGGTGTACTCTAGCGCTTCTGCCATGGAGTTAGACCTCAGTTTGCCTCTCTGATCGTGCCACCAACGTCAATGGGATGCGTTTACAACCTAGATATAAAACATGTTCTGTTGCTGCACTGACAACCTCTGGAACTGCATTATGCTGTTAACCAAAAAAACAAAAAAAACAAAAAAAAAAACAAGTGCAAGACCAAACAAACTGATTATGTAGAGAAAATGAAAACCCAGAGTGAGTGAAGCCTTAATTGGGAATGCTCTGATTTGGGGTAGAAAGTTGCTAAACTTTGAGAAGGGATGCATTCAGTTCATATGGCCGTTCTTGAGTAATGGGGGCTGGAAGGCCGGCCTGTGTGGGGTGGGGGGTGGAAACGGGGGGGTTGAAGTAAACATTTTCAACTGACCCAGGTTGACTCTGGCCTTGTTTGTACTTTCTACTGGTGAGGTCTAAGTCTCAGCAGTTAGGGTTTATTTATGTAGCTGGGGTACTGCGGCTTGCCATTCACCTCCAATAATGCTTCATAGAGCTTGCTTTCTTTCGATTCCGGCACCAGGACTGGAAGACTGTGTATTTTCTAATGAATTATTGCATTTACCTTGCATTTCATTTTTGTTTAGATAACTGCTCCTAACACTGGAAGGTCCACATGTCTGTATAAATCCTGGACTTGTGCTGGTTCCCTCAGTCTACATGCATGTGGACAAGGTCGTTAATGCAATGTGTATATGTTCTTTATTCTACTCTTCTGCTGTCTGGTGGCTTCATACAACTCAAGCGGGTCTGCTACCCAGATATCCCTGCACACATTTGAGTAATGTTTGTACAGCTTGTCTGTGTGTACACGTCTGTCAGGCACACTAAATTTGTGTCAAAACGGATGAGAAAAATTAAGTTACGACTGTATATGAGTACATAAACATGTCCGTCTATTTGAAAAAGTTTGCCGTTTGTTTAGCCCGGCACACATTTTTGCGATGACCGTTAAATGCCAACAATCCTTTTGGGAGGCCAGCATTACTCAAGCATATAATCACATATCAAAGTCTGCTTTTTTGCCCCACACAGATAGGCAACTCGTCACTGACAAATCTTTCCTCATCCTTCACTCTACAAAAGCTCAATCAAATATTAAAATCCACACAATTAAAACAAGATGTGGTACTGCTCGGTTTGGTGTCAGAAACCAGATGAAATAACTTGAGCTCCTTTGAAAACACAACTTTCTCAATCTTTTCTCCCCCTCTCTTAATTCTCCAAACAAATTCCCCTCTGCAATCCGACACTGCACATAAGGAACAAACATGAAATCCAGAGTAATTTAAGGGTGTAGATGCTAGAATGTTTCTTCGCTCACCAGCCCACAAACCGTCATCCTACATTTCATTTTATCACCTCTTTCTCCTGCTTCACAATGCAAGCTAAAAATCACACTTTCACAAGAATTAACCCATGACTTAAAGAGGTAGTTCAGCCAAAAATGAACATTTTGTCATCATTAACTTACCCTTGTGCTGTTTTAAACCTGTATGACATTCTTAAGTGAAACACAAAATAAGATATGTATATAAGATATACAACTGTGTCTATACAATGAAATTCAGTGGGGTCTAAAACAACATTGGACCCCACTGACTGTCAAAAAACACAAAATTTCCTTCAAAATTCAGAAGAAAGAAAGTCATGCAGGTTTGGAATGACAAGGATGACTAAATGACATTTTTCAATTTTGGGGTGAACTAAAATTTAAGTCTTCAACTATACTTTTTAAACAGCAAATCATCACCCTCTAGAATCTCTAGAAATTTAGAATTTCAAACAACAAACCATAACTTGCAAATAACATAACATACAACTTGCACATTCTGATATAAACATACTGATGAGTTTTAGGCTAGGTTGGATTAATATCTCTACATTCTGACTTCTTTGATGGCTCCTACTGTTTATAAAAGGTATTTGTGGCACGACACACAAAACACAGTATTCCTAACAGGGTGCCTAAACCTGATTACTAAACTATTGGTTCGTTTTTATAAGGCATCTAAACACAAGGTCGCTGCTTTTCGCACATCATTTGATGGAAGGCGGAAGCAATTACGGGTGGCCCGGGTGGTCCCTGAGGACATGGACACTTGGTGGCCCGGGTGACATTTGGGTGGGGGCTAGAGCAGAGGTGAAGAAGGGATAGTAACCGCCTCAGGAATAATGAGGAGGCATATGCTCCAAAATGCACAGCTGGGCAAGTGTGAGATCCACAGGCCTTGACTGTTTTGCTATTCTTTACAGCTCCCTCCCACACAACAGATTTGATTTTTTTTGACAAATAGGTTGCAACATTTAAAATGTAGCCTAACTGGTCTGTCCTTAAAAATCATTGAAATGGGGAAATGCTTATGCCACAATCATTTTGGAATAAAATGTTTTAGCCTGCCAAGTCATTGGAAAGCCCTCTTGATATATGCAACTATTTAGTAATCGCTAACAGCGCCAGGGACCTTTTTAAATTCAATTCCCAATCACAAGACCCATTATAAAACTCTTTTGTTTGTCCCTGTGACTTTTTATGTGTATGTGTGCAGAAGTGAATGTGTGTGCCTGTGTGTGAGAACTAACCTCTCCTTGTTACCATACCACTTACTCCCCATTCAGCCCAGAGCAGCTTTGTCAATGGGCTATTGGGGGAAACAACGCAGGCAGAAACTTTAGAAACACAGGCACTGCCTCTTAAAGGCACAGCGTTCCTTTTCAGCACTTTGGCGTTTCACTCCAGGAGCCCCATGCTTTATGCCTACTTTACATTAAAACACAAATTTCACTGACAACGTCTCACAACTCCCTTTGCTTAACTCCAGCTAACGTTCCCACCAGAGAGCATTTGTTCATATATCACCTCCTTTAGAGCTCTGAATATTTCACAAGTAATTATAAACTTGTTTCAATATCATAGACAAAAAAAAAAAAAAAAATTGCTTTTACGCAAGTCAGAAAGTGTATTTTTTGACTATGATATTGTGAAAAAGCATATAGGATTATGTCTAAAAGGTCCCACCATTTTTTCTGAAACAAACCAATTCTAAGCTACCGTGAACAGCATGTTTTATTTTTAAGTACAAAACTAGAATAGCACAAAAAATAACAATGCCTAATATGCTTGTGCATGAGCGTGTGCACGTTGTGTGTGTGAGTGTGAAACAGGTGGGTAAACTTCAGCTGTATTCACTTTTTTTGGTAAAGGGGGGTGCCTTTATTGTTGAATGGAATCCAAGAATAGTGAAGGACCACACAGCGAGCATGAGGGGGAGGGTCAGCACCTCAAAGATGGCTAACGATTCACACACAGCCCATCTGTGCAGGGGATCAGCAGTGTGGCGAAAGTCTAGGGGGCTTAGAAGGAATTTGGCAGTGTGAAAACCAAATAAAGCTGCCTGAAAATGTACAGATAAGTGAGGTGCACGGAAAGGATGTCAAACGGGAGAGGGAGAAAAAGAAAAACATCAAGCGCAGCACCCACCGCAAACAATATAGGCTGATGGGGAGAGAACAAGAGAAGGCTTGCATGTGCTAGGAAAAAGAATGCTACGTGTGCGTGACAGGAGATATGGAATTCCAGAGGCCACGGTCTATGTCCGCTCAAAGATCCTGAGACTTCATATCAGAAGCCCACACAAGGTCTGGGTCTGTATCGCCCAACAACTGCACCACAATCACATTTTCAATCAGTTAAGCTAACTAAGCTTAGTTAAGCTAAGCAAAGGCAGTCAAATTGTTTGGGAGAGAGTTCTAAAATTGAGCTGCAATAAAAAGGACCATGTCTATTCTGACCCTATGCAAAGTGACGTCACAGCATACAGCTCACAAATAACTTGTTCCTTCAGATAAGCCCCAGAAATAAACCCACTCAGCACATAAGCAAAACATGAAAGCTTGGACTCACCTTCCACCCATAGTTTCTCAATGTCCGTTTCAATGGCAGCAACTCGCAAACCAACAGACAGGGCTCCGAACACAAGAAGTCCAATGAAAAGGACTTTTCCACAGTGTCGTTGGATGTGACAGCCCAGAGAAAAGAGAAAAGCCTGGAACCTCGCCCGAATCCACAGTGGTGCTTTCTGTCCCACAGCTTTCCCCTGAGACACAAGAGAGGAACACTTATTCACATGTACAGTGATGCTATTTCAGATAAGTTGTAACACACGGTGCCCTGCCAGGATAGTGAACTGTCCTGACAACACATGAATCAACATTTACAAGTCAGGTTATTTTCATTTTTGTGTAAAACATTTATAAACATGACACTGTCTGCTTGTTGTAAAGTAGAGAATGTTAAAGACGTTTGAAAACAAAAACTCAGCAAACCAATTGAAAATAATATGTGAATTATTTTAAGATTCTGTTCAAATACCACTGTGACAATTTCAGAACTGTTTCCTTATTAATCCACCCTAACCTATAGAAAACGCTAAAATCCCACCAATTCCATGTGTGTTGTTATATAACGTAACTTGGCATGAGTTAGAGAACTTAAAATGCCTATTAAAATGTTTTTATTTTGTTATATCTTCACATTTAAATAGCTGCAAACCTCATTTTTAATTTTCTTTGTCTTAATTAAATTCAAAGTTCTAAAAAAAAAAAGTTCAAAGAATTTGTTGTTTTAAAGTTTTGGGTTTAAACTGTATTAGAGTATTAAAGGACTTTCTCCAAACATCTCACAGGCCTGAGGATTCTCATCTGGCCTGGATTCGCTGCTCATCTCTTTATTAAAGAAGACAGTTAATTCAAATTATAAAAGTTAACAATCTATCGTACAGCTTTATAAAAGCTCCTTATAAGCTTTAGCTCTAAAATGTAGAATATTAAAACATATCGGATCATGTAACCTCAAATAAAAGCTGTCAAACATGTCTTGTTATAAACTCTAACTGTTTCAAGATACTTGGTTCTTCTGTTATCACACAGCAGCATGTTACAAGGAAAATGAATTTGTAAGCATTTCTGGCAAGCTATAATAGAAAAGCAAACTCTTTTATAAGCAATTTGATCAATAATGTAGATTCATGGCTTTGCAACTACCTCACAAGTTTCCTGTAACTGGCAGTCCTAGCTGCAGTATAACTGGACATGTTTTGGTTTCACTCATGGGAGTTTTGACACATAGCCAAGCGTTCATGCGCTTCACTGATGCTTTGTCAGATCAAACTTAATCAGTGAATTCCTCAGCAGGACGCGCGCATTGTCAAACAAACACGCTGTATTGTATCTAGACCAACCAGATTGAACACCGAGGCAGCATTAGGGACGAATTAAACGTGAAAAAAGACTCAAAACGCGCGGACAGAAGAGCTAAATGAATGAAAACTCGTCTTTCATTCATAGAAGTCGCTGTCCGCGCTTCTACTTCCATATTTAGCGTCCTTAACTCTCCATCTAAACCTATTTCCACCAAACTAGGTTTTGAGATGTCTGTGTAGCCTGTTGATCAGTTCCTTCTCTCTAGCTTCAAAAAGAGAGTAAATACCCTCCAACACTTCTAAAACTAGGCTAAAGAAAGTCCTTAACAGTTCTCTGAAATACACACATTACCACCAACACGAAGGACATTAACGTAGTGTGTGTGCAGCCTATATATATTCCAGCGGAAAGTATTTGTCACCTTAGAAATCTGTTTTAACGCAAACGCGGCGTGGCAGTAACTGGGTCTCCGGAGGAGATCTGAGTTCACAGGCGGCGGAGAGCGTGTGTAACTTGGGGGTAAATCTCCATAAACACCACCGGCCGGTCCCGGGTCTCTGGGATCCGAGGCCATAGTCCAAACAGGAGGCAGAAGAAGCGCTGAAGAAAATTAAAGGCAAACGCGGCGCGTCAGGCAGAGGCGATAATAATAATAATCCAAGATTCGCGACACGCGCATCCACCGGGTTCAACTTTAAGAAATATTCTCTAGTCTTTCCTTGAGCCAAAATCTTCCAACTCCATCCCAACATTATGTGCTCGAATCCGTATAGATCCTTCGGTCTTCATTCGTCCAGCTATAGCGCGTAACTCGTTTTAAAGCAGAAGAAAGTGGCGAGCGGATTCCGCCAGTCTACCTCTGATCCTGTTGCAGTAACATTTGGAGAGGTAGCCCCTTTGCAAACCCTGAAAAGGGTGGTTTGATGGAAAAGTGCTCTGGTTCTCATTGGCCGAGGAAGAGGCAAATTACTTTGCAAACATCTCCTATTATTAGCTGCTAAGCAACAGCTCACCAAAGTGGAGAGAGAGGGAGACCACCCAGGCAGGCAGCCCCTCACATCAGCGCCGGGAGGGGGAAGTGCTAGAGGAGCTCTTTCACTGCTCTGCTGCTCCGCTCTGCACATTCCCAACAGCCTCGGCTCGTATTTTAACACGCTATCACACAGGCCATCTATTGATACTATAGCCACACATTTCTTTTATGCTGACAGTCGGATGCGGAGGGAGACTTTACAAATTAATCTGCTCTGGCCTCGTAAAAACTTAATAAAACCAATAAAATAATATTTAATTACAAAAGAGCATAAATAAAAAAGAATTATGAATAAATTATAAAACAACAACAATAAATATACAATGATAACAAAATGTACTGATTTCATGATTATGAAACCAACAAAATGGCTAGAATAAAAAACCTTGTGTATGCATATCCTTTGTTGGGCTTGCCAAACAAAGCAATCAGTGCCAGATAAAACGCACATTTTCCTTTCTATATGATACAGGACACTATATTTAATTATTTATTTATTTTTTGTTAGGCTATATTTACTCAGTTTTTCTAATCACATTTAAAAAAGGAAAATAATAATAATAATAATAATAATACAAGCAATGTGCATTGTGACTTGGGAACCACTTTGATTTTACTTAACATAACAGTTTATGACAGAAATGGTTACACTTTATTTTAAGGTTACAGTGTAATTATACATTTAAATACTGAGTAATATTAATTAACTACATGTGGTTATGGGTTTGGCTTAGGGTTACTTGCATGTAATTATGCATAATTTATTGTTATTATAATAGTAAGTGCATGTAACGTGTAACAAGGACACGGTAAAATAAAGTGTTACCACATAAATTAAACTTGTCATTCTTTGATACATCTGCAATTAGTAGGTGACCCCTACTAATTGCAATGGGTTTTAGATATTGCATAATGGCAGGGTCAAGTCCATTTCAAGGCTACTCCTAGTGATATACTTATCAAGATTGTCCATGATGATTGGTCCAGTTATAAATGGATCATATGCTATTAATTTAATTCAGTCATTGTACAGCAATGCACAGATTTTGTGGACCTAAACACACTGATGCAGTTCATTTCATTTCAATTCTATAAAAAATGCACATTAAAGCTAAACATGTACAAAAGCTCCAAATGTACATTATACACAGAGAATTCAAACATGTTTTACAGAGGTTGATATGAGGTTACAGTACATTAGAGTTCAAAGGCCCTTGCTTGTAAACTATAACCAACATATAACACTGAGCAATCCATTCCACCTGTCATTTGATGATTATTAACTTTAATACAGTTATAGTCATGATACTGATTCAAATACAGGTTTCTTAGTATAAAGAACTATTGGGAGAGCACTAGGACATGCATGCCTGTGTACTATGGCAGCACTGAGCGCATTTCTCGAAATTGTTTAATTTGATGAGGGTAAGGGCAGCTGGGAATGGGAGCTAATGTGGAATCTGAGGAATTGCTCCATGCGGTAGGGGGCCCCTTTAAGCCTAACAAACTGAGGGAGGTCCGAGCCGAGGTCTAGAGGCCTTGGATAAATAAACTATTGAGATGACCATGCGCTGTCCAGAAATCTACCATCACACAGCCCCTAAACATAAACGACTACAGCCTGTCCCTGCTTGTGTAAAGGTAAGCTCCAAAAGAACGAAGCACGGATATCAAACGACAGCTGAGAGGCTCCGCAGGCGAAGACGTGTTTATTTTCCCCAAAAGCTTCAGGGCTGAATTTATTTATCTTATGAAGGCATCGGCACCGTGAACAAATTGCTTTGAAACAACCAGCCAAGTAGGTTTTGATGGTAGCTGATGCCTGAAAGCATCAGTAAGCATGCACTTGGGTTTTTATTACATCTTATACCATCCTTCCTTGTTCCACACATCACATACATTATATATTTATATATGTATACACACACACACACACACACACACACATATATATATATATATATATATATATATATATATATATATATATATTTGTGCTGTAAAATGATTAATCAGATCCAAAATAAAAGATTTTGTTTACATAATATATGTGTGTTGTGTATATTTACTATGTATACATAAATACACACACATACAGCATATGTTTTGAAAATATTTACATATATATATTTATAGTCATATAATTTATATCATATATAAATATATTTAATATATAAATGTAACATATTTTTCTTAAACATATACATGTTTGTGTATTTATATATACATAATAAATTTACAAAGTACACACATATGTAAACAAAAACTTTTATTTTGGATGCGATTAATCGCAATTCATCTTTTGACAGCACAAATATATATATATATATATATATATATATATATATATATATATATATATATATATAATGTATACACATGTTTGCGTGTTTGTGTGTGTGTATGCATACATAGAAGTTATATAAATATATGTGATGATTCTCACACAGAGAGAGAAATGCGCTCATGTATATAAATATTTTTTTTGCTTTAGCACACACACACACACACACACACACACACACAATACAAATTTTAGTTTCCTTTCTTGCGTTCTTTAATTTTCAGATGTTTCATATTAATGGTTGTAGCAGAAAAGTTTTGGTAACAAATATTAATATTAAATATCAATGCTTTAACATATTAAATTATATTCTTTTGGAGTTTTCAAAATTAGTCATTTTCAAAATTAGTCATGTTCCTGGTTGTAAAATAATAGTCACTTAGAAAAACAATCTTTTTTTTTTTTTCTTATTAGTGTTCTCAATGAGGTAAGTTTTTCCCTCTCTCTCTAGGAAAATTGTTTTGTATTATATTATATCAAACCCGGTAATTCTGAAAATGAGCCCAAAAGAAAAAAAAAAAGAAAAAAAGAAAAAGAAAAAAATAACCATTAATATTTTATTTAATATGTTAAAGCACTGATATTAATATTTGACAACAAAGATTTTCTGGCACAGCCATTAACATGAAATCAGCAATGTGTAATTTTCACATACTAGAAACCTGTGTCATTGTGCTCTGGAAATATCCTTAAGAAAGGAAGTCAAAATTTGTATTCAAATTGGCAGTGGCTGACTGTTTTGATGTGGATAAAGGCATGGGGAGACACTAGCCTCCAGCTAACATTCAGGACTTGTTTAGCGAATGTTTACAAAGCTTAAAATATTCTTAGCCCCCAAAGTGCTTTGTGACACACTGATGTGTACATGTTGGCATTGTAAGGGTCCGTCAGTCTCAAAAGGGAAAGACCCGCCACCCACAGCCACAGATAAGATTAATTATGATAATGTATTTCTTTGCCCTTTGTCATCGTAATGAATGGCTCGCTTAAAAAAGTTTTTCAGCCGTCTTTGTTTGTGGCCCTTTAACAGGGGTATTGTTGGGACAAAACTAGCAGGTGGCAAGATGAAATCAGACCCCTTTGTTTTCTTACTTATCTCTCTCTACTTATTTAATCCCTGTTGGAGTGTATGTATATATTCTGTATGTATTTGGTATCATTCATCAAGCCTGGTCTAAATCTATGAACTCAATAGCTGAATTCAAAGAAGAAATTGCAGAAATTGTGCACAAAACTTGAGTAGCCTACAGGTTCATGACATAACATAGAAATTGCATTGATTCAACAAGTGCAATGTTTCAGATGTTTCTGGATCATTATAACTCATCCATTTCCCTTTGCATATAGCGCTTTACATCTTTGAGAATCTGATAAGTGGTTTGATTAGTCCTTAGCTTTAGTTCTTACAGAAGAAACAGAGCCACCAGTCAAAGGGCTGTAACTTCGCCGGGGTCGTGTGAGATAAACAAGCTCGGACGTTATTTAGCGAGCGTCCTGGGGAGTGTTGTAAAGCAGCCAGTATGTTCGTTTCAAAGAGCGCGCAGTCCTTCACATGTCATAGAGGTTATTGGCCTTTACAGGCCACACAGCTTCCATACTGTCTTTGTTCAGCAGTAAGAAAGTACTAATTGTTAAGTGTGTGTGCACTGAAGGTGGGCGTGAGGGTTTGCAGGAGGCTTGTGGGGGATGCGGCATCTTAAAAGGAGGCGAAAAAGAGAGGACATTTCGTTTGTGCCTCAAGAACACAGAAGACAAATTGAGGAAGTGTTCTGTTAATGTGTAGGGGTCAGCAGAAAACATGCAGGTTTTCTGCCACTTGGGTGGTCAGCGAGCCTCTCGCCACCCTCTACCATGCTTAGGACTTCAGCCTCGCATCTCTCCACCCCTCCCCACCGACTGCACACACACCGCCCACCCTCAAAACCCTCTTTTTTAAATTAAAAATGAGTAAAGTATTACATTAAATTCAGTTCTATTGAATGTTCTATTCCTGTTATGGCAAAGCTGAATTTCCAGCAGCCATTACTCCAGTGTCACATGATCTTTCAGAAATCATTCTAATTTTCAATATTAAAAACTGCTGCTTAATATTTTATAAAAACAATGCTTTTTGAGGATTTGTTTGATGAATACAAAATTCAAAAGAACATCATCTTTGCTAAATAAAATTATTTAAAAAAAAAAAAAAAAACAAACAAACAAAAAACTGAACCAATATATATATTAGAATACCTGTTTAATCGTCAGTTTGGTTGGCACATCTTAAAGCTCATCTCACTTATGAGCAGGTCTAGAAAACCGGGCTGGAAGCTACACAGAGACAGCGAGGTGGGCCTGATATACGATCTGCCAGTTGACATCTGATCCCAGGCCCAGGAAAACACAAGCATCTGTCACATTTGGCCCAAAGAGCTGGGGAATGACACTGAACACAGCTCCGCACAGTTCCAAACCAACACAGCCATGGGGACTCCAACTCTGAGAGGCTTTGTCTAAATATACAAACCTTTGAAAAACAACGGCTGCCACATCTCCTGAGCCAGGTCTGGTGGTCTGAGCGCGGACACTGCGGCGAGAGGGGGCAAAGGCCACGACATCTGATTAGTTATCACACTGACAAAATGGAGGACACATGTTTCGTATTAGTAGACGACAGGCATTCAGAAAGGTCCTGAGGCATTTGGGGATTTTAATTATTTAATTTCTACTTAACGTGTGCAATGCATCATAGCACCAAACAATTTAATAATCATTATCTGTCTCCAGGGAACAATTCATTATTTAAAAAAGTTATTATTACGCCATTCGGGGAGAAATCCCAGCACTACCGTGGATCCCAATGAGCTCAATCTGCCAAAAGTCTCGAATCATATTGAAAAAAAAACGGAGGCCGAATGGAGCAGTGACAATCTCATAAATACACAAATTATTTTATGGATTCAAAGACAGCAAGAGGAAACACGAAAGAGATGTCACCGTAAAATATTTCATTACACCCAAAAACAAAGCTTGCGTTTGAAGACACTGAACGTGCAATCATTCCACCGCTGACACTAAATGACTTGGATTGGCCGTAAAAACAATAAGCTGGAATAGTTATAAATCACACAGAGCATCTTCCTCAGGTTCTGAATCCATCGTCACCAGGGAACCGGGGACCTGTAATTTAAGAGACGCTCAAGTGCTGGAATGCTATAAATCGTTGACAGCAAAGAGGAAAATCTTTAGGAAGTATTCCTTTTAGGCATTTTGTGAAAGCCTGCAAGTATGGAAGAGAAAAAGTGACTGTTAGTAGTCGCTGTCTGACTGGGTGGTCCATTTCTTTCAGTCTTTTTGTGTACAAATAAACTTATCCCCATTGTGGTTATCTGTTCCTTTCAGCACCAGAGCATGCAGTCGCAGTCGCAGTCACGGTGGTCACGCAGATGGGTGATGGGATATCCACTGGACAAACAACCAGACTGCAAACTACACAGACACCCACCAAGATCAACACCTGCAACCAAACACACTTTATGAACTCAGTTTCAATACATCGAACACTTTATACCCATGTATGTCTCATGAAAGCACCTATAAATGCAACCTCAAGAGGAAGTGATGGTATCAGATGTTGTTTTTTTTATGTGTGTTTGTGTGTGTCTACAGACAGCAGTATCACAATCCATTTACCATGGTATAATTTTCAGGGCTGATAATCAATTTACAATTAAGGAAAAAATACTTATTTTCAAGTTATTTACTTTTATATCGCTTTTCAAAGGATATGTTTATATTTTCATAATACTAAATTAAGTTAAAAATTATTCAAAAATTAAGTCGAAAGTGTAATTATTATTCATATTAAAACATTAATAATAACAATGTTTTTCCCTAGTTTAAAGTCAGTTTATTATTATTATTGATGCTAATGCTCATTTTAAGATGAATAATAATTATACTTTTAATACTTTTTTATACTTTTAATTTAGTATTATTAAAATATATGTATTTATTATAAAAGTGATATAAGTAAATAACTTTCATAAGGATTTCCCCTAGTTATTTACTTTTATATAACTTAAAAAAAAATTATATATATATATATATATATATATATATATATATATATATATATATATATATATATATATATACAGGTGCATCTCAATAAATTAGAATGTTGTGGAAAAGTTAATTTCAGTAATTCAACAAATTGTGAAACTCGTGTATTAAATAAATTCAATGCACACAGACTGAAGTAGTTTAAGTCTTTGGTTCTTTTAATTGTGATGATTTTGGCTCACATTTAACAAACCCAATTCCCCCCCCCCCCAATTCACTATCTCAACAAATTAGAATACTTCATAAGACCAATAAAAAGTGAATTGTTGGCCTTCTGGAAAGTATGTTCATTTACTGTATATGTACTCAATACTTGGTAGGGGCTCCTTTTGCTTTAATTACTGCCTCAATTCAGCGTGGCATGGAGGTGATCAGTTTGTGGCACTGCTGAGGTGGTATGGAAGCCCAGGTTTCTTTGACAGTGGCCTTCAGCTCATCTGCATTTTTTGGTCTCTTGTTTCTCATTTCCTCTTGACAATACCCCATAGATTCTCTATGGGGTTCAGGTCTGGTGAGTTTGCTGGCCAGTCAAGCACACCAACACCATGGTCATTTAACCAACTTTTGGTGCTTTTGGCAGTGTGGGCAGGTGCCAAATCCTGCTGGAAAATGAAATCAGCATCTTTAAAAAGCTGGTCAGCAGAAGGAAGCATGAAGTGCTCCAAAATTTCTTGGTAAACGGGTGCAGTGACTTTGGTTTTCAAAAAAACACAATGGACCAACACCAGCAGATGACATTGCACCCTAAATCATCACAGACTGTTGAAACTTAAACACTGGACTTCAAGCAACTTGGGCTATGAGCTTCTCCACCCTTCCTCCAAACTCTAGGACCTTGGTTTCCAAATGAAATACAAAACTTGCTCTCATCTGAAAAGAGAACTTTGGACCACTGGGCAACAGTCCAGTTCTTCTTCTCCTTAGTCCAGTCCAGTTCTTCTTCTCCTTAGCCCAGGTAAGACGCCTCTGACGTTGTCTGTGGTTCAGGAGTGGCTTAACAAGAGGAATACAACAACTGTAGCCAAATTCCTTGACACATCTGTGTGTGGTGGCTCTTGATGCCTTGACCCCAGCCTCAGTCCATTCCTTGTGAAGTTCACCCAAATTCTTGAATCGATTTTGCTTGACAATCCTCACAAGGCTGCGGTTCTCTCGGTTGGTTGTGCATCTTTTTCTTCCACACTTTTTCCTTCCACTCAACTTTCTGTTAACATGCTTGGATACAGCACTCTGTGAACAGCCAGCTTCTTTGGCAATGAATGTTTGTGGCTTACCCTCCTTGTGAAGGGGGTCAATGATTGTCTTCTGGACAACTGTCAGATCAGCAGTCTTCCCCATGATTGTGTAGCCTAGTGAACCAAACTGAGAGACCATTTTGAAGGCTCAGGAAACCTTTACAGGTGTTTTGAGTTGATTAGCTGACTGGCATGTCACCATATTCTAATTTGTTGAGATAGTGAATTGGTGGGTTTTTGTTAAATGTGAGCCAAAATCATCACAATTAAAAGAAACAAAGACTTAAACTACTTCAGTCTGTGTGCACTGAATTTATTTAATACACGAGTATCAAATTTATTTAATACACGAGTATCAAATTTCACAATTTGAGTTGAATTACTGAAATAAATTAACTGTTCCACGACATTCTAATTTATTGAGATGCACATTTATATTTACATACATATATATATATATACATATATATATATAAAATTTATATAATTAATAAATGATTACTTAACATTAACGCTTGGAAATATAAATATTATATTTAATAAAATTTTATAAAAAATTATTAATATTAATAATACTAAATTAGGTTAAACTATTATTCATATTAAAATTAACATTAGTATTAATAATAATAAAAATAATAAAGTTTAATTAATGATTTTAACATTAATGACATTATCATTTACATTATTGTTAATAATTACATTCTCAAAGTTCAGTATTAACCATATTAATAAGCATATTATTAACCATAGTATTTATTATAATTTAATTTGTTAATAAATGCACATTACTATTATTATTATCATCATTAATGCCAAAGTTAATATAAATAATAATTACACTTCAATTTGTATTCTTGATTACATATTAATAATAATATTTATTATTATTTATTCATTAAAGAACACACTGAATTTATTGAACTATTTGTATTTCAAGACTTTTTAAATGGTAAAAACACCATAACACTTTTTGTAAGTGGCTGCAACCTACCAAACTGATGAAATACAAAAAAACAAAACAAAAAACCCAGAAGTCTTGAGATAAATAAATCCATTTTTATTCGGACACATAAAAAATGGATCCTGTGCAGGGGTTATGCACATGGAAGCAGGTTGATGTGGGCGTCTTCGGGTCTGTGATCCATCTCCACCAGGGTTCTAGATCTCCATGAGTTGATCTGATCCAACGATGACCTCATTGGTTCTTTCAGCTGTGAGGAGAGAGAACAAGATTCTCAGAAAGAGCTGTCAGGCATCTGTCGTGCCTCAAAGGAGATGAGCTGTGTGTTCTGTTAAGATTCAACACTCAAATGAGTCACTCAAGTTGAAATGATTGTTTCTATGAATCAAAGACAGGAAAATACTCTTCTTTTTTTTAATCTGGAGTTTACCTTTGTGGGCCATTCCATCACATAGTGACAAGCAAACAGTTTACAAATGTGTCAGGCTTATACACACTCGCTCAGGAAGGATGATATCCTCTTGCCGAATGCGACTAGTCCAAACTAAACGTTTGAGAGCAAGATTAATGATCCATATAAAGACATAGTTTAGTGTGAAGGAATCTGCACAAAAGACTGTTTTTGTGTTTTGAGTTTGGGGAAAGACAAATAGAGCGTGCTATGCCAGAGAGAGAGAGAGAGAAAGAGAGAGCGAGAGGGACGAACACAAAGAGAGAAGGTTGGAACAAGGGAGTCTAAACAGTCTGAGGAAAGGTACATGTCATCAGCCTCCGAAACACCTGCAAATCTATTGCACCTTACAACACTGTGACGAGTGGCAGGCTGGGTGGTCCTGGACATACAACCCCGTCTCCTGGGCCTGGGACGCTTTTAGCAGCCATAACCCAACATGCTCTATCCCCTAAGGACAAGGATGCTGGGAACACAGAACCTTATAGAGAAAGCGTTCGGCTAGAGTTTATGAGATGTCTATCACTCCTTTGTGGCTAACATACGCCAACAGCCAGTAGCAGTAAACAGGCTGGGAATAGAAAGAGTGAGAGTGAATGAGAGAAAGACACTGAGACGACAGAGAAAGAAAGTGTGTGTGGAGTTGACTGTATTAGACCACCATAGTGGAACAGCTATAAAGTCTACTAAGAGTTGTCTAATCACTCAGCAGCTGTTTAAAGAGATTACAAGTGTACCAGAGTCCAATGTGGGGTAATATATAAACTACAAGTGAACATAAATCTTGGCATGCACTGATTATGGCCAATATTGACATTTTTTCCATTTATTTTATGCTATAGCCGACAATACATTTGATAGATATATCAACACTGATATTTTAAATTAATTTATACAAGTTTAACTCAAAAACCCGGCATCAAAATGAAATTAACAGAATAGATGGATAACTGGTGAATATGTCCGGATACTGACCAATTATTATCTTTTTTATTTATTTTTTTTTATTTTAGGCCAAAATTAGAAATAGACAAATCCAACTTTGACAGTATACTCTTATATAAAAGTATAAGAGTTCATATTCATACATCTTTAAATTGATAGTGTCAAATTGATGTCACAAAAATGTAAGAACTGTCTGTGATTTATCACCCCAATATATATATATATATATATATATATATATATATATATATAAATAAATCTATACACTACCATTCAAAAAAAGTTTTTAAAGAAATTAATAACTTCATTCATCAAGGATGCATTAAATGGACTAAAAGTTACAGCAATTACAAAAGATTTTAATTTCAAATAAATGTTGTTAGTTTCAGCAAAAATATTAAGTTGTTTTTGACATTTATATTATAATAATAGGAATTGTTACTCTTTTTATCATATATTTTGTCTAATAAATACAGTCTTGGTGATTATAAGAGATTTCTTCAAAAACATTATAAAAAAAGCATACTGACCTTGAACGGTAGTGTAAATTTATGTATAAAATCACAAAATTAAAATAAATACAAGGAAATAAAATAGCTAAAAATAGTCATATTAACAATTTAAGATTTTTTGGATTGTTACACTATTGTGATAAATCTATTTTCCCCACAGTTCTAAAAATATGATTTTCCTATTGTAAAATATTATTAATCTTAAACTTAAGGTCATATGACAGATGTTTCTTGACAGTTTTTAATAAGAGTCATCCATTCAGCACTTTTGTAACCCATCATAAAAGAGCAAACTTTTTGAATTGGGGGAAAAGCATTGTTATTGTCCGCTTCCAATATTGGCCTAGTCAGCCTGATATTGTCGGTTATTGATATATTGTAACAAATAAATCACGCAGCCGTAAAAATATCCTATAGACGATCATAGTATACACAAACAAGTCTCTAATATCAAGAGTGTTTCCAAACATTACCCCCTATATTGGTGAACAAATTTTAATCCACCATTACATTTAAGCTACACTCAGCTACATAACCATCAGAGGGAATCTTTCAATTTTCTAGCTCAACCTCAAAGGAAAATCAGCCTTTTTATTTCCGGAGGGTAGACACATCAAAACCAAGCAGCGACTCTTTAATGAACTTAATTTCTCTCTTTGACTTAATGTTAAATTTGTGCATCTGTGTACAAAGGAGTGAGTGTCAACCTCAAGGCTACTGAAAGGGATTTATTGCAGTTATTATAAGCAATGCTTTTTAAATAATAGGTTACATTAACCTCTGCTCTGGGTTTTTCTGGGATAACTTTGAATCGTGGTTTCTCGCTGCGCTTAAAGCGCTGAAGCCAGAGGGCGGGTGTGCGTCGGGGGAAGTACAGGGGGTCTAGCTTGTAATTTGGGATTTCTGGGAGGTTTTCGAGGTTATGGCCAACTAATCGAGTCCAGCTCGAGAGTGATGATGGAGAGGTGGGGGGTGGAGATGGAGAAAAGTTGCGGGGGGGGGGGGAGTTGAGGCAGCAACACCCTGTTGTTCAGTCAATTAGACTGTGCAGCCTCTGGACATCTTAGGGCCGCCTTAAGGCACTGTCATTGATGGAGAGGTTAGAGACCAGGCGCGGACCACCCGGAATACAAGAGCCTGAAGCCACACACACGCAAACAGACGTACACAAACCTCGCAGTGATCTAAGACTGCGAGGATTAAGCATATTAAAAAATAAAGCTCAATTGTACACACAAGCTTAGGTTTTAATACGCTATTAAAACAGATTAAAACGCACATACACACACAAGATCACACAAACGAAAAGGCAGACATGGGCGTGAGAGTGCACACATAAACACAAAAGGCTGGATTTAATACGAACACTGCGGACCTACAGAAGTGTAGAGTGTGTGTTTTTGTGCATGTAGTGTAACCCGCAGAGCGCTGGACCGCAGCGTTCTCACCCTCTGGCTCTACACGCTGGCCGCTCCCTACGAGACAGTACTTCATGTCGGCTCCACGTCCAATCACTGCATTGTTGCAGATCACGCTACCTTGAATGTTACACCTGGGGGAAGAGAGAAGTGTTGGGTTAGTGTTGTTTTCATGCGCATACAACAAACACATGCCATCAAAACTTTGGGGTTGGTAAGAAGTCTCACCAAAGCTGCATTTATTTGATCAAAAATACAATAAAAACACTAATAATATGAAATACTATTTCAATTCAAAACAACTTTTTTCTATTTTAATACATTTTAAAATGCAATGAATTCCTGTGATGGGAAAGCTATGTTTTCAGCAGTCATCACTCCAGACTTTAGTGCCACATTATCCTTCATAAATGATGCTAATGTGCTGATTTAGTGCTCAAGTGCTGAAAACATTTGTGCTGCTTAATAATTTTATGGAAACAATTTTTTCAGGATGAATATAAAGTTCAAAGAACAGCATTTATTTAATAGTGAAATCATTTGTAGCATTATAAATGTATTTACTGTCACTTTTGATTCATTTACTGCAATCTTCATGAATAGTATTAATTTCTTTTAAAAACAAAAATCATACTGACCACAAATTTTTGATCAGCAGTGTAAATCATGACAGAAACAGCACTTGTTATGTCCAAAATAGTGACAAGTTGGAGCAGTATTTGAGAGACGTTTTGAGACTGTCATATTGTTGACACCTACGTCTATTTGGTCAGTAGTGTTGGCAACAAAAATCTTGCCTCTACCTTGGCTCGTTCAGCTCTTTTTTTTAAAGAATTTTTAAAATATTTTTGAGTGAATTTTGAATAAATATGTGACCCTGGACCACAAAACCAGTCTCGAGTCGCACGGGTATATTTGTAGCAACAGCCAACAATACACTGTATGGGTCAAAATTATTGATTTTCCTTTTATGCCAAAAATCATTAGGATATTACATAAACATCATATTCCATTGAGATATTTTGTAAATTTCCTACCGCAAATATATCAAAACTTAATTTTTGATTAGTAACATGCAGTGCTAAGGACATCATTTGGACAAATTTAAAAGCGATTTTCTCAATATTTTGATTTTTTTGCACCCTCAGATTCCATATTTTCAAACAGTTGTATCTCAGCCAAATATTGTCCTATCCTAACAAACCATACATCAATGGAAAGCTTATTTATTCAGCTTACTTATTCAGCAATTTCAAAAGATTGACCCTTATGACTGGTTTTGTGGTCCAGGGTCACATATTGTGTTAAATAACACTTTGGCTTTAATTTACTATTCAGAGATTTTTTGGATTTTGCAGGGCCCATATCGTTTGACCACTAGTCCTAAGCAAATCATTTTTATAGCTCTGTTCAGACAATTTGATCTCCAGCATTCGACTTGACTATTAATAACCCAATTTACTTTCATAATCTGTCATATACATAAACATACCAGAATGAAGCCAGGCTTCATGTGAATTTGCTAAAACAATGCTAAGATATCTATTTCCTTAAAACGAAAGTCATCTCAGAGAAAGTTATTTCATTATGATTGAATATTACAATGATTTCTTTGGAATGACACAGACCAATTAATCAATCAGAGATAGAAAGCAAATAGTCAATATTGATTTAGTTGCTTTTAACTGTTGGTCTCTGTACATACGCATCAACCCAGATATCTTTTAAGATATTTAAGACATTGTTTCAAGTCAAAAGTACTTAAAACAGAATCAAGACTTCATTGCACTCCATCCTGCTGTTTTTGAACTCCAGAACACTTCTTGTGTAAACACTCTATCCTTAACACTAGATATCAATCAGTAAATACCTTGCTACATTAAAATAATACAGGAAGTACATAAGTAATGAACCACTGACAGTGCTTATATGCAACATGACTTCTTTTCTAAAAACTTAGTTTATGTCTGGAACCTTTGAGCATATTAGCATAATGAAAGGCTGATATTTGTGTATGCGAGTTTTAGCGAAGTGCTCAGGAGCTTGGCTTTGAACTATGTGCACTTGGACGCACACAGACGCACACACACACATCCCTGTGCTGCTGTCTGTTTACACCATACAAAGAATAATATTTTCCTGGGATCGCTTTGGCACCATAAAACTTTATTTGCACAGTTTTATGTTTACTTGGTTTGCCTGGGCCAACTCTTAACTTTTTCTGCACTCTCTTGCGGTGAAACATATTTACCACGAGTGTTCGGCTTTCATGTCTTTTTGCTAATTGCACAGCTGAGGGTCTTGTCCTTTCCTCACCCGACCCCAATACCTCCCACCCCCCTCCCCATCGCCACCACGCCAATCTAAAACCTGATACCCCAATGTTTTCCCCAGGCTTGTTTTATTTTCCTTTTGGTGACATTAGCATATATATTAAAAACAACATCGCCTTGTGACGTACAGGAGCGCTTTTACTGCGGTTTAGTGTCCGGATGTCACAAGACCTACAGAAAGTACCATTTCACACTTTCTCCAGCCATATAGCGATGCAAAATTTAAAACCACAACTTTTTATTTAAGATTTTCAGCTCACGGAACAGGGACAGCGGACTGGGCATCCTGTCTTCAAGATCAAGCAGCGTCGGACAGCGCAGCCCGTGCTGTAGCTGACGGAGGCAGGTTTCTATTGGCAGCTACACAGGGCGCTCTATTCAGGTGCACGGGTGTGTACAAGAGAGAGAGCGAGCGAGCGAGGTTTGAAGAAAGAGAGGGAGCGGGTGAGACAGAGGGGGTAGATGGGAGATTACAAGGATTGGAGTTTTAAACAGAGAGACCACCAAAGATGCAGTTGCTGAAATACCACTAATTACTGACACTATGCTCCTCCTCGCTGTGACCCCCCCCCCCCCTCCTTGCCCTCCACCCCCACAAGCCACCATAATGCCCCTCCCCCATTCCCATCAACCCCGAACCTCCAGAGCTTTGTAAACAACCACTCCTACATGCAAACAAAGGGCCGAAAAATGCAAGTGGCGCTTTTAAATGCCAGGGATTTCCTAATCCCTTCTTACTTTTTTATGTTTTGAAAGAGTTGCTGTTCCTTTCTTTCCTTCCTCTATCCTTTCTTTCACTCCACTCTTCATGCACAGGCTAATTCGTACACGAGGGTCGCCACGTTGGCTCCAAGCTTGTTTTTTTTAAGGGAAAAACTGGTTTAAACCAAAGCTGTCTCCACCTAACAGGGTCCATTTTCTTTAACACCCAGAGTTGATTTGGGACAGTTTGTGTTCAATGGCAAGCAAGATTGCTATTAACCCAAATCAGCTTAAATCTAAACCGTTTTGGCTGAGAAAAAAAAACAAAAAAACATGGTGGGCAAAGAAAAAATAAAAACTTTGTTCATTCACAAGTCTATGATCTCAGAAAAGAAGCATGCAAGTTTAGAGAGATGTGAATGTTTGCTGAGGCTTCTTTTACTCATGCATGTAACACTTGTAGCGAGACACTTGTTTCTTTGGGAATCATTACACCTACATTCATCACTTTTCTGTTAATTTGTTGTACTGGGGGCCTGTTCAGGGTCAGCGAACACCTTTAGGGGTCTGACAACGCAAGTTTCTGCTTTTGCTCAACCCAACAAAAAGCAGCAGCATCCACCACAACACCACCCGCAGGCAGAAGCGGGTCAGTCTCTCTGCGCATTGTCTACGTCAAGCCCACTTTTAACCTAACAGACAAAATGTGAACTTTTGTTTCTACATGCTGAACATCTGATCCAAACCACTAAATACTCTGGAGACAGCCAATCTGTCTGTCATCCTAGACTGTGGACGGTACAGGACAACACAGGGGTGCATGAAATTGCAAAGGCTTTGTACACTACTATTTAAAAATTTTAAATTTACACTTAAGGATGCTTTGAATTGATAAGTGACAGTAAAAACTTGGTATAAAATACTGGTATAAAAATTTGATTATTTAAAAGTAAATTTCCAAATATTTCAAAGATGCCATTGACATTTTCATGACTTCTCTAGCTCTGACAATCACCATTTTAAAATTCGCAAATATTTCCAGGTTGTCCATGACCACTGGAAAGCTGCTAAAATAACTGGTTAAAAAAAACAAAAAAACAGTTGACAGCCTATGCTGAAAAGTCTGCAATGCATTTGGCTTTTTTTGATCTATTGCAGCAACATGATTTAGTTATTTATTTAAACTATTCAGTTAAATACCGCTGTTTATTAGTATGTTTTTAAATATTATTACATTAAACCACTCAAAGAATGCAAATTACGTTATTTTGGTCAAACATCCTGTCTGGGTTTGATTTACAAATAAATTACCCATAAAAAGACTTTTTCTGAATCAACATTGAGAATGCACTTGAGTAAGTTCACTTACCCTTCTTCAATAGTGACTCCATTCATGATGATGGAGTTGGTGATCTTCACCTTCTCCTTGATTGTAGATGATGTGCCAACATTTGAACGCTTGATGGATGTCTTGTCTGATATCTGACAAAGTGGCCCAATAATGCTGTCACTTCCAACCTAAATAAAAGAGACGGATTACTTTATTTGAGAAGTAATGTATTTCAATTTACATTTACAATATGCATTTTTTTAAATCATATTTGTGACATCTATGGGACTCACCAAAAAACGTTCTGAGACCACAGCAGTCGGATGGATTGGAGGGTCCTCAAACAGCTTTGGAACCTAAGGGATAAAGGAAACATCCCACAATTCAGTGCAGCCATTGCAGTGTCTCAAACAACTGTTTTAACTGCGGACAGTACATTATTAAGAAAAATGTGCCATTGAAACAGTTCTTTCGGTGTGTTCTCACCACACGATTGGCCTCTATATAAGCGGCGAGCGTGTTCACACGATAACACATGCCCTCCTCCATTATGTGAACATAGCAGCGTAGCTTTCCGCCATGGTAGGCCTCACTCATGTCTCCACGATGATCGTTCCAACATGACCTCTCCCGGGCAAGCTGGAGCAGCGCCTCATCTTTACTAGTGCTGAGGAGCTCTGTGAAGGCATGTATGCGGTTTTTGAAAGGTCACCATTTATTATGTACACCAAACGTTCTCTTAAAAGGATGACAAATATGAACTGTGCAAATGCGAGTCATTATAAGAGGAAGCTTACCCAAATTGTGGTGAGCATCCTGTTGTTTTTGATTCTTCTCTGTATCCTCTGTTGCATTTTTGGAGTTTAAAGACTTGGAGAATTGCTTACGCACCAAAAATGGCACTAATTCCCCCCTGATTGAGGTGACAGACCTGTAAATAAAAGCATATGGCAACAACACAGGTTTAAGCTTGTACTTAAAGCAGGGCTGTCAATCATTTAAGACAAAAATAATTTTCTCACCGGTAGTGTATTATTCTATGAAATTGATTCATCATTTAACTAATTAATTTAACTAATTAAGGGATTATTGTGGCAGAAGAGTAAAGTAATGAATAGACATTACATAAAAGGCTGTCAATCAACACTACTATTCCAAGGTTCGGTTAATTTTTATGCTTTCTTACGCTACATTTGTTTGGTTAAAATCAGGCCCGGTTCTATGGGGGTGCTAGAGGGTCCTAAGCACTCTCAAACGAAATTAATAGCACCCTCAGTTAAAACTGTAATAATGGCATTTTATTGCAGATTTGGCAAACTGTCCAGTGCGTTATGTTTTGCGCTTTGGAGAACGGTTTCTATTTCAACGTGTTTTTGTAGCATTGTAGCCAATCACATAGAGAACTTCATTGATTATAACATAACTGTGAGATCGTGATGAACTAACATGATCGAGTGACAGCTTTCTAGCGATTATAAAAGGAGCGCTCCTGGCACCATAGCAATGGATGGCACTAAGTTTAGAGGACCCTCACTAATTTCAGAAACACCCTCAGTGATTTTATTCTCGAGCTGGGCCTGGTTAAAATACATTCAAAGTGTAATAGAGTGAAATATCAATTTAAACTGCCTGTTTTCTAATTAAATATATTATAAAATGTAATTTATTCCTGTGATGGCAA